>RCWM02000027.1:1200000-1675000 GCA_003667255.2 Euschistus heros
ACAATCGGATAAGTAGAAACTTTTTTTTTTTTTTTTCAAAGTTTCTTTATCTATTACAATATTGTTTACAAAATATTAAAGAAATAATATTAATGAAATAGTTTTACAAATTTAATGGAATGATTGGAGAATAAAAGTCATTCATAATCATAATCAACACTAATAAATCATCAGCTTACACTATTGCGGGCATTTTGAATATCCTACGTATTTTACATAGATCATAATTAAATAAAAAAAAGGAAATAATTTTTAAAAAAATAAGAACGGGTCTAAAGCTTCTCCAATTAATTTTTTATTGTTTATAAATCCTGGTGGAGAATTGATTTGTAAGAATTTTTTTAAACCGATATAAAGCTGATTAGAATTAGATGCTTTTGACAAAAACTGTATTCATAGCTTAATATAATTTCTCAAATGTAATACAATGACTCGTTGGTAGGAGTAATTTCCTAAAATATACCGCTAACAGTTTTCACTCTTATGAACTTGAATCAGACTTTTCTTTTTCCATATCTCTTATACTTCACCGATTCCATTTCTCGTGATATACGATACCAAATTTCCGCCGACTATTTCGGCTCCCTTCTGAATGGGTCGGCAATCCGATATTTAGAAGGCGAGGGTTTATTATTTTATTTTCAATGCTTGAATTACCTTCTGAATTGTCTTTTAAAACCATTTTACGTGAATATAGGTTTTAAAATATAGGACGCGGATCTTAATTTATTTTTAATGTTTAGAGCAGAAACCTAGCATTAGGAAGGTAATGCTTACGGGAAAATAATTAGAGATGGGTGATAAATGTCCGGTTCTTGGTTATGCTGATGATTTGGTACTTTTGGGTGAAAACGAGGAAACTATATGCGGTATAACGAAATTGGTTTAGTAATTAATACCGATAAAACGAAATGTATGGTTAGTACGAGTAGTAGAAACGGTGAACATTTTAGAAATGCAGATATTTCCGGGATAAAGTTTGAACACGTTGAGCAATTCAAATATCTAGGGTCTACTATATCGAGGAAAAATTAAATTCAAGAAGAAATAAAGGTTAGATTAAAAGCCGGCAATGCTTGTTATATCTCTGTCGCAAAATTACTCAGTTCGCGCTTACTCTCCAAAAATTAAAAAATTGGGATATACAAAACTATTATACTACCAGCAGTTCTCTACGGATGCGAAACATGGCCACTGACGTTAAGGGAGGAACAACGCCTTAAAGTTTTCGAAAATAAAGTAATCCGTAGAATATTTGGGCCAAAAAAGGATGAAGAAAGAATTTAGAAGGCTTCACAATGCGGAACTGCACGAGTTATATCCGGTAAATATAGTCCAAGTAATAGCAGCGCGACGCTTAAAATGGGCATGTAAAGTCTTTGGTTTTAATAATTATAGAATTCTTAAAACTTAATCAGTTATGAGCCGTCGGGTAAAATACCGAGGGGTAGAACGAGACGAAGATGGGAGGATTGCGTCAGGGCCGACCAGGGGGATTGGGGTTTTGGAGAAGTGGATTGGAGGGAAGTGTGCGGTCGACGGTTGGTGGTGTCGGCATCGAACCTTTGGGTTCGCTAAGCCTTTATTTATTTATTTATTTAATGTGTTTACGTTTTACTGCATAAAATTACTAGTGAATTTTTAACAAATTGTAGTTCTAGTAGTAGGATTTTGTTTTAATGTTCTTATCTAGCCCAGTTGAAATCCCCCAAATAGTGGGTCTGCCTTGCAAAAGGTGTCGTAATAGATATTATGATTCAATATGTTCCAGGTGGGTCCTCAGAATAAAATATCAATGATGTGACAACATTTAATAAGGGGAAAATTTTAGGGGACAAAAACCCAACATTTTTAAGATTTTTACAAAAAACATTTACGAAAATGCTTTAAAACAAAAAATATGTTATTTATAAAATTAAAGTTTATAAAATTGTGCTTCTAAAGACATCTCTTAAGCTGAATTCGATTAAGGCGTTAAGCCACAATCGATTGTCAAAAACCGACGACTATTGAATTTTATTGTTAATAACTTAAGTTTTATTTTAATGAAATTCCAAATTAATCAACCATAATTATATGGCTTTCTATCGCCTTAAAGCGTTCATGAGATAAGAATTATTTTGTTTTTTTTAGTTCGGTTTGCTATTAAAGCGTATTTTTTTATTTTTTTTATTTTTAAACTATAATTATTTAATATTAAATACTTGGTTAGTTTTATATGTTTATGTGCAAATTACGTACTTCTAGACTGTTTAGAAATTACAATAAATGATCGTTTTATTGTAAATTAATTTGAACTAATTATTTATTTGAATGTCAGAATTGATAGGAATATGGTGTTTAACAAGCACTTTTATTTACTTAACATAAATTTAAACATTTGTCTAAACAATTGAATGGACAACAATTTCTTTCTGTAAAATATTTTTGAATTGCTCTTACCTTCCTAGGAATTTAAAATTATGTACCTCATTCTACCCCGAGTTGCGTGTTGGTCAAAGTGATATTTATTTAGGCGTATATTTCTTATAGGGAATCTTGAGTGCTTTTATTTGTTTAATTTTTTTCGGTATCAGTTCTGTGGAATTATGTTCATAAATAAAAGATATTAAAGACACAAACAATAACTCACCAGGAAGAACAATAACATAGAGCGCATCACAATCACATAGAACCCGGTAGCTATTAGCGCTAACACTAGTTCTAACGATGTCCCCGCCAATTAGAGCTGACTGATTAGTAGTCTCTCGGCCATCAACAATTATCTCTACAATAGCAAAGTTAGATAAGGCCTTATTACAGGGAACAATATGGCGGGCTTAAAGTATATCGACTCGAGTTTGCATATCTTTCACAGTTTCATTTAATGGAACTTAAAGCCTTCGTGATTAGCATAGCTTAGATCCCGTTTTAGTTGTAATAAAACTAGCTAATGTATTATGAATGTTAAAAATAAAAATAATTGTTTTAAGAAATAATTAATCATTAATCATTAACGAAATCCTGTTAATATGATAGAGGCCTAATACAAAATACATTTTTTTAATAACAATTTGTTAAAATTTACAACTGTACAATATTTACATATCAAGTAAATGTGCTGTTAACTATTACAATAACGTGGCAAAACTTGAAAAGAACTACATATCAGTAGCACATTAATAACGATTCTACATTAGGTCTCTGGGCCATCTTCTTTTCAGACGCCTCGGAGGATTATCAGGAATGGTGTGGGAAGCAAGTTGAGAAATTAGGGGATTTGAGTGGTTATGGAGCTTACTATGAAAGGATTGATATCTGGTTTGGGCTAAATCGGCAAAATATGGAACATTAAGATCTTTATGGATAAGTTTATTGGTGACAAAGTTTTTGAGGATTTTTCGAAGGATTTTGGATTGTAAGGATTAGATACGAGATGAATTGGATGGTTTAGTGGAGCCCCAAAGCTCAACTCCGTACGTCCAGATAGGTCTAATCACAGTCATGTATATTAGTCTTTTGTAATTAGTTGGGAGCTTTGAATGTTTGTCTAGTAAATGTTGAAGTAGTCTGTACCGATGGGCAGCTTCTTGTCGTTTTAGTCTCAACATACATTTAAATTGATTTTCCCGATCTGGATGTATTCACATATTTTCTTCGAAAAAATTGAAATAATCGCCTTAACTGTACCCCTTTCGTTTCCCTTAACTAGGCCTGTTATTTTTTTTATATTGAATATAACTTTACTGTCGAGGCCGACACTTTATTATTTAATGTAGGATTAGTATTTTAATTATTTTATTAATATATTAATCACATGGTCTCGTTAAAATTTACCCTGAGACTGTACCCATCTCCTTATTTTGCAACTTCGTTAATCTTCGGGCAATTACGTGAGTCACGTGACGTGCTATGAAGCCCAAAAAACATCAGTGTGTGCCACAAGACAGTCAAGGCAAGAGTATACCTCCAATGAAATAAGGTTATGGCAGACGAGAAAGCTCTCTCACTACATGTTTTGCACTCGGAGCGCAAGGCCCGACATTTCCAGCTTTGATACGTAGTAAGGGACTATATAGCTTCGTTACTTACTACGAGCCTGTAAACGGTATTTATTACTATATAATTGGAAGCAAGGTTAAGCCATAGTTAGGCCATACTCTATTGAACTTTATTTGACTTAATGGTTATTTGTTTATTAGAAGAAAAATTGATTTGTATGTAACGTCAAATTATTATTATGTTATAATTGTTAAATATTGTCATTATAGCTTATAAGATTTACTTGTTTATAAAATAAGAAAGGGATGCTGCATGTTATTTGAATTGATTTTGTTAATAATGAAATATAGTTCCAGGAAAATTGTTCATTGAGTTGTATTATATTAAACTACCAGCTTCACAAAAAAGTGGACGGTTTCGGCTGAGTTCACCAAGAACCCCTAGCCGCCTCTACAATTACACCTCTAAAAAAATGTTTTCTTTCGGTATTCAAATCCCGTTTAAAATCCCTAAAGGATAATGGGAAAGATTGATCAATGAAAGTGAAGTCCTTCTCAGACAATATTAGCTTTTAATATAATCTTAAAAAAAAAAGATAAATTAAAAAATATGAAAATATAAAATAGGGTGCACTTCAAGAAGCAATAATAAGGAAAATAGACTTAGGAAGGATTGGTAAATCATTTGCTACTCCTATTAGATTTTTTTTCGTTTGTTGGTTTTCTTTTTTGGGGCTTAACTGCCTTATGTACTCTTATGAACTAGGGTATGAAGGATGGGTTATCTTACAGGTCACCAACCTATCCTTGGTGGGAAGGTCAAAATTGATTTCGTGGGTCCGCCAGGTAGATCTGAATCCACAACCAGATTGGTTATAATCGCCTAATTCACCGGACTTTTTCACAATATTTGTTGCTTGATGAATTGAAACTATAAAAAAATAAAATATAATAAAAATAATAATAATCCACCACCTATGAAGAGTTGGGAATTCAATAAATATGTTCTGTTTCCTGGCCAACAGTTTTTTAAGTATACTTGGAAACAATCAGACACACAATGTATTTTCAGCCTGTATAAGTAGGCACCCTACTATTGTCAACTTCCTACTCCGAGGCTGACTGATAGGAGAATATAAATAAAGTATAAAAAAAAAAATAATAAAATAAATTAAGATACATATTAATAATATATTTAGTTAGATAGATTGGTATGTTGTGTGTGCAGCAACCCAATAAAGTTAGACAGCAATACTTTTTTTGTATTAATAAAGCATATCTCTCTCTAAGTTAAAATTAGCCTTGTAATTAGTAAAAGTTGTTAGATATGTTAGTTCGGAACTTTTTGAAACGAAATTAAAAATTGTTCTAGCATTTTATCATGTAATGTAAAAACACTGTAACTTTAATTATGTTTGTTTCAAGTATAAAATAAAAAAAAACAAAAGAATAGTTCAAGATTTTTTTAACGTTAAAGTGTGATAATATGACTACAATGACATATCAATAAGTTGTAAAGAACTAACCATTTTTAGCACTTTAATAAATATTCTACATTAGAAATTAGGTTCATCTTATTTTCAGACGCCTCGGAGGGTTATTGGGACATTGAGAATTTTATGAAGTATTTGGATTGTAAGGACTGGATACGAGAAGAATCGGGAGGTTTGGTGGTGCTCAAGCGAACTCACACTTGTGAGGTTATCACACTTTAATTGTAAACTAACAATATTGTAATTTATTGTTGTGATATTTTTATATTTAAAAATTGAACAAGCTTTATATAATTTAATACTTTTCTCTGATTTTATTTATCGATATTATTACAGTTATTTTTTCTTAAGTTTAGATCCGATTTTGAGACTAACATATATTTAAAACCAGGAATGTACTTTAAAATAATTTCCTTTTTAGATTTTTTTTTTCTTCAAAGTAAAATGAAAAGTGGTTAGCAATCTAAAATATTAACATGGATTCAAAACAAAGCTTTTTAAATTCTATTCCATTTTTAACCAAAAATAAAATAAAGGTTTAGGTAGTTTATGAAACTTTCTTCTGCATAATAATGGATTAATATTATATGTATCCTTAAATTGCTAATCAGTATTTAGAAAAAAAATGTGGCCAAATTTAATTTTAATTTAAGCATACAACTTTCAAAAAAAGCTATTATACATGTAGGTTTGAAGTTTACCTGGAGGGCATAGGAGAGATGGAACAACCCTTTTGAACTACCATAGCTCAGTTAAATCATTTAACCCTAGCTCGCATAATAAGACATGACGGAAAGCTGAAGAGGCATTTTAATCTCTCTTGTCTAATTTTTTCATAGAACAATCTCTTCTACATGAGATCTCAAAGAATGGTGAAAGATGAAAAATAAATATTTCGTAAAAGCACCATTTTACTAAAATACATCTATTAAGGAAAAACCTACCGTGACGGGTAAATTGACCTTTATAGGACTTTTTGGCAGAAGTTCTTGTAAAGAATATTCATTACATTATTTTTTGACTTAACTACTTTCATCAAAGTATTATAAAATATTAAAAGTGTTTTCTCAATATTATCAGTATACATGAAATATTGTTTTTTATTGACAGACATTGGAACCTACCACAATGAAAGGCAATAAATATTATAGAAGGTAAATTCATCCATTCCTACATCGATGAATTATTTCACACTTCTATTGGTAGTTTGTTTATCCGAAGACTAGAATTCAATGTTTAACATTCATAATCAGTTTTATGGGAGCGATGTTGGAAGGATCGAAAACCAGTAAAAGTCGGTAATAACTCATAAATTTCTAAATTTGTTTATGCTTCTATACCATCCAGCGTATCTCTTAACATATTTACAAACAGTATTATATCAATACATTTTATAACTTTCTTATCACAGATTTATTAAAATTTATTTAATTGAGAAACTTTAGCATATAATAAAAAACTTTAAAAAAAAACTCCCTGACTGAAAAAACAATAGATCATAGATATGTCTATATATAATCTACTGCTATTCTACTACTATTCTCAATTTACATTTTATAGTTAAAAGGATCAACTTACTTAAATTAATAATTAAATTAAATTAACAACTGATCAATATCGAACTAAACGAAGTTGAGAAAAAATAGCGGTTTCAAATGGATTTTTTTTTATCAATATAACTTTTAACCGATAGGTTCTAGCTACAGTGTTATATACAAAAAATATTTTCCATCACGTTTCTGATCAGCAAACGATGACAAAGTTTTAATCTGGGCAAAGCTAACAGAGCGTGAGCATATAAAAAAAAAATACAACACCAAAAATGTAGGGAATACGTGACTGTAATATTCGAATTGCGGTATGTACTAGCGACAAAGTTTATATAACAAAAAAAAAAAAAAAAAAATTTGTCCATTAAGTTTCTAATCAGGGAAAGTAAACACAGTTCCGATCTGAGTAACACCATAAGATTTAAAACATGTCAAAATGAATATAGACGCCAATCCAAAGGTATGTTAATATTAATAATTTGCATATTATTTATTAATATAATACGAATTGGACATACGGACATACGGATATATTAGGACATACGGAGTTGAACTGTGGGGCTCTACTAAACCATCCAATTCATCTCGTATCCAATCTTTGCAATCCAAAATCCTTCGAAAAATCCTCAATGCTCCTTACTATGTGACCAATAAACTTATCCATAAAGATCTTAATGTTCCATATGTTTCTGATTTAGCCCAAACCAGATACCTATCCTTCCATAGTAAGCTCCATAACCACTCCAATCCACTAGTCTCCCAACTTGCTTCCTCCTCCATCCCTGATAATCCTCCGAGGCGTCTGAAAAGAAGATGGCCTAGAGACCCTTTAGTGTAGATTTTATTGAAGTGCTACTAGTGAGTATTTCTTCACAAGTTATTTACATGCCATTGTATTCACTGTCAACACATTTACTTGTTGTATATTATTTTGTACAGTTGTAAATATCAATAAATGGAAAACAAAAAAAATTACCTGTTATTTTATTTTTAACAGCCTCTCGGCCAGTTATGATCTTACTTTGTATTATTTAATGTTATTCTTAAGGGACTTTGTCATAGAATAAAGTTTTCTTTCTATTCTCTCTCTTTCTCTCTCTCTCTCTCTCTCTCTCTCTCTATATATATATATATATATATATATATATATATATATATATATATATATATATATATATAAGAAGTATGTAAGCTTCTTATGTTTTTGATTTCAAGTTACTTTTAACTTGAAAAATTCTAGATTTTTCTCTTTCATAACCATCTATAACAATTTTTCTTAAATGTGAGAAGGCAAAACAATAATTAACAACAATTATTTCCTTTTAATAAAGACAATTTACAAAAAGTTTTCAAAATAGCAGCAGAAAAATATGGGCCCTCTTCAAAAAAGTCTCCAAAAATAGTTCAAAACAGAATAAAACAATTATATATCAATTGAGAAAAACCTATTATGATTTTATGGAATCAACTATTTTCTTTTTTTATTTCTTTCCATATTTGTATATAATTTTTTATTTCGTTACAATTTTTTAAAATAATAATTGATATAAATAAAGTTATTTAAATTTGTTAATTCAAAGTCTTATTGGAATAAGACCTTCCGATGTTTGCCGTAACGAAACGATCATTCTGACAGAGGGTATATATTTCGAATGAGCGCCAAATATATTTAAGAATGCGCGGATAAAACTGAAATGAGTGGGATACAGAATTACAATGTCTATTAGCTTCGATATACTGCTGCCTATTGTTGCAAAGTGGGTGTGAATGAGGATTGAATGAAACGTTAGTCCGTGTACGATTCAATCAATCATTGTCAGGAAAAATTTATTGTCTTATTTCTCCAGATGTGAAGAAATCGATATAAAATTGGTCACTTTTCAGTAAGCAAAGTTTTATCATTTTACAAAATCTTGTAGTTTCCCTAAAAACACCTTTTATACAAAAATAGATACTTTAATGTCTTATTCAGAAGGGGAACCGATTTTTCACAACGCTAATATCTGCGAAAATCGAGCTTTCATGTCAGAGTTCACTTGTTTCTAAGATATTTGGACTAATCGACTTCTTCCCGACAGTCACATAATTATAAATATTTATGTTTATATATACAATAAAAATAAAATATTTGTTGTTAACTAGTTTCCGTTTATTACAATATATTCAAAGGAGGAAAAATTCATTTCCAATGCCCCATAAATATATATAAGTTTTAAGTATCTAATCTTCTCCTTCCCTCGGCTATAGGGCTATCGCTTATACAGAAGCTTTTAAAGTATTTTATGAAATATCATTACCCCAGCCTAAAAGGTTATTGCTCGAAGGTTTTCCTTAAAGAACTTTCTAGACCTTCAATTTATTTAGAATAAAATGGCTTTTTAAAACATTTCTAGACTCTTTTACAATCTACCAGTGAATTGTTTTTTTACTGATTGATTTCACAAGTGTAGGGTTTCGTGGATATATGGGTTATGTAACAAAAAAAAAAATCTTTTTTTAACATTTTTCTGCTAAAGGAAAATGTTACACAGCCCCTCAAACTTTTGCATTTTTTTTTTCTAGTTATTTTGAAATATTCAGATTTTGCTAAGTAACACTTCTGCAAATAAATCCTCCATCCAAAGAACTAGATTGTATTTTTTTTTTTTTTAAATATTACATCAAACCGTATAATTAGGAACATATGTTAAAGCAGGTGACCAGAGAATAAACCTAACCTAGGAGAAGAATCAATGCAAATGTATAAATATTTAATAATTAAATGTGACAACATAAATACAATATCTCATCAATTAAGGTACGCATGATAATATAGACAGACCAGTTTTATTGCGTTTACTCAGTATTTTTTAGCTTCTGATAGTTTTTAGAAGCCTTACCGTCTGGGGTCCTGAAAACAGATTATGAATGTTTAACGTTTGAAACTAGTCTTCGTTAAAAAAATTTTTGATTATTAATTAAAAAATAGAAAAAAAAAAACCTTGGTATTACATTCGACCAAACCATTTCTCGGAAACTTCATCTCTTACAAATCTCTCGACGGGCTGAAACCATCCTTAAATTAGTCTATTCTTCCCAGGATTCCCTACCGAAACCTAGCCGATAACTCCTGATTACTTTTTAACTACAGTTGAGTGGCATATAATGGGTTGTCTAAGGAACCTCAGAGCTCCATATATATATATATATATATATACTTCTTCCCATAAAAAAGCATCATGTGGCCATTTTTTTTAATTTCCCGTTCAACTTCCTTATAAAATTTACTACATCTTAACATCTGCTATGCTCTATGTCTACCTACGTTGAAATCTCTCCTTTTTCAATATCTCCTTTCACTCCTGGACGACATTAACTCGCGAAATTTCATAAAACATTTTATTAGTGCATGTGACATATTCATAGAGGAAAATGTGTAAAAATAGGCACCCCTCCCTAGCGGCTGTCTATGGAGCCATTTGCTAATATAAGATAGCAGTGAGCTGTTGGAACCATTCTTTCAACTAGTGTGGATGCAGCGTGAGTTTTTGATAATTGATTTTATTCTTGACTGCAAACATTTGAAAGATAAGTGAAATCGATTTTTTTTTCATGTTCTTACATTTATTTTTTTAAAAATTCACAGTAATATTTGGAAACTGGGGATCGTAAGCTACATTTTGAAGCAATTCTTTAGTCACGTTATTACGTTACATGTGATAGTGGCAATCTTTCTTAGTTGGAGTTGGTGTAAATATGGTCTCCCATTTCCCCGAGAACTTCGACATATATCTTGCTGGAGATCACAACTTGCATCTTTTGTGATGGAAAGTTCTCTGAAGACAGTCTGGAGGATGTGTGGATAAAATGTTCCTGAATGTGGGAACTTAGATCGTGACACGGTTTAAAGAGCCAGTTATAATTGCGATTCCTGTTGTTTTTTTTCATGTATAAGTAAACTCCCTACCGTTTCGAATTGTTTTATCCTGTCTTATACTACTTTGAGTAACTGTTTTTGAAATTAAATAATTGTTGCTAATCATTGTTTTGTCTTCTCGAATTAAAGAAACTTGTTGTAGTGGTTAATGAAAGACAAAAATCAAGAATTTTTTATGTTAAAAGTAACCTTAGACCAAAAACAGGGTATACATATTTCCCTCTATACAATTTTTTCCCCATATATATCATTTTTTTTTATTATTTATAAAATTGTTAACAGTAACCTAGATAGCTATTTTTTTTTTTTTTTTTTTTTTTTTTGACGACTTTTAGCTGGGGGTCTATACTTTTTAAGTTAAATGTTTTTTTATAATCCTTTTAATACTTTTTTTTTTTTTTTTTTAATAACAATATATTGAAATTTACAACTGTACAATATTTATACATCAAGTAAATGTGCTGTTACCTATTACAATAACGTGACCAAACTTGTAAAGAACTACTCATCAGTAGCACTTTACAACTTTACCTTACACTAGAAGGTCTCTGGGCCATCTTCTTTTCAGACGCCTCGGAGGATTATCAGGAATGGTGTTGGAAGCAAGTTGAGAAATTAGGGGATTTGAATGGTTATGGAGCTTACTATGAAAGGATTGATATCTAGTTTGGGCTAAATCTGCAACATATGGAACATTAAGATCTTTATGGATAAGTTTATTGGTGACAAAGTAAGGTGCATTGAGGATTTTTCGAAGGATTTTGGATTGTAAGGATTTGATACGAGATGAATTGGATGGTTTAGTCGAGCCCCAAAGCTCAACTCTGTACGTACAGATAGGTCTAATCACAGTCATGTATATTAGTCTTTTGTAATTAATTGGGAGCTTTGAACGTTTGTCTACTAAATGTTGAAGTAGTCTGTCCTTTTAATTCTAAAATGTAAATTGGGAAAAATAGTAGATTATACATAGACATATCCATGATCTATAGTTTTTCCTAATTATATAGAAATTGAGTTTTTTTTTATTTTTGGTAAAGGAAATCATTATATTTTATTTTTATTTTCTTTGTATTATTCCTAGGCGGAAATAATCTCGGAAAAAAAAAATATTTTCTCTTCTGCTCTTTTTTATTATATTAATATTTTTTAATACATAAACATTTGCTTTGATTTTAGATAAATTATTATTCTGGAGTGGTGAAACTATAATTAAAAAGGGCAAATAAAAGAAATCCAGAACAGAATATCAGTTGATGATTTCACAGAAAGTTAAAACTTGAAAGTATTTATCTATTTCAGAACCTAAAGGGTCGATTAAAGATTTTAGAGGAGTACTTTATTTAAATAATATCCCCACCTGTTTCTAAGTCTATTCAGACTTCATATAGCCTTTCGGATAGAACTTAACTTTATTTATTTATTTATTTTTTTTTTTATTATGAGTAGCTATTCAGATTCATAAATAGCCATCTCAGAGGAACTTGTCCTAATTAAAATAAAACTGAAAAGCTATAGTCAAATATCTTTTCAATGCTAGCTTATTCTGGCCAATCAGGTGAAAGAAGGCTCTGTTTTGTTTTATTCTGTCGTTTTCCCCTCCAGGTCTAGTCAATTCGGTTACTGGAGCGGGGAAATTACTCCGTCTCCTTCAACTATGTTTCTCAAGATCGTTAATACAAATTTCTTTCGTCTTCAACAAAAAACACGGGAGAAAAAATTTCTGTCCAAATGGTTTCCGTCGGAGGCTGTGACTTTTCTTTAGAGCTAAATTCAATTTCCTATCTAAACTTGTTTATTCAATGAGTATTAAGCTCTTTTAATATAAATATAAAATAACAATAGTCTATGTATAGTAAAAGATACTGATATTTTCTGATGCGACTCCTCAAATTCGCACCGGCCTCTGGAAAGTGGACTGTATTTAAAATTATAAAAGCGAGTGCTCGCGCTTTTGGAGAGACTTTAATTAGGAGGTAACCCAACCAAATAGTACAGACAAAACCACTCACCTTGTTGAAGCGGCGGACGTACTTCTTCGTTTTGGAGGCCTCCAAAAGAGTCCCGGGCAGGCAAGCGATTCTCTCAGGCTGTAGAAGTTGATCAGGATCCTCCTCTTAAATCACCACTCATCAATGTTAGGTTTATATTGAATATCATGGGAAACAAAAAACCACTTTAAGAAAGAAAACTCTAGAAAAGCTATTATCAGCTTTGGGCATGAAAACGTAGGAAGACCATAGGGTCTTGAACAAAGAAAAAGTGTACAGGAAAGCTGCCCGCAGAAGAATGAGGATTTTTCCTGTAGGGATTAACGCTGATAAGGACTACCTAGTTACCTAGAGATCGATAGAGTGCGTCTATGAACGGTACATTACACTCTTTCTCCTTTCCCCTCTTCACAAAATCGCCGACTGGCGCGAACAGTCTATATTAGTCGTTCAGAACCGAAGACCACTTTTTCGATTTTTTTTTTTTTTTTTTTAATGAAAGTTTAAAAGCGCCATAACTATGGCTATGGCTATGGCTAAGTTTTGATCAACTATAGCTTGAAAGCTAAACTAAAACCCAACAAAAAATTGAATCTTAATCGGCCTTAATCGCATAGTTTGTTTTAAAACTGTTTAGGTTATGGACCCACTTGCTACATTCAGTGAATTCTATTATGTGAGTTCTTTATATTTGTCACTTGAGGTACGCATTATGGTAAAGAATAATCAATACAATTAGGATTGATGAATGAATTACTTAATAACTGAAATTGTTTTATTTGAAAACTAGTTTCGTATATAAAACATTCCTCATCAATTCTAAAAACATACAAAATATTCAAAACATCAGCACTTTGCTATAGATTATAGGTATATAATATGAAATTTATAAAGTCACTTTTTTCTTATGTATTTCACTTACTTTATTGGTGTTTCGATCATCCGAGGATTTATCTATCCGAGTCTACAACTATCTTACAAGTGTTATTGCTCCTTTACACGTAATTTTTATGGAGTTAAGGTACAAAATTCTATAACAGTCTTCCATTTAAGGTATAAAAGCTTATTTCTTACATTTGTCTTATCGCCCCACATTTGTGGAAAATTGTAATAATTACTTAATAAAGGTTTTTATATAATTGATGTATCAAATAATGCGTTACCCAAAAGTCTGATAATTTCATGGATTAGGGCCGTAAACCTCTTATAATATAATAAGCCTGACAACATATAAGCTATGAATTCGTGTTTAACCTCTCTACAAATTCAATACCACAAAAGATGTTAAACGATAATTAGGGATTGATGAATTAATTGCCACTTCTATTGGGATTATTTTATACTAGTTTCGAATGCTAAACATTCATCTTCAGTTTTAAACATACAAAATTTTCAACACATCAGCACTATGTTAGATGGATGGTATATACTAAAGTTTTCAAAAATGTAAGACAAGAAATCAAATATTAGTACTCACCTGAGTAGATCTAACAGATAACTGAAATATATCCATCGTGAGCAGGGTAAGTAAGCAGGTAGATTAAATTTTTGGGGTATATTATGGGATTTTCCTTATGACTCATTGAATTTTTCCGTTCCTATAGGACCCGTTACTCGCGAGTCTTTAAATTTATTGTTACTTTCATTTAGATGGATAAAGACATTGGAATTGTCGGTCTTATTATTGTATGCTCTTATATGTTCTTTTACTCTTTGATTTAAGGATCGTCCAGTTTTTCCCGTTTATTTTGCTTCACAGTCATTACATTTTAGTTCTTATACACCGTTTTTTTGGAAAGGGTTTATTTTGTCTTTAGGTGAAGGGAAGTATGATGACAATGGTTTATCTCTTTTAAATGCAGGGTTTATACCTATTTTTTTTTTTTTATTCTTTTCCGACTTTAGTATCATTATTTAAATTGTTTAAATATTACCGATTGTGATTTTACTGTATCCGTTATTGCTGTCTACAGTGTATTTGGTTTGGATTTCTGTGTTATAATTTTGTTTTCAAAAGGAACGGAAGGATCCTAGCAGTCATAAGGGAAATCCCAAAGTAAACCCTAAAAATTTAACCTACCTGTTTCCTTCCCCTTCTCACGATGGATATATTTCAGTTATCTCTTAGACCCCCTGAGGTGATTACTAATGTTTGATTTCTTTCTTACATTTTTGGAAACTTTAGTGTATATAACCCATGTAACATAGTAATGATGTGTTGAAAATTTTGTATGTTTTATAACTGAAGATGAATGTTTAGCATTCGAAACTAGTATTCTAAGAAAATAATCCCAATAAAAGTGACAATTAATTCATCGATCCTAATTATATTGATCCTTCTATACTAGTATGCGTACCTCAACTAAACGATCGTTGTTACATTTTGTAATAAGATTTGTTACAGTCTCCTTATTAACTGAAAGTGTAACTAAGCCCAAATCGCATAAAGGAAACTTGGCTGAATGATTGTATAAATTTAATCAGAATGGAATTTTGTGTGGAAAAGGTAAAAATATTGGTATTGATTTTTTTTTTTTTTTTTTTTTTTTTTTTTTTTTTTTTGAAGCCAATAAAATAACATTCGTGCTGTAGGGGGAGAAACGGGGGGAGCAAATGAGGCATTTGTTTGTTATAATGATTGTGATCCTTCTGCAAACAGAGCCAAGTCGGAACCCCCCCGCCGAGTATTTTCCCTAAAAATGGTTCGGTTGGTTACAATGAATAATGCTCTGAGTCCTTCCTTATCTTGCTCCATTACATCCACCCTAAGCCATTTCTGTCATGTTTTTGCTTCAAGTTGATGAGTTTTAGGAATGGAATGGTTGTATCAGACAAAAGAATATTACGATATTTGAAACAGTTTATTTTTATTATTCAGATTAGACTGTTTTTTTGTTTTTTTTTTGTTTTTTTTTGTGGAGGTCTTTTATTTATTATATTTACAATAAAAAAATAAAACATTACACTTCTTATCAATAAAATATAACTAATAAAAAATTAACAAGTTATCATCCTCTCGGAATCTTTGATGTATTTGTATATTTCACTACATTTTATTGAGTCTTTCATCGAGGTAAAGAGGGAAATAGAGAACAAAATATCAACCCTGTATTATAGGCTAAAGAGACTGAGTGATTTTCTGGAAATTTAATAAATATCTCTGATTTTCGATGAAACACACCACATTCTAGGTATGCTATCCGATTGTGGACTGATTGTAATCTTGTTTATGTTGTAGTTAGAATAATCTCAAGTTAAATAATAACCTAATTTTTAAAACATATCACACCTCAGAGGCGTAGAATGTGCCTATATAAGTCACATTTATATAAGTTTATATAAAAACCTTTATAAATGAAGTTCGTGTTTGTTTTATTTTATCTTTTCCATTGTCTTTAGTTTCCTCTGTCTTCAGTACTCCTTTATGCGTTCACTGGTCTTTTTCTTTTGATCTTCTGACCATGTTCATCCGCTTCTCTTGAAGAGAGATTATATACAAAAAAACTATTCCTAAATTTATGTACACAATTTAAATCATAAAACTGTGAGATCAACAGTAAATAGAAAAAAATAAAATAAAATAAAACCCTCTTTCTGCAGCACTTAACAAATTTTTGAAGAATTAATAATGAATAAATTGTTATTTCTAAGGATTTTCTAATCGCCAATCCTGCAATCCTTTTATGAATCTCAATTTTTTTTTTTTTTTTTTTTTTTTTTTTTTTTTTTTTTTTTTTTTTTTTTTTTTTTTTTTTTTTTTTTTTTTTTTTTTTTTTTTTTTTTTTTTGTAAGCATTGTTAATATATTTGTATTTTTATACATTTAATACACAATGCCTCTTATTATTTTTTTTTTTTATTATTATTATTATTATTATTATTATTATTTATCGCAGATTGATTTCTGTGAAGTATTCTGATAGAACAAAGATTAAATTAGATGGGACTAGAGATATATAGATCTGGAAACAGAAATGGCAGATAAAAGTATGAAGGTACTAAACTAAACCAGTATGAGGTATAAAAATTTGTAAATGCACTAGTTGCCAACTTAAAAGGCACTTAGAAATTTTTGTGGAATTATAGGATAAAACTTATTTCAAATTTATATACAAACATTTTACAGATACATATAACACAAATGGACAATCATCATTCCCTTTCAAATGTTTAAAAAGATGTTGTTTTTTTTTATAACTTTGGTATAATTTTAAAGACTATATTGAAGTAAAAATTACATTAAAATTTAAGTTCATATATAAATAAATTAAACCCATTTTTATTTTATGAATAAATAAATCTTCATATAAAATATATCTTCCTTAAAATAAAATTTGTAAAATAAAATAACATTATCAAAAAACTGATACCTTATTTTAATACACAGTATCCAATTATGCTAGGAGGGTGTATGCCTAACAGAGGGATAAAGTTACTATTACCTAAAAATAAAACTTAATGAAAAAATTATTCTACAAAAAATAAAATTGAACAATGTAACTAACACTATTTAAAATAGAACTTTACAGCCTAGAACTAAACAATAATCTATATTGTTCAGTTCTGTCTCAATAACATTATTACGAAAATGACAAAATCAATTTTTTAACATACATTTCAACACTTACATACAAGAAATTGTTAACTATATATACAAAATAAGTTTTTTATAAAAAAAGCAAAAACATTTTGCTTGTAAAAATAAATGTTTATGATCTAATCATCAACCCAAAACAATATGGGCTGATCAATTGAATTTGATTTCTTTTTCAAATAGTTAAAATATTTGAGCAGATCTACATTATCAGCCATTTCAGAAGGAGACTTGTATGTTATTTTGTCCCTGGTCACATTATTTGTACTTATGTATTCAGAAGATGTGTCTTCAGAATCCGAATCATCCTTTCCTAATCTAATTCTTTTTTTATTGATTTTTCTGGGAATTCCATTACCTAAGAAACTTTTCCTCTTCATTGGTTTTTTATTAGTATTACTTTCAATAGTTATATTTTCTGGAACAGCAGCATTACTAATATTGGTTTCTAAAACATCTTTTGTATTAATAATTTCCTTAGATATAACTTCATTGTTGTTTTCTGATGATGTATCCAGTTTTGTAAGTACTTTTGGAAACTTAGAATTATTTTCTATTAAACTTTTATTTTGGTGTTTTGAGTTGCTTTCTGGATTCATTTTTTCCTGATTGATTCTTTTTTACTTGATTTGTGAATCACTTGCCTATGAAGTTTTACTTTAGAGATACTTTTTAATGCAACACTGGCCGGATTAGCTTTCATTCCAACAACTTCCATTTGATTTTCTTTATCCGCTTCTTCAGCTTGAAATCCCTACACTCTACTCTGTAATGTTCAGCTGTTTCGCATGACCGTTTATAAAAATGTAATAACGACAAAAATATATAAAATAATCATCTTTGATACTTAATCGTATTTTTTTTTATTATTCTAATATCTATGTTTTACTTAATGTTTTTTTCATATTTTCAGAAATTAAGGGGTAAATAATATATATATATATATATATATATATATATATATATATATATATATATATATATATATACGTTCACACACCCAAGCTACAGAAATTATATTTGCAAAAGGAGATGTTTTAATAATCATATAGAAGAAAACAATGATAATAGTAACAGTCAGGTCCCTAAAGGCATTCAAAGAAATTAGAAATTCTATTAATAGTAGCATTGCAGATCCCGCAAGGAGAGGCTAATGGGGTGAGGCGGCCCATACTCCTACGCAACAAATTCTCCTGCCCTCGGGGCCAACACTGATAAAGTTAATCTAGCGAGAGGCTAAGTGTTATCCAGGTAGCAGTGGTAATCCTGGAGGCAGTGGATAGGTGTAATTTCCTTTAAGGTCCCTGCAAACATCCGCTAGGGGATTTATCTTATAACTTCCCCCCTCCCCCCCGTCTACTAACAAAGCCTATGTCGATAATTAGCCAAGCCTAAGGTGTGTCGTTTAATATCGACAGGAAGTGGGCTATATTCGTGTGTTCATCGGATGTTGCACTTATCTTCACTGACACCTGTTCCAAAATTTCTAATAATGCTAAATGAATTCAATTTATGTTTGGATTTCCTTAGCTAAAGTGAAATAAAAATCATTTTATTTTTCCATGATGTCAGTTTACACATTTTAAGGCAAAAAAGTGCAGGCATTTTTCATTAATCCAGTCTCCTGCTTTCTCAAACAACTGCACTTTTTCTTTTGATGAAGCTGTCTCTTTTTTTTTTCTCTTAAAGCATTATTGAAATTTATTTGTATTAGAAAAAAATATTTATCCAGTAAATGTGATTTCAACGTTCATAATAACATGTCAATGCTTGTTGTAATGTTATCCCGCGACAATCTTTTCAGACGCCTCGAAGGTTTGCCGGTTATAGAATGGGAAAAAAGTTAAGAGATGGATTTTAATCGATTTGGAGATAACTATGAAAGTATAGAGTTATAGTTTTTCGAAGAATTTTGAATTGCAAGGATTGATATGAGAGTCCCAAAGCTCAACTCTATATGTCTGATAACTGTAATGTTAATGAGTCCTTTGTAATTAATCGGAAGAATTGAATGTTTTTCTCGTAAATGTTGGAGACGTAGAAAACGACGAGCAGTTTCCTGTCGTCTTAGTCTTATATGTGGGTTCCAAGTTAAACTATTGTCCAGTGGGAGTCATAGGTAGTGGAGCTGTTACTTTAAAATAATGAAGAGTGAAAAACTTTTAGAAAACATATTAAAAAATGGTCTTTAAATTAGATTTAAAATACTAGTTTGATATAATTCAAAAAATAATTAAAATAATTCTAATAATTAATTGAAAATATTGAAAGAAAATAAGATGCAGGTTTAGTTTTCTAGGTACCTATGGTATTTGAATAAAAAGTATTATTTATTTATTTTTTAGTATTTACATTTTGATAAAATTATATAAAATCAGTAGCTCCGTAACCCTTGAAGGACATTGGTATTAGTACTCGGCAAGGTTTTTCTGTTTTTGGTGCAAGCAAGAGATTTGGAAACACTCAACCGCCACTTTTTTCTTCAATTTAAGGTGCCCGCTTTATATATGCTGAATGTCCAAGAGAAAGAAGAACCCATCTTTGGTCGATATAACAGAATTAATATCATCTGCCTCAGCCGGACTTAAAGTTCAATGCTGCTCACTCAGCTTCCGAATCTCTTGTGTTTCACGCTTGCCTATTTCATTTAGGATAGCAGTTTTTAGCTCTTGTGAGAAAAAAAAAATGTATATCTTTTGACGGTAGTTAAGTAGGTTAGTGGGTTTATTAATCAGAGGATCGGTTAATCCGATCAGATTGTACTGTGTTTTAAAGAAATAAAGAATAAATTTTTAAGTTTAGAAATAAATGTTCCGACAGCTTCGGTTGGAAATTGCATAATAAATGATAGCTTGCATTATCAGGAGTTTACTCCAGGTTTGTGATTCAAAAATTTTTTTTTTTTATTATTTTATTAATAAAAATTTACAAGTGTATTAAAAAAAAAACACATCTAGTAAATATGCGGTATATATATAAGATATAATGACATGAATAAAACTTGTAGAGGAACTACCCATTGGTAATACTCTAATGAATATTTACAAAAGAAGATCAAGAGGCCATCTTCTTTTCAGACGCCTCGGAGGATTGCCAGGAATGGAATGGGAAGCAAGTTGTGCAAGAACTGGATTTGGATGAGCAGTGAGTTTATTATGAAAGGAAAGGTATCTGGTTCGTGCCAAATCAGCAACATATGGGATATTAAGGTCATTGTGGATCAATTCATTTGTGAGAAGTAAGGAGCATCTAGGATATTTTGAAGGATTTTGGATTGGAGTAATCGGATGCGTGAAGAATTCGATGGTTTGGTGGACCCCCATAACTCTATTCCGTAAGTCCAAATAGGCCTGATAATCATCATATAGATGAGTTTTTTGTAGTGTATTGGGAGATTTGAACGTTTGTCAAGTAGGTGTTGTAGTAGTCGAAATCGACGTACAGCTTCTTGTCTTTTCAATGTTGTATGAGGGTTCCAGGTAAGTCTCTTGTCCAGATCTGATTCAAAAATAAAACAAAATAAATCATAAGAAAAAAAAATATATTAATATTACTGAATCATAACAAAAAGTGTAATGTTAAAGATATTTAAAAACCATTTTTGTTTAGGAGTGGAATAATAAATGTTGATGTTTATACGAAAAGTAATTTATTAAAAATAAAGTTTATTGCACAGAGAGGTAATTTAAAGAAAAATAGAAAGCCTACATTGTTTTCCAGACAACTCAATGCAATTTTCACTTTACCTTTAAGTAAAGTCAAGGGACTCTAACCTTTAACCTTCATCTTCTATTCACATCTTGTAATTTAATTCACTAAGGGCAATGGAAAATATATATATATATATATATATATATATATATATATATATATATATATATATATATATATATATGTAATATTATTTTAAAGGGCAACCCATTTTTCGATTATGATCACTAACCGCAATATCTATTGAACTAATCTCTACCATATTTTAACTACTTCACCTTTATAGTTCCAGGAAGGTTTAGCAATAATAAAATTCAATTTTCAATTAGTTTTTTTATAAAAAAAAGTGGAAATATGTGGACAGCACTGAACTTTAAACATAGATGGTGAGCGCAATTCTTCATAAGAGGTTACAAAGTTACGGTGTTAAGTAGCGCTTGAAATTGATAATAGAATTTAATTACATTAAATAAAGTTAATAAACAATACTTAAATATATGGTGTGACATGTGAATACTAGTGAAGTTTGAAAATCGACCAATATGTGGTTAGCAAGTTTCTGCAATAGAGTTTTCAACGGTAAATTACTTATCCTATCTGTACCAAATTTGAAATACATAATTTTCATAGTTCTAGGAAGGTTTAGCAATAATAAAAGTTTAAATGTACTTTGTTAAGTAGCAGAAACGAGGTTAACCACACTGTCATATTCTCTTACGGTTAGAAATTAAAATCCAACTAGATGAAATAAATAAAATCATTTCTGCCAAATAAAAATTATTTCTCAAAACGTTGATCCTTTGTTCTATGATATTGTGTGTCAAAATATGTAAAAAGCAATAAATATGTGGTGCGCCGTGAAGTTTGAAAATTGACCGATATGTGGCGAGTGAAATAATGTTCAATTATATACTTCAATACAAGATTTTTATCTATAAACTTCCATTATTAGTAGGTAAAATAATTCAGGTTCTTTACTTATTCATGTGGGCGAAACCACGGCAGGGGGATGCTATAAGTAATAAAAACCTTAAGGGATTATTTTTTAATCACATCGGTAAAGGTCAGGGTGGGTATTTAATATGTAAAATATACATTAATATTTAAATAAAAATAGTATTCATGTTAAATTTGCCCCTCGCTCCTTATCCAATGTTATTCAACGTAGGCGGTTCTGTTTATGCCAGTTATATTTATAGCCTGTTATATAACCGAGGTCCCTCTATATTTAGATTTATTATATTTATTTGTGGTAAATCTATATAATAATAAATAACTAAAAATAAGACGCAATCTCGCTGAACAAATGTTTGAACTTAGCATAACAGTACCTAATAGGACTGTTAGTTCAGTTTGTACAAATAGGTACAGTAAGCGACATTCAAGTCATGAGCGATCCTGTGAGGCTAATCCACTGAAAAGTGGAAAAAAAAAATTGAATACTTCGAGAACGGATACAGTGACTAGTGTATTGATTGTTGGGCGCCAATTTTTCAATGAGCCTCCTTCTATGACTTCAGACAGGCGTTTGGGGCCAGTATCTAATTCCTGGATTCCTTCCTGAGCCTGAGAATTATTATTTAGAATAGAATAGAAAAATAATTCTATTCTGGGACAAAGTCCTTTAAGAATAATGTATAAGTACAAAAATAAAAGCAGTTACATCAGAGACATAATGAAAGAAAAATGTAAAGTAAAAATAATAAAAAATTAGTGATAATATATACATAGAAGTTAGTGAAATATATAGAAAGGAAAATATAAGAACACTCTATATATAAGAAAAATAAAATAAATTCTTTTGGTACAATGATTAGAGTTGTATGTACAATAGAGGTACCGAAATGTTATATTCGGAGGGAGTAAATTTATAATAAATAGAACCTTAATCTTGGAGGAACTGTATCTGATTTCAGAAATGCAAGAACATATATTTTAACTGAGTAGGTAGATAGATGGATAGCAAGAGTTGTCTTGGTTACGAATAAGGTATTGGAAATAGAGATATTTGAATGTTTTCAGGGATTTCGTTTGTTGGATATCAACGGCGGAAGAGGAAGTAGCGTTGGAATGCCGAAGTTCTGTGGGATGGAGAACACAGATCAGAAAGTCAGGATCTGGTATGTATTGAATAAACTGCAGATCTGAATCAACGTATATTATAAATATAGGTAGCATGAAGGGTATTGATAATTTTACATAGGTTTCTAGTTTTTATGACGGTTTCTAGTCCATCCATGGGTCTAATGTTACCTGAATTCGATGGGCGTTCACCCATTTTCAATACCTCGAATTTCATCATAATTTCGCAATAACTCGTCGAAAATATTTAATCAATATTAAATTTAAAAAATACCAATTTAACGATATTTAATTTGGATCTTTAAAACATCACAGTTGATCCTCCATACTACTTATAAAGCTCGAGGCTATACAGGCTTTTCCACTTTTAAAGGTTCTCCACCAGGTGCTTTTTATCGTTCCGTTCAGTGCCACTTATCTTAAAGACCTTTTTTACCTCATACTCCCACTTAGTTTAAGGTATTTTCCTCCCCCTTTTTCCACCAGCCTGAACCTGACTGGTTGTTCTTCCTGACTCTATTCTTAGAAGAGGACAAAACTACTTTACCATGGTTTGAATGTGAGGGCTCTATGGTCGTGGATTCAAATCCCACCTAGAGGGTTCGAAATTTATTTTATTGCGGACTCTCGGAATGAATTTTGACTTTCCTAGTATGGTTCAGAATAATATACTGTAAGATAACTCGTCCTTTATGTCCTGGAAATGCAAAGATCAGACTCCTTAGGTGTCAATTGTGTTGACAAGATTAATACATACACAATAAGAGGTTTTTTTTGTTGTTTTTTTAATGAATTTATTGAAATTCACATCTTTACAAATTTATACATCAAGTAAATGTGTTGATAGCGATTACAATAACATGTCAAAATTAAAAAAAGAACTACTCATCAGTAGCACTTCAATAAAATTCTACACTAGGCTTTCTTTCAGAGGCCTCGAAGGATTATAGGATTGGGAAGCAAGTTGAGAAACTAGTGAATTTGAGTAGCTATGGAATTTACTATGAAAGGATAGGTATCTGGTTTGAGCTAAATCAGCAACATATGGAACATTAAGAACTTTACGGATAAGTTTATTGGTGACCATGTAAGGAGCATTGAGGATCTTTCGAAAGATTTTGGATTGTAAGGATCGGATACGAGATGAATTGAATGTTTTAGTGGAGCCCCAAAGCTCAACTCCGTACGTCCAAATAGTTTTAATAACAGTCATGTATATAAGTCTTTCGTAATTAATTTGGAGCTTTAAACGTTAGTCTAGTACATGTTGAAGTAGTGTGTAAAGACGTGGAGTTTCTTGTCGTTTTAGTCTTGTACGTCGATTCCAAGTAAGACGTTTGTCCAAGTGGATATAATAAGAGGTAAAATTTTGTTTAAATATTCATTTATTTAACAATATTAATTAATAATTAAATCATGAGTTGGATTTCAGAAAGCAGATTGCTGTTTGTTCTAGTTAATGTGTTGAATGTTAAGGTAAAAAATGCCTTTTTTTCCGATTATTTATTTATTTATTTATTTATTTCCCTTCCTATCCTCTCGGCTACCCCTGGTTTTGCAGGGATGGCTTGTAGCCTTGGTTGGTTTTAACAGTTTTACATAACATTTCAATATTACTTTTAACATTGCAAGAATAAATTTTCTTAAACATTTAACAGAACATTTCAATATTACATTTAACATTTAACATTTCAAGATTACACTACACGTTTAAAATAACATTTAATATTTAAAATACATTAAACGCTTTACATAACTACATACTTGTGTTTAATACAATATACTTTATATCTAATACAACAACCTATATTTAATACAACATGCTATATTAAAATTAACTACATACTAACTATAACATACTATAATACACAATAATAATAACTACATAATAACTATAACCTACTAATTTAAATTAACAACATACCTATATCAAAATTTTTGTAAATTTTATAGCTTTATATTTACGTTTATATAGGCTTTATTCGGTGATGGGGTTGTCGTCAGCATCATTCCTGTCCAGGGTTCTTTCTGGGGCGTAGCCCCTTCTTCCTAGGTTGAAGTGCTCTACCCCCACTTCAGTTTTCCAACCATACACAAAACTTTTGTAATACGGGTAGTTGTCAGCTGATACTAGTTGAGGGAAATCACTCTCTGTTAAAACATACAGCCCTGTTTCTCTCTGTAGCTTGGCTCTCAATGCCTCAAAGGCATGAAATTACCACATGTTCAGCGGTCTCCGGTACACCACAGCTGGGACAAAGCGGGTCAATATTTTTACCATGTTTCTGGAGCTTGGCTCGAAAGCCCCTGTGCCCTGTGAGAAACTGTGAGATCCAGTAATCCGGGAGTACCCAAGTTGCTTGAAGACGTGACCTAACAGTGGGGAAATATTTTCTAAGAGTAGCCTCTTTCGGGGTTGTTACCCACCGCCTGTTCCATTCTTCTATCGTGTACTCTCGGATTATCTCCAACCATTTCCTTGGATTTGCGTCGATCAGAGATCGGAGATTATTTGGTAGTCCCACCGAGCCTTCCCTTTTCATTTTAAATTTAAAACCATCTTCTTGCAGTACAAGATCAAGAGGTACCCCTCCTGCTAAGACCTGGACCCCCTCATGAGACACTGATCGGTACGCCCTGGTGACTCGCAGCAGAGAATTACGCTGAATTGTTGCCAGCCTACTCGTCTGTCTGCGTGACAGATTTTGGTACCAGGCGGGAGATGCATACCGTAGGATACCACGTATCACTCACTCCTTTATATATCGCCATCGTAGCTGGGTATCTGAGGCCCCACAAGGCGCCCCCTAACCTACTGAGACAGTTCAATGATAAGGCCGTCCTATTGGCAAGATATTCCAAATGAGGCGTTACATCGAAATTTCTTCTTATTTTCACACCCAGGTAGGTGACAGTCTCAGTTGGACGTATTCTTTCTCCTTCAATTCTAATAATAGGGTTAGGCCTACACTTATTTCCTTTCAGAAGGATGGCCTGTGCTTTTGCAGCCGCCATTTTCATCTTCTGTTTACTACACCATCTACTAACTAGGCCAGCACACCTTTCAGCTTCTTGCTTCAATTGGACTATACTGTTGGCAGACACCACGACAGCCAGATCGTCGACATAGGCAATCGCGGGGAACCGTTCTTCCTCAAGTATAGCTAACATATCATTGAAGACTAACTTCCACAGGGCCGGACCAATTTTTTTTTTTCCGATTTATATCCTTTATAATGACTAAACTATTGTTGATAGTCAAGTCTGATTAAAAAAATAAGATGATCAGGGACCCAGTCAAACAGAAACTCCACTAGACTATATTTATATTGATTAAAAAAATAAATAAATTTAATATTGCCATGACGAGAACGGCACATCTCTTTCTGGAGGTACCATGCCTTCCATGATTTTCTTAACCTGTTTATAGCCAAAGAAACACACTGTTGAAGCAGATTAAAACCCAGACAAACTTTAAAATAATACATCATACCATGTATCATACCATATAAATGCACCTGTCAGGCATTTATATAGTTGATAAGGCGAGGATGACATCGCGAAGATTCGTTTCCTTCCCCCTAAGATGTGATGCATTGTGTATTGGAAGGATATTCAAGAAAGAATATTTCCCATTTCCTCGGACAGGTTACTGGAAAAATAATATCCGGGGCTGGAGAGATTTTCATCAGTACACGCGTCTCCATGGACAGTCCATTTTTTTGTTCCTTTATTACTTCCAATAAGAAACGCGATAACATGACCTACAATGCTAGGACATCATATGAAAAAAAAATGTTCTTTAAAATTGATGTAATTAAATCTTTAATTAACCGATATTGCGATTATATTGTTATAATTTAACAGTAGATTTGTTTTTTAATGTAAAGAAAATAACTGAATGTTATCTACAAACTGTTATAAAAATAAATAATATTTTTTCAGCCTTAAAAATTTTATACAAAAACATATTAAATACGCAAGGCTTCAAATATCAATAGTTGCAGGGTTTTATTATTTTAATTTTTCTTGTTCCTGCTTCAGATATGTAACAATTTGTAGGATTTTCCAAATTCATTAGGAATTTACTTTTTTTGTAAATAAATTGTTAAATGTAGTAACGTGAATATGAAGCTAAAAAATGATAATGAAAGTATTTTTAATATATTTTCACAATATTTTGTTTTCTTAAATGATATTATATACATATTATTTTTCATTAATTCTTTCAAATTATTATTTTATACTGGAAAGAAGTAGGTAAGCACTATAATTATTAATGAAGATATTACTTTTCCTTTTCTTTTTCTTTTTTTCGTTTAAGAAGATCTACACTAGATAAGACTGATTGCAAATTTTATTTTGTTAATCGTAAATTCATAGAATGTTTAGAAAATTTTTTTTTTATTTTATATACTAAGTAAAAAATCTACAAAAAACTGCATACACCACTTTTTTTCTCACAAGATTAAAATTAAAATTGTTCATTAAAAAAACAAAATCGTCTGCAATTTTCCATATTTTTCAAATGTTATGAATCTGAAATAAGTATCTGCTTAGTACCTCAAGATCACGCCATTTTTTTTTCCAATAGAAAAACAAATGTTTATGATTTTTGTGTGAAAGATCACTTTACTTTATGAAAAATAACAAGCAACCAACTTTTCTCTAGTACATTCATCTTTTGGTTATCGTATGGGGATATATTTCAATATTTTTATATATTTTACTTCATTTCCGATCCTCGTCTGATCTGTAATACTGCCTTCATGATTTTAAAAATAAAAAGTATAAAACAATTCGAAAAATTCTTAAATTTATGAAATTATACCATAGGGTTACGAGTATTATTTCTTGCGTTCGATGGGGTATAGGTGTTATATGATTTCGAAAAAATCTAATGAGATATGCCCATATAATGTAAAACTAAAAAATCATATTAAATTATAATTTTATAACATTATTTCATTTTTAAATACAGCTTATTTTTATTGAGTTAATATTTTTTTTAAAATTCTAACAGGTTTTATTTGGACCAGTAAAAGTATATGATGGCGTGAACACTAAAATCAAAATGAAACTTTAAGCCGAGAAAATAAACAAAAATAAATTTTGTGGAATTTTTTACCTGTCAGTATATATTATCTTTTACATATATAGTATATACAAAAGATCGTAATGGAAACTTCATTTGACATATACAACCTACTCTGAATACAAGATGGCGTATTTGTCATTTCGAAACTCGATTTCTGAGACAAGCTCATCATCATGGCAGCCATCTTGGCAGGTTAATATATCGCCCCGGAACACTGCCTCCTTGAGTCTTCCTCACTTCCGGTTGGGAAGGTATATATACACCTGGGGAAGTAATTTATAGCCTATTTTGGGGAATTAGTCAATTCAGCCACTAAATTATATCACGTAAAGTACCACATTGAATAAAATATGTTTATAAAAATAAAAATAAAAACCATTTAACGTCATTTTCCCTTAATGGAAATAGGTAAAAGGGTATTAAAGTAAAAAGTATTATCATAACATTTTTTCCCTTTTTATTATGAGCCCTAATGATGTTGAAAAGTTAAACATTATGCACTCCTCCAAATAGTTACAGGCCATTTCTATTTCTGTTTTTTTTTTTATTTTAACACAAATTCAAAGCTAAAAAAAAGGTTTTAGAAGTATTTTGGGCTATTATAACTTTGCAAATAACAAACTAACACCAATACTTTATTGACGGAAATTTATTTTTTATTTGAATAGAAAGAAAAGCATACAAAATACCACGACAAAAATATAGGCCAGTTAACTTATTTATCTATTACCCTTTCGTAAATGTACTTATAAAAATTTATGTATGGCCATTTATAAACACTTTTATAATATTAAAGAAACGTTTGTTGCTGACAGTTACCATGATGTAGTAATTGGTATATGTGGTAATTTAGGATACAATCCTCGCACAATTTTCGCAGAATATATATTTAAAATGAATACTATATATTTTTTAATGCACTATAATTGATTGGTCAGCAGTTTAGGTATGTCACAATAAGTTCGACGAAATCTGTAACTCATTTTGGGAAACAAAATTCTTTATCATATTTAATATCTCATTGATTAAAAATAATATTTTGGAAGAATATTATTTATAATAAATAATTAAAATATTTCAGAAATAGTGGCGATGGAAAGGAAGCTGCAAAGCTCTCTAACTTAGTCCCGATCACGGAGGCTATTTCAACAGAAAATCCTTTTATTTTCTGTCTGAAACAACTGATATAGTTCGCAAAATGCTACAGAACCTAAAATATATAATGAATAATTTTTATATTGTATTTTGTAGTATATTTTATTAAATTTTCACATATTCATGACGTTTAAGCTATTGTTAGATATTTCTTATTCCAAGTACCGAATCCCTTTAATTTTGCTTAATATAAATCTGTATGCCAGCGAGGCCTTACTTGTTAGATAACTTTTTTTTTAACTTTATCTATTCATCCACATCTTTCAAAATATACATTGACATTCTGCGGAATGTTTGGCTTCATAAAAAAATTTGTAAAAGGTTACATTTAAGGCATGACGACGAACAATATCCAGCGGTAACTCCTTCTTGGCATTAATTTCTTGAAGGAAAGTTAAGAAAGCAGCTCTCTCATCTACCTTCTTTTCAGACTTCTTTTTGTATTTTTAGGCATCTAGGTGATGGCCTCCATCAGTTAAGTTTTTGAAAATCCCATTCAACCACGTATCGACAGCACTAGAGTAGAAGCTATAAGCAACTGAAGCTTTTCTGAATGTCACTCAGGCATTTGATAGGGTCTGGCACCTGTCTCCTCTTTAAAATTAAGACAGTGCTTCATCATTCTGAAAGCCTATTCAGGCAAATCCTGACAGATTTTTCTCCGTCATTTTCATCAATTCGACCGTCTTCGGCAGGAGTGCACCAAGGGTCAATACTCGAACCATTATTATACATCATTTTGACGCATGATATACGTGACAGTCTCAACGTCTTAACGGAAACTGCAATCGTAACTAGACATTAAAATTCTACATACGCCTCTCTTACATTTCAACATCCCCTATACAAATTACATGATTCGTGCTAATTATGGGAAATAAAATTAAAATATACCACTTGGGGCCCTTACACTGAGAAAAAACTCCAAGCCTATAAACTTATAAACCCGAGACTTAAACTACTCTACCCACTACTCAGCAGACAATCCAAGTTAAAGCATAAACAGAAACTTGCTACTTACACATATTTACTAAAACCCGTTTGGACTTACACTTCTCATATTTTTGGTTGTGCAAAAAAGACACGCATTCAAATACTCCAGACTTTTCAATCGAAAACTCAGACATATCACACAAGCTCCTTGGTTCGTTGCCAACATAACTTTTTATACTGACTTACGTACATACCAACATTTAGCGAATACATACGTATTCACTACAAACGATTCCATCAAAAATTACTAGGACATAGAAATAAGCTAATCGAAGCTACGGACATTAACTAAACGTATATGGCGGATAACTTAAAATTATTTTAACAGGTTGGTTAATTTAGATAGCGAGACCTTATTTTATTTTATCTGGAAAAGATATTTTTGTCGACAATAAAATATAATATATACAATCATAATTAGGAAACATGATCATTAAAATCTTATTCATTATAAATGTAAAAAAACAAAACAAAAAAAAAAAGTAAAGTAAAATCAATTTGTTGGGATATATATCTTTACTAAATTTTACACCATTCTGGAAGTGATAAGTGACTGGTGAATTCGGAAAAAAATATATAGAAGCTCCAGTACTGTGATTCAAAATTATGCTCTATCGCTATGAGCACATAAATCAATAATAATCATCCAGGTTACAATAATAAACAAATAAAATATTTTTTTACGAAGCCAAATGCTGACTTTTTCATATTAATGTGGAGAATCAAACGGATTCGGAACTTAAACTAGCTATCTGCTAAATGTATCGGTCACGGAAAGAAACAAGTCTTCCGTCGTTAGAATAAACGTTGCTCCAGTTGATGGTGGAGATCTCAATGATGGCGATGGCTGCTGGAACAGCAAACTTCAACGATTATGGAGGACAGATCTGATTGGTTCAACTCAAAGGATCAACAATCTAGATCTCGATTGCTCTATTTAAAGTTAAAATGCCCGAAAATCGATCCTTTTTAGTAGGGTATTTCCAACATTAGTAACGGAAACAAACATAATGTATTGTAATTTGATGACAACTGAAAAACAGGTTGATAGCTCTAAAAAAATAATAAAAACCTTTGCACTACAGTTATAAAATAACAAGGACTTGCAGGATATCAGTGATTGCTTACCTTTAAAAGTTGAAATTATCACTAGGTGAAATTATGATCAGCCTTCGTTCACTGATTTTGTGTATTTTGAAAAGGATAATCTGTTAAATAGCACAAAAAGATATGAATCCCTGGATATCATTCACCGCGACAATATCTTTAATTCCAGTGGCAAATCATTCTTAGTGTCGTCATTTAAAATATCCACCATAATCCTAAACCAAAAATTCAAAAATTATCCTGTTTGTTTGTTAAAATAAATATCTTGTCGAGTATTATTGAGGTTTCAGAGAAGGCAAGGTACGTGATTCATGATCTTGGGAGATTTGGGTTTTGATTGGGTGGATCAGAGATTGGTTGTGTCGGCATCGAGCTTTCGGGTTGGATAAGCATTTTTTCTAATATTACCATTATTCTTATGTATAAAAATTGCTTTAAAATTCCTTGCGTTGTACTTCTCGGGCATTTATCAGTGGAATCGAATTTCCGATGCTTGATGTACCACCCTATCCGTAAATTACCAGTAGGTTACTATGCATAAAAAAATTACAATCATATTACAATTTTTATTTATTGCTATAAATATTTTTGTTATATAATTTTATCTATACCATTATATAAAAGGACGAGTCATTTTTCGTTTGTGATCGCTAACCGAGATAACTCCTGGACTAATCTGCAACAAATTTTAACTACATCAATGGTTCGACGAAGATTTAGCAATAATAAAATTTTAAGAATTTAAAATGTAGGATAGCGTAGTGAAGTTTGGTAATCTACTGATAGGTGGCGAGCGCAATTCGAGAGAGGTTACAAAAAGGTACTGTTTTACATAAAGCAAGAAATGTATGAAAAACTTTTTTCTAATTTTCAATTTAATCGTTATCAAAAAAGCTATAAATATGTGGAGCGACATGTGGACCCCAATGCAGTTTAAAATTCGACCGATATGTGACTAGCATCATTCTACAACAACATAGAGTTAGCAATGGTGAAACTATTGAACGCAATTATACCAAATTTTACTACAACAAATTCATAGTTCTGGGAAGATTTACAATAATAAAGGTTACTATAATTTGAATGTACAGTCTAGAGTGGCAGCAAAAGTTTTGCTAAACTGTCATATATATTTAGAAATTAAAATCCAACAAGATGGAATGATAAAATTTATTCTGCCAAATTAAAAATTATTGGTAAATCAAAATACCGATCCCCTTCTTTTTAATATTGTGTGAACAAATATCGTTTATGGGTCATCAATTGTAAGCACTGACAATTCAGTCCATTATCCGCAAGTTTCTTAATAGTCTCTGTCCATTTGGAGTACCAAATAATATATTAATATTAAAAATTGGATGTCTAATTATGTTTTCACGCTATCTTCAATCATCGAATCAGAGCAATTTTAACCAGGTTAAAAATTACTGCCATGCGTGAAGATATTATTGAAGGAATCAATGATCAATTCCGTACTTCAATACAAGATTTTTATTCGCAAACAAATTAAAATCAGTTATTAATTAAAATAATCTAAGTTCTTTACGTATAAGAGTGGGTGAAGCCGCGACTGGGGATACTAATTATAATATAAAATTTTAAGGGACAAAATGTTACTATACTATCATGTAAAGTGTCTCTAAATTTAAAAATTGAATATGGAAGAATATAGTCAACCTGCCTCCAGGAATGTTGAATTAGCAGTCAAGGTTAGCAGATAAAGGAAATAACATTTGAAAAATCATTATGAGCCTAACAACAGGCCGGCATTCTTGATGTTCTCTCCCCTTCGTTTCTCCTTCTACTTCTTGAATAAAAGATGTCCTACCGACTTGTGTATCCTCTTTCTGAAGCTGCTTAGTCTAAAAAATGTTTTTTTTTTTTTCTTTGTTTTTTTTTCTAGTGACCTACTTCTCAAACTCCTTCTTCAACTTTATCCCTAATTCCCCTCAACCAGGAGCCATCAAAATTGTTAAACAAAAGTTTACAAGAATAAACTTTTATAAATTATATCTGCATATCCAGCCCACATAAGAACCAATGCAAATGGTATGAGGCTAATCATTTTGTGTCAAAGCATAATTAGAGGATTTGGTATAAAGTCTAAACTGGCCAAACTGATCCATGAAACACTTACAGACATCGTCTCTGAAGTGAAATTTATGGGAGAGATCTCACAGCCCTTCAAAATAAAATCAGGTGACGACAAGGTGATGGACTATCCCCAGTTCTTTTCAATTGTGTCCTTGAGAGAACAGTGAGAATTTGGAATGAAAAACTTACTAAACTCAACATTTTGCCAATAAGGTTAGAATAAATGTTTTGGAAGAAATAGCCAGCAGAACTGGCCTAAGAATTTCTGCAGAAAAAACAAAATTTTTAGCAAACATTCAAGATGTTCCGAAATATCTGAAAACAGATATTCCTTAAATAGAGAGGGTAATAAAATTAAAATATTTAGGAGAAATAATTCAAGAAAATGGTTTGGAAAAGTCTGCAATAGAGGAAAGATTGCATAAAATGGAGAGAGCACATGGTATTACCATAGATCTTTACAATAAAAATGTCTATCCAAAAATATAAAAATAAGGCATTAAAACACATTAGTGAAGCAAGCTATATGCGAGTGAATGTCTGGCATTAAACTATAATATAGATAAATTAGAAATACAATTATGAGGAAAATATTAGGCCCACAAAACACAGTAGAAGGTTGAAAGTTACGAAGTAATGCTGAAATATATCAGATGTGATGAGGAAAAGAGAATTTTTTTATGTACATATTTGTCGATCTTCCAACGGTTTTTGAGATATGCTTTATTAATCGATAACTTTGAAAAAAAAAAAATAATGTTTACCTCACTTTTAGTCAAAGAATTACACAAGTGCCAAAAAATTACACATGAAATTAAAGTAAATTTAATGCGTTACAACTTTGATCCTGGCATTTTTTTCTGATAGACTATTTTGGAAGGAACTAGAAGTAAATATTTGACAAAAAGTTAGGTAAATTTTTTTTTTTTCTCGAAAATTATAGATTTTCTATTTCGTAAACATCGAAAACCGGTTGTAGTTCTACAAATATGTATATAACTAATTTTATAGGAAATTTAATTACATTTTATTTTTAGCTGAAACATATTTTTCTAGAGTCCACCGTTTTCGAGATATAATCGAAAAACCTGAAAATAGGACCTTCTCCCCTCCTCCCATCAATAGCTCTCCCCATGGGCGGGGACTTTTTGTATGTTTTTCTTCTAACTACTTCTAACGAAGCTATGGGGTAAAAAATAATCGGATATATTATGCACTCTACAATATGTTTATTGACTGGACTAATTCTCTCAAATGAGCTTTATGCATCAACGTATTGGTATTTTTTTTCATAGTTTTGACTTACCGCAGCTAAGAAATACTTTTTATAAGAAATCGTTTATAGGTTTAAAACTTTACGTTAAATCACATTTGCATGACTAGACCAAAATCTTGATTATTAGCTCAAAAAAAAAAAAAAAAAATGTTAGTCTTGAAGGGTTCAAACCTTAGTCATCAAGTTGGATAAACCGTTCATTAGAGTTGATTCAGCCAAGCCTTCAGTTTATTTATTCCAAGCTTACAAGTCAGTCTAAAACCTGCAATATCCTCACATGTTTATTAAAACAATTGTGCCCTATAACGACCTTGTTCTGATTAAATGGGCAAAAGAGGCGGCCATATTGCTGGAACAATATAGCTGGAAATATGGTCCAGCCAATGGCTATTTTACTGCTTTTCTACGGCTATCTTTTAATATCTTCTTTTTAATTAAACCCAGTCCGTTTGGTATATCCTTTTCGATATAACAGTGTATCCAGCTCAGGAAATGGCCTACAAAGATTCTTTGATTAAAAAAACATTAATAAATGGCTATCCGGCAAAATAACTTGTTATCTTTATATTCCATCCATCGTTTTAAACATCCGTTGAACTAAAAATAATTAGTGCCTGCACTCTTTTTAATTGTATGTCTGAATCTAAACACAGTATTTTTTTATGGGTTTATTACAAAAAAGGAATGGAACTTTGAGACCAAACTTTGAGGAAAATTAAAGCCATTGTGGGAACCCATGATTCGAAATAGTAGTTGTGTAAAAAAACAAACAAAAAATTCAAGTTTAAAAATACATTAATTAAAATGTTCCAGGTTGACGTTTATTAATATATTCTAAGTTTTAAAATGTAGATGATTTTTTAAAACATTATTCTGATACGCAAAACATCGCAAAAATTCTTTGCATCATTTAAAGACTAATAGAATTGATGAAACAAATCCCACAAACGAATCCTTGGGGTAACTTAGGAGTTTTATAGTTTTTCGTTATTGAATTGGGGCATACATTTACAAATTGCTAAATTAACTCTACAGGCAGATTCCAATGTACATTCAATAGCAAGTGTGGAAATGTAATGTCTTACCTGCCTCAGAAATGTCCATTGTTAAATAAAAGCAAAAAGACTTTGCGCTACACACACTTTGAACATAATAAATGTCCATCGAATAAAGATAATCCCACTGTTGGTTATTAGGCACTTGTGTAAACAGGAATGATTCAATCATTTACTATTTATTTGTAAACACGGTATGGCGGGAAATATTAGTATTAAGCGTCATACCAACTAATAATAAAAAGGTCAAGCACTCAGAAATTCCAATGTTTTGACTTGACTTTTGTCCACCTAAATTGGTGATTTTGCCCTGTGTGCGGCGTTGGTCGCCAACCGATTTGTTACACCGTTAGTCCCTAGGTGAGCATTTCCCTCACTTCTTTGGTTTTCATAAAAAATGCAGTTTTATGTTGCCAAATGTGTAGTTACAAATGGTAAATATTTGTCAACATAATGTATCAATAATTGTAATATGGAGAGCATAAGGATTTAAAATATATTTTTACAAAATTTACAAAGAAATTATACTATTTACATAATAATGTGTTTTCGTCAGCCATTATTACAAGTGTATGTGATATGTTCATTGCGAATTGAAACATTATACTTTTTACAATTTTTTTTCGTTTTCCTTTTTTATTTCTTCGGAACACCTATACCAGATCTATTTTGTATTGCTTCGAGCAGCCACGATCGAGAATCTGGAATAGTGAAAATTTCAGAATTCTAGTAAATGATTTTTGAAAAAGAATATAAATGCAATTCACGATGTTTCATCAACTAATCACTTACAATTTATCTTTTCAACTGGCATTTTATCCAACAAGTCAAGCATGTTAGATCCACGACTCATTTTGAACACAAATAATCACCAATCAATCGAAAGAAATTAGAAAACTCGCTAAGTAAAATGTCACTAATAAACTGCACGAGAGATAAGCTGATACTAAGGAGTGTGGACATGAAATTTTCTGTAAAAATCTCCCAATATTCAAGCCACTTGCATCCAGAATAAGAATATTCTTATACGCAAATTCGCTAACTGTCCTGACGAAATATTTTTTAGAAGGGTGAAGGGAGTGCTCACCTAGCGACCAACGCTGGGTTAATTATGATCGTGTCACAACAGTAAAACACTGTCGCGTTATATTTAAGAATTTTTTTTTTTTTTTTTATTAGTTTAAGCCGGCAATAATTAAGTTACAAACGGTTTTTAAAGGAAATTCCCTTCCATGTTTTATTCAAAAAACAATCCTAGCTACATATTTCGCTTATGCCTGTTGAACAGATCCGCTAACTATGACTCCCTCAGATAAATCTCCAATCCATTGACAAACATCTTACTTGAAATCCACTTACGAGAAAAACGACTAAATGACAAGAAGGTTTTAGACTTCTCCAACATTTAGCATACAAATATTCAATATTAGCAATTTATTACAAAAGATTAATTTATATTTCAGTAGTGATTTCCTTTTGGACGTATGGATTTAAGATTTGAGGCTCTACAATACTTCCTAATTCTTCTCATATCCGATTCTTATAATCCAAAAGCTTTTAGGTATTCCTCATTGTTCCTTATTTAGTTACATTTAAACTCTTTCACAGCGATCTGGTTCGAACTAATTGAAATACTATTGGATTCAAGCTTATTATAGGATAGGTATCTTGTTAGGGCCAATTCTGCTACATATGTAACATTTAGATTGCTGTGGAACAGTTTATATGTGACAAAATATTTATGTTTTTTCAAACGATTTTAGATTGGAAAGATTGGATTTGAGATAATTTAGAAGCTTTAGTAGAGCCTCAAAGCTCAAATCCATGCGTCCAAATGAGTACAATTATTGTTATATAAATCATATGTAATAAATTAGGAGCTTTGAACAATTGTTTATTAAATGTTGGAGTACTTTAAAACAGCTGTTTCTAGGCGTTTAAGTCTCGTATGTGCATTCCATATAATACATTTTATACATATGAATAATCCAACTCGATTCCTGATAAACTTCCAAGGATTCTGAAAAGAAGATGGCCTAGAGAATTTCTAATGTAGAACGTTCATTGAAGTGCAACCAATTGGTAGATTTTTACAAGTTATCGTTACCATTTTACTACTTTTTTACTAATTGTATATGCTATATACAGTTGCAAATATCAATATTAATATCAACTAGTAAATCAATTACCGATTGGTAGCACTTTAGACGGTCTCTTGCCCATTTTCTTTTCAGATGTCTTGAACGATAACCGGGAATCAGGTGAGAATCATATGGACATTATTCTTCAAATTATACAAGCCATTTTGATTTTTAAATTTGGATAAGAAGAAGCATGTTATGATTTCGATGACCTAGAAATCAAGACTTGGTACATGAAAAAAAAAAAAAAATAAATAAGAAAGAAAAAAAGTTGATTCTATCAGAAATTAGGTTCTTGTCTAGTTTTCTATTTCTAAATCTAATTTCACTATAGAGCATAGTTTAACATTGGAAACTAGTTTTCTAATAAAATAATCCCAATAGAAGTGCCAATTAATTCATCAATACTAATTTTATTGATCCTTCTATACCATCATGCGTACCTCAAGTAGGTTTTAGTAATCAATGGTAACAAAACTAAATACAATAAAATGAGAATTAAAGTCTTGGCTACGCTGATGATTTTACATAATTGGAAGGCTCAGAACTGTCACAGAGAGGCCTTGAATCGTTTGAAGGAAAAGATAAATTAAAAAAAAATAAAAATTTATTGAACGTCAAGAAAGACTCCCTTGCAGTACATTCTGCGCTCCACTGTACAGGAGGCGATGTTCACCACATGTTGGCATTGCTGGATTGTGGAATGTGATCGGAATCCAAACTGGTGATCTGGGATTCTGTGATTGAAATCTAGGATGGGATACAAGCGATTCAGGATGATTTTTCTCATGATTGGCTCGACAGAAATAAGACGATATGAGAAAAATTGTTCCTGTGGCTTTTCGGGGATAGGATTCATCTTGATTATGGATAACTTCCAAGAATCAAAAAAATTTGTGGTTCGGAGGACAGCATTATATATGAATTTCAGGAAGAGGCTGGCTTTCTGAGAGAGAAGATCTAGTATATAGGATGTTATTAGTTCATGACCCGGGGCTTTTTTGGGAGGCAATCTGTGGACAATATTTGATATTTCAGGAGGATGGTATGCTATAGGAGGAAGAAACATTTGGAGTGGAATATTAAAGTAAATGTTAAGAATCTATATACGAAATACTCAGCGTAGGGATTTCCGAACAAATACTGTCCACTTACGGAGAGACAAGTCAGGTCCAAGAGATCCTAGCACTTCTCTTTTAGCTAAGTCACTGGTGTGAAAACCCAGTGAAGCCTGAATGAGAGTGGTATAGTTAAGTCACTCAGGGCATAAGTGGAGAAGCTGACTATAACCAGGACTATATGAAAATTTTTACCAATAGATCTTGAAGCCAGTGACATTTATAAATATAAATAAAGAAAACATTATATTATCTACGAATAGATGTTTTTTCCAACTCCTATTTTTTATTTTATTTATTTTTTTTTTTTTGAACTGCTACGAACGATCGCTCTCTCCTTGTCTAAACTTAGCCACCGGTGTCAATACAGTTTACGTTTTTGTAAGCCTTCTCTTTAACTAAGTAGTATTTATGGAACTTTTTTAAGTCTTTGAAATTAAGAGCTCTCCTTAACTCTCTTAAATATTTTTGTGTTATATAGAATAAGGAAGTAGGGGGAAGTTTGAAACAACCACAGAAGTTTACTTGGGAACTTTCAAGAAACTTTTGAATAGTTCATTTTAAATTAATTAAGACTATTATTCCGTTTCCTTTTTGTTAGCGTTTTTATTATTTAAAAAAAAAAAAGAAAAGAAATGAGATTAAAATTTTCATTTCAATTTTTAATTGTTATTTTTATTTGTCTTTATTATAATTTTGTTTTAACTTTATTTATTTATCCACACAACTCAAAAATAGAGACAATCAGCGGAATTTTTAAATCGATATATTTACTTTCGAATATCTGCCGTATTGTTACGTTACATATATCATTTTCTCTATGTTTAAAAAAATACAATATACAGCTATATATATATATATATATATATATATATATATATATATATATATATATATATATATATATATATATATATATATATATGATCAATTAACTAAAACTATAGAATAACTAGGAGGATCAGTTATATGATAGATATATGTAATTGTTCATTGGTATTTATTTACTGCTGTGTTTGCAATCAAATGAAAAGCTTGAAATCATTCTATCTACAGGCAATGTATTTATTTATTTATTTTTTCTTTAAGCTTACCTAATAGTAAATTATAAAAGATGAGGTCGATGAGGGGTGTTTAAGCATGGCCGGACCGCACAACAGTATTCTAACTTTAACTTTAATAAAGTCTTCATTGCCTCACAAAATCTCCAATTTCATGTCCTCAACCTTCAAGAATAGTGTCGAAATTGGAGAATTAAAATAAATCCAAGCAAATCCCACCAAATAACCTTTACCCTTCGCCTTCTTTAACCTTTAACCTACGTCTTCTTGTCCTACAGTATCCTTTAATAATATCCCACTGATTCTGATTCCTAAGATCCGCTATCTAGGACTCCAACTGGACAAACGTTTAACCCGGAATCCACATACGAACAACAGAAGAAACAGGAAACTGCTCGTCGTTTTCGACTTCTTCAACATCTACTAGAGAAACGTTGAAACCTTCCGATTTATTACAAAAAACTCATTTACATGACAGTTATCAGACCTATTTGGACATATGGAGTTGAGCTTTGGGGCTCAACTAAACCTTCTAATTCTTCCCGTATCCAATCCTTACAATCCAAAATCCTTAATGCTCCTTACTTTGTTACAAATAAACTTATCCATAAAGATCTTGATGTCCCGAATGATGCTGATTTAGCCCAAACCAGCTACCTCTCCTTTCATAGTAAACTCCATAACCACACAAATCCACTAGTCCTTCAACTAGCTTCCTATTCTATTCCCGATAACCCTCCGAGGCGGCTGAAAAGAAGATGGCCTAGAGACGTTCTAGTGAAATTTTTTTTTTTTTTTTTTTTTTTTGAGGGCTACTGATGAGTAGTTCTTTTCAAGTTTGGCATGTTATTGTAATCCTAATCAACTCATTTACTAGATGTTAATTTGAATAAATGGATAAGAAAAAAAAAAACTTTAATAAACGACCCAAAAGTGATCTAAAATAAGATGATAAAGTTAATGAAGTGTTTTTCAGGCACAGCGGAATAAATAATACCCATATGTTTAACCCACTCTTTCCATAACCCCGCATGCCTAAAACAGGTAGGTAGGAGTACCGGAAACAAATTTAAGAAATATCAATTACAGCAATAAAAAAAAAATCATGAATTTGAATATTTTTTCCTAGTTTAGCATTTTTTTGCGCTGAGCCTCCCAATATAAACTTACAATTAGTTTCTAAAGTAAGATATGTTTTAAAAACATATTTATTGGAGTTTTGGTTCTGTATAAACATGAAATGTCCCAAAAGCCAACACCCGCTGATACATATGCAGATATGCTATGCTGTGGAGAATTATTATCCCGTTTCCTCTCCTCAAGTACCGAAGACACTAAAACGTATCCCTGACGACGACACTTTGGCAGTGTCATTTTATTAGAGTTGCCTCAAGGTGTACACTTGAGCCCCATTCCACTCCGCCATAGCATTACTAAGGGCGGTATTTGGTAGACGTTAGGCCCTGAGGGTAAAAATAGTCCTGTTTGTGGAGGGGGTGGGTAAATAAGGGAGGGGGCTAATGCTGTTTGAACTTAATGTGCCACCCCTGAGTGAGTATTATTGCCAGCGCTTGTTCTTCATCAGCCTCTGTTGGATTGTCCCATTTATTACTCTCCTTCATTCTCTCTTGAAACTTCTATCTGTCTGCAATTCTTGTTTTGTAGTTTAATAACCTGTTTTTCTGTCTTCTCAATTTTCAATTTTCATAAACATCTTACAAGGCCTAATTGATCTGTTAAATAGCTGTAGGTAGCTAAACAACACAGGCCAACGATGAAAAACTTTTTTACTTAAAAAACACCTAAATCCAAATGTGACTCTTATTAAGCCATATCACCTACCATTTTTTTATTATTTACAAATAGAATTGTAAAATAATTTGTGCTGGATGTAGAAGAGTTGGCAGCACTGCTGAAACAGATATTTTATTGGTGCTAAATCCAAATATGACACTTATTTTTGAACAAGAAGGTGATTTAGTGTACTGCTCAGACATTTCAGGTCTGATCAAAGAGTTTGGTGTTGTTTCCATTCTTCCAAAACTAGTTTTAAAGGTGTTTTATTACACAATAGTAACACTTATGCATCTATACCTGTTGGCCATTCTGTAAATATGAAAGAGGGCTATGAAAACCTAGAAATAGTGTTGAATAAAATTGACTATTCGGCTCATGGTTGGATGATAAGTGGTGACTTAAAAGTAACATGCATGCTTCTTGGTCAGCAAGGCGGTTTTACCAAATTTCCATGTTTTTTGTGTGAATTGTGAGAAGAAAATTCTCCGCAAAAATCTTGTAGATCCTAGAAACATTCTCTTACTACCTCTACATATAAAGTTAGGCCTCATGAAACAGTTATATAATGATTTATATTTATATGAAACAGTTATATATTCTTTTTTAAATTATATTAAAAAAGCAAATTTCTCAAAAACTATGGGTGATACAAAACAACTAAGACCAGATTTGGATTCAGCACACGAAAATCTATAAAAATCAGCTATTAAAGTAAAAAAAGTTTTCAAAAACATTTTTTTTGTTGGCCTGTGTTATTTCAGTCTCAACGACTTCAGTGTCCTGTTCACACTATGCATTTACCTTATAGTTTTTGAAGTGTGAACTTTTTTGGTCCGCTGGGCACTTTTTGGGATAACGTAAAAAAATAAAACATATGTCACGTAACGTACCCTATACACGTATATTTATATTTGCTATCTAGATTTAGTGGACATGTGAAGTAATTGGATTTAGTAATAATTGCATTCCGAAAAAAGTGAACAGTTTTGAGATTTATTTATTGATTTATTATCTAGATTTAGATCTGTTTTCTATCTTTACGTTAAGCTGGAGACCTGAAACTTGGAACATGTCTCAGGAGAGCAATGCAATAATATGCAATAATAACAGGAGTGGAGACCACGCTTCGCGCAGCCCTTAGGACACTCATTTGACAGAAAAAGCCACCATTATCATAGGAATACCATTTTAAACAATAAAAACCCGGCTACATTTCGTTCGAGCACACTACAGATCAAGATCCTCAACCACTATCCTTCCCGACAAAATATTTTTCGTCCTTTTGAAAAGTGATTAAATTGTTTTAATTTTTAAATGGACACTTGAGGATAATATTTGGAGATCTTCCAGGATTTAACCGTTTTTAAAGTGGTGGAAGGATATTTCGCCATTGTCGCTCTTTTGAATATAAATAGGAAGGGTTTGATAGTTCTGAAAAACTATCTCTAACTTCCCGTTGAATGCGTAAGACAACCACCAGCAGGTCGACAATCTAAATGATCAAACGGGAGAAGAGTGTCCTTTGTAAAATACGTAATAATGTATTACATTTCCAATAAGGCAACTATAACGGAATATCCTGCTACCTTTTGAAAAAATCTTTTGGTCCTGGGAGATCTCAAAATAGCGTCCTTTTAAAAATTAATACATTTAAATCTATTTTCAAAAGAACAAGCATGGCGGAATAACCTTCCGCAGTCTTAAAAATCGTTAACTCATTGCAGATCTCCAAATAGTATCCTTAATGACAAAAACTAATTTGTCGGGAAGGAGAGTGGCCCTGGCAGATCTGAAACCAGTATCCTTTGCTGACTTTTGGGGTTTTACTTTTTCAAGTATTTTGATACTAAGAAGAGCGATACAGAGCAAAAAAGTTGAATTTTCTAAAAGTTATCCGTCTGCATCGCTCGCGTGACTTGTGTTTTTTGAAATACGGCCACTTAAAAGCTTTAAAGAATTAATGCTTATTCAAATGACTCGGGTCATTCAGTCGCGCAACTGTTTCCGGAGATATTAAAGAAGCAATATCTGTCAGTATAATTTTTGACTAGGAACACAGAATTTATCCTTCCATTTAAGCTTAACAACTCATATTTTTTACTGTTTGCATAAAAGTGATAAAAATAATTTAAAAAAGCAGCTCTCAGGATTTTATTACTTGTGGCAGCAATCTGTTTTTACCCAAAGAAAAATTAATAAAATTAAAATAAAATAGGTCTGTTACATAGACGCATCTACTACACATATTTTTCATATTTCAACAAAAAATAAAGTTCACTTGAATGGAATATTCATTTAAAAAAGTTATTTTAACTTATTCTCTTCCGCTGTTATATTTAGATTTATTTGGACTACTTTAACATTTACTAGACAAACGTTCAAAGCTCCCAATCAATTACAAAAGACTCATATATATGACTGTGGTCAGAACTATTTGAACGTACGGAGTTGAGCTTTGGTGCTCAAACAAACCATCTAATTCATCTCGTATTCAATCCTTACAATCTAAAATCCTTCGTAAAATCCTCAATGCTCCTTACTTCGTCACCAATAAAAATATCCATAAAGATCTTAATGTTCCATATGTTGCTGATTTAGCCCACACCAGATATCTATCCTTTCATAGTAAGCTCCATAACCACTCAAATCCATTAGTTTCTCAACTTGCTGCCCACTCCATTCCTGATAATCCTCCGAGGCGTCTGAAACCAAGATGGCTTGGAGACCTTCTAGTGTAGAATTTTTAACAAAGTGCTACTGATGTATAGTTCTTTTCAAGTTTTAACATGTTATTGTAATCGTTGTCAATACATTTACTTGATGTACATATTTTGTACAGTTGTAAATTTCAATAAATATAAATAATAAAAAAAAAAAAAAAAGTGTGTGTGCTCTAGACCACATGGTGGAAGTGAAAACTTCATTGAACGTTTGATAACGTTAACCGAACAAAACCTTAGTTCTTATATACAATCTAAATGTTTTGGTTAACTTACTTGACCAATTTCATTTTGTTTTAATTCCAGGAACAAGTCGTGAGTAATTATTTAACACAATAGAATACGTTTTCCGGGGTTTCAAATGAAAAACCGATCACGAAAAGTAAACAAACGAAACAGGTTACAACAGCACGCTGGGATGCCGGGAGTCCTCAGTGTTGCCAGCTTATTACACACGCATGATTTTTCCGATTTGTTGTATGCGCTGATTTGATGTATAGCTGATTGTATTCTAAAGTAGAGTTGCGTATGATGCGTCATAATAATATTAATAAGGTTTGGAATTATTTTGAATATTTTGAAAAGACTAGATAGCGCACTGTACTCCGGATTCAGTGCCGAGTTCGCTCCGGATTCAGTGCCGAGCTCACGCTTAGTCGAGTCGAGCCGATTCTACCCGAAACAGCGTTACATATTCGGGCGTGACGGCTCAATCTCATTCACACCTCACAAAAAGTTTTGCTGAGCCCTCACAAAAAAGTTTTGCTGAGCGCGCCTAAAGAAGTTTTCACTTCAAAAAAAAAAAATATTTGGGGAAGTAGATCGATCAAAAAGATTTACATTTCCCATGTGTCCACACCCCTTAAATGTTTCTAGTTTTCAAACATTTCAAGTCCAGACAATAAGTGCTGAAATGAGGATTGTAGATTGAATGGAATATGCGAATATTTTTGACCTCAGGGATTTGTTTGGAGTAGCTAGAAGATAAACATTCTAAAAATCTCCACCCCTGGGGGGGGGGGGGGGGGGGGAGGAGAGAGCTAACGGTGGAGTAGACTGGAGAAGGTCCTATTTTTGGGTTTTCCGATTATACCTCGAAAACGAAGGACTCTCGAAAAATATGTGTCAGACTAAAGTTAAAGCTAATTAAATTTACTATAAATTTTTTTATATACGTATTTGTCGAACTTCTAACCGTTTTCTAGATATAGCTTATTGAAAATCGAAAGTTTTCTCAAAAAAATAATTTTAACCCCACTTTTTGTCAAACATTTGTTTCTAGTGCCTTCCACGATTGTTTCTCAGAAAAATGTCAGATTTAAAGTTGTAGAACATTAAATTTACTTTAATTTTCATATACTCGTTTTTTATTTTATATTAAAAAAACGTATAGTTGACTGTAAAAATATAAGAACATAGTCTGGGATGCAGCTAGGAGAGAGAAAAAACAAGTCCAAGTTAATGAACTTTGATAAAGAGCCGACGTTTCGACCAGGCTCGCAGGTCTTCTTCAGGGTTACCGGACCGGTCAGGAGAGAGTAACTCACTGTGTTTTTCCTAACTGCATTCCAGACTATATTTTTCTTGGAATAATTTTTTCTGTATTCGTTTTTCTATCTCAACGTATTGATGAGAGTTTTCATTCTATCCGATCCTGCTAAAACTAGGTTTCCTATTCTTGAGGGTTTAGGTTTCATTTCTAAGAATAAGCTTGATAGTTGACTCTTGCAAAATGCAATTTTTTTGTGGGTTCTCTCATTACAAAATAGCAATGTTAATAAAATATTTCTACCAATCACAATGAATGTGCTTATGACAAAATTAGGAGCATTGTGGATTTTTCAAAGAATTTTATATTGTGAGAATTAAATACAAGATACATTTATGGTTTAGTAAAGGCACACAGCTCAACACTGTATGTCCAATAAAATCTGATAATAATCTGATTTATTTAATTTTTAAAAATAAAATTGTACTTTTAGTATACATATATACAGATTTATAAATAAGCATACGAAAATAATATAATATATACATTTTAACATACAAATATAATATGGATTATACATCAAATTAAAAAAAACTGGTGGTGATGACAAAATGAAGAAATAAATATTTTTTATCATGGAATTTATTGTTGTTTTGTTTTATTTCAATGATTATTGAATACCCTAAAATGCGTTTGAAAAAATATAGTCTTTTATATATCTATTGCTATTTATTTCTTAATGCAAATATTACAATTAAAATTTAATAAGAACTATATATTCATTAGCAATACTGTTTCATATTTATTTATAAAATCTGCCCATGCATAAGTACACAAATAATGCTTTTTTTATATGCTCCAATATAAAAGTGATGTCATTGTATAAATGGAATGGAGCATATAAGGAACAGAGTATGTTGAAAAAAGAGTTTTGTACTAAAATTTGTATACTTATTTTCTCTTTATTTTACCTCTCCCATTAAATATTTCTATTATTATAATCAAGAATAAAAATAATTGAATCCGATGATAAACGTGACAAAGGATATTACTGGTAATCTGAATGAAGAAGAAAAAAAAAATTAAAAACACAATTTACAACTGCTTTTTATTTGTTGAACACAGGCTGAACTTAATTACTGCTAATTAATTTCACAAGGAAATGACTAAGGGAATGAAATATCTGATATAAATCACGCAATGACTTTTTTACAATATTAAGTTGTAACTTGAAAATGTTATCAATAACACCAATTTGACAGGCTATCTAGCAACTGAGGAGGTGCATAAGTGATTCCTTGTTGAAGCTGTTAGAAAAGAAAACGCTGTAATGCATTCGTGTTCAGACAACAAGAAAAGTTTTATCTCATTTAATTTAGTTGATTTATTGTTTTGTTTTTTTAAATAACTTAATTATTATTTGTGAAATTATTTTAATTATTGTTTACTTAAATTTGTTTATTTAAATTACCATAAAACAGTCTGACTTTGCATCAGTGAGTTAACTTTGCACCAAGTTCACTGAAAGGTTTAAGTCGAAGAAAAGGTGTTTTTTTGTCTAAATGAGTGGTATTTTATATTTTTTATCCTAACATAAGGAAGTAAGAAATATAAAATATCCATCATTTAGGCAACAAAACACTTTATCTTCGACTAAAAGTTTTCATGAACTTGGTGCAAAGTTAAATCACTGTTGCAAAGTCAGGCCATTTTATGGTACTTTGTTTACTTTATATACTTATATTTCTTTGTTTACTTCATATACTTAAATTACTTTGTTTACTAGAGTAACTTTGTTTATTACTTTGTTTTTATTTTATTTTTATTATATCCTTTAAGTTGATTGATATATTTGTAAACATTTCAATACTTAAATTGTAGAATCAAAATGTACACTCTATACTTCATATAGAACGTACACCTTATTTTTTTAGATGGCTACAGTAGCAAAAAAAAAAAAGTAAATACATATATATTATTGATTATTGTAAAATATTTATATCTTACATCATTATTCTGAAATGCACAACATTTCTTAATAGACTATTGTATTTTTATGTGGTTTATATAATATATATATATATATATATATATATATATATATATATATATATATATATATTATATATATATATATATATATATATATATATATATATATATATATATATATATATATATATATATATATATATATATATATATATATATATATATATATATATATATATATATATATATATATATATGAAATATTTAAAAAGGTTCTTGAAGATCAGTTTATAATATAACAATTATATTATAATTATATATAATTTCTAGACTGTACTGTTCTCATAATCATGCCCTACAAAGAACAAAACAGGCAACCATACAATTATATAAGTTTACAGGTAACTCAAAGAATAAAGTTAACAACAATATAACTATATATAATACATAAGTTAGAATATCTCATTGAATATAATTCTAACATATGAAGGGATATGGATCTACGTACAATGTTACAATGTGTTTTATTCCTCCATAAACCACAAACATGTGTAGAAACAGAACTGACAAACTATAATTGTGGAGTGCAATCATCAAAAAACCCTTAGACTACCTCTGAAACCCTGAAATCCTGTAGGTCTGGAGAAAAAAAATCCAAGTAACCCTCTACCATTCCCAAACCCTCACCAATTTCTTATGGTACAGTTCCATCCTTGATGTTATAAACTACAGTTTTAGTTTGTCTGTTTAGAATCTACACATCTATGTGGTTTATGTAGGAATATCATCAATAACATTGTACGTAGATTCCTACTCTTTTATATTTGTGAATTATGTACACTTAGATATCTTAATGTTTGTAATTTATATATTTATATTGTTATTAATTTTCTAAATTACCTGTAAACTTATACAATTGTATTGTAACCTGCTTTGTTGACTTTAGGGCATGATTATGAGAACTATATATTCTCGAAATGACACCATAATGTAGCTGTTACTTTATCAACTGAACCTCGAAAACCCTATTAAACATTGTATTGGAAGGTTCTTTTACAAATGACTTACACAATATTTTATTAATGTTTCAGACATGAAAAATCCCGCTGCAGCACAGAAAGATTTCCCGATATTCAACTTGTCTTCAGCACTCTGAGAACTTCTGAATTTTACTATTTATATTATGAATATAATATCTAATGATTTTGTAAATATGTGAATATATTTAGCTGGAATAAAAGTTTCTGAATGAGATATTCGAACCTCAGTGTCAGGTGCTGGTCATTTTGAACAGTTTTCAATCATAAGATAGGTTTATACTGTATACTTTTCACATAACTTCTAAAATTTGTAAATAAGGATCTCCAATCCAGAACATTTCTAGTCAAAAATATATATTTTAATTTGTATATTAGTTGTCTTTTAGTGATTGTATGTGTTGTTTTTCCTGAATAAATAATTGTTTATATTAGGATATTGTTGGCATCCTCTCAATAGAGCAATGTATCAAATCAATAAACAGTTATGTTGACTTTGCCGATATTGTATTTTCATTGAAAGCCTGAAGTGTGATATGAGAAAACTCAATCATTGTATGGCTTGCCCTTAAAATCAACATTAGCCTCTACCCCTAAATAGGATGCTTGTGACTTTGGTGTAGCTTTAATATTGTAACTTTCCAACGATACCTACCTCCCCTGTATGAGAGTGTGTATATATTTCCCCGCTTTACTAATACTGTATCATAATGTACTCTAATTATTTAAATAAATTTAGTAAAACATTAATGTATGTTAGGAAATGTGTTTATACTATTTAACTTGTAGTTATCTGAAACCTTAGCTTTCAGCTCAATTAATTGTACTGTTCACCGATTATGCTTATATCACTGATAAAATGTAATATCTCAAAATGTACATTGTTATATGTTGTATGTTGTGTCGTGTGTAAGATTTCTCTGTGTTTGCCTGTTAGCATTAAGAAAACATATATATAATATTAAAATTTATATCCAATCTAAATATAACCATTGACTGTCAGGTTAGATGATATGTGAGCACATTTTGTACATAGCCCAAGTTGAAATGTGTTTATACAATATACACAGAAACATACACTTGTACATTTCAATGTTACTACGTTTAATTTTAATTAATGTTAACATGTATAAAATTATATAAGAGAAACTGATTAGACTAAGATATGCCCAGTTCCCAGTTATAGCTGAAGTATTGAGCCCCCTTCAGCTATAGTGGTCTGTATTCTCTATCTGTATTATAATAAATATATTAATTGTTGAATATTGTTTTATTATATCTTTAATAATGATAGTATTTATTGATTTTTTTTTTTTTTTTGGCCCAAGACTCCCATTGAAGTCCTATACCGCCCGATTTATTTAATTAATAGTAATATTAGCTAAGAAATTGAAGTAGATGTATTTTTTTTTTTTCATTTCTGCCATTGGTAACCTACCAGATTATTATCGATGCGATTATATAAAAGGAAAAGCCATTTTTTATTTGTGATCACTAACCAAGAAAACTACTGAACCAATCTGTACAAAATTTTTACATCATCTTCATAGTTCAAGGAAGGTTTAGCAATAATAAAATATACATATTTAAATTAAATTGTTGTTAAAAGAGGAATAAATATATGGTGCGCATAGAAGCTTGAAAACTGACTGATAGGAGGCTATCGCCATTCCAGAGAGTTTACATTATATATACAAAGAGCTAAAAATTAATAATAAAACTTGCTTAATTTAATTAGATTGTTATCAAAATAGTATAAATATGTGGTGCTACATGAGGATCCCAATGAAGTTTTTTCATGATTTTTTTTTCTAGTCTTTTTTTTTTTTTTTTTTTTTTTTTTTTTTTTTTTTGTAATTTCATCATCAAATGGAAAAAAAACAAAAAAAAAAACGATATATGGCTATTCTGCAACAGACTTTGCAATTGTAAAACTACTGAACCCATCTGTACCAAATTTTACCTACATCAACTTCATAGTTCTCATAAGGTTTGCAACAGTAAAATTTACAATAATAAAAATTTATATGTACAATTATGAGTGGCAGAAATGAGGTATGCCACACTGTCATAAACTTTTATGACTAGAAATTAAAATCCAACCAGATGAATCCCATAAATTTATTTCTAACAAATATGAATAAACATTGATGTAATAATGCTCAATCCCAAATTTGAATACAATATTTTTATTGATAAACGAATAAAACTTCAATTATTAGTTAAAACTATTTAAGTTCCTTACTTATTAGAGTGGGCGAACACGTGATAGAGATGCTGGTCTTTAATAAAAATCTGTATGTATATATGTACCCAATAAAATAATAAAATACAAATAAATATTCACTTAAATATTCAATATATACAATAATAATAATAAAGTTCTTTATTTATTCTGGAACCTTAAGTCCCTTAAGAGTAAAAAATGATGTACAACCAAGGGCCTTCAGAGCCTTAAAATGAAATATATTTTTATAACAAAATAACGGATAAGAATAATAATAAAATGAAAAAAAATATATATTAATAAAAAGTAACAGAATATTTAAAATATTTTTTTTTTTACAAAAACAAAAAGATTTCTTGAATATAATTTATTTGTATTTTAAATAACTAAAAAGTGGCTATTGACAGTTTTTGGAGGACAGTAAATGTATGACAAGAGATCAATCACATTGGTACAAACCTTAGAAAGTGAAGTGGAATGGTTTCTTGGGGCTGTTAGTCCATAGAGTAAACTTTTAGAATAAAGAAGAAGAATAAGTGGGTGGGGAAGATTGCTAAATAATCAGTTCAATAGACAATCACTTACATTTGCTCTATGACTGGTAGGTTTTCTTTTCCAAAAGGAGAGTAATTTTAAAGTGGCACTATTGGAAATATTTATTTTGTCGTTTAAACAAAAATTGCGAGTGGCTTTAAACAATTTTATCATTTCAAGTGATTAATAAATATACATATTTTTTTGTAAATATTAAGGTGGAATGGGGGGTCACCTGTGGTGTAGTGGTTAGCATAGCAACCTACTAAACCCAAGATCGCGGGTTCGCAGCCTGGCAGATGACCTTAGAATTTTTTAAAGGAAGTAAAGAATCCTTAGCTATGCATCCTTCGGAAGGGACGTAAAATGTAGTGTGGTATTGGACCACACTATCACAAGGTAGTGTGGTGTATGGAGGTCTCTCGGAATCTCAAGATGCAAGATTAAAGAAGATAATAAACTACTGAGATTCGTTCTGGGAATACCATGCCATGAACATATTTCCCTCCACTACACCAAATTAAAATGGTTATTTCCCTCCTACAGGAACGACAGTACTTTCTTGGTTCGTTCCTTTACAAATCTCATTACTCTCAGTCACCTTCCTATATCCTGAAAGCTTTAACATTAAAATCATCAATGAGTTCCCGCAAAACCATATCCCGTTCTTCAGACCTCTACCTAACTCCTTTCAACACAACATCCTTCAAACACTCCTTTATTTCCAGAGCTTCCAACTTCTGGAATTCCCTCCCTTCCATCCTTCGCCATTCCTCCACTCATAACAGCTTCAAATCCCAACTTTTCATTTACCTGTTAGATATTCAATCTAATAGTCATATAGATGTAGAAAATATCTCTTAAAATGAGATATGAACATTCGGAATATAATATTGATTTTGTACAGTATTAGTCTAGTACTATTGCACTAAATTTTTTTTGGCATAATTTATATTATTTATCAGATAAGACACATTATCTTTCCAGATAATTTTTATTTCTCAGCTTTGATTATTGTATTTGATTTCATTGATTTTTTGTTTAATTTTCTCTATTTTTGTTTTCGTAACTTATCTTAGATTCTAACCTCAAGATATAATTTGTTTTTTGTGTGATATTTTAAAATATGTTACACTACTTTTATATTGTAATTTGAATTTCTTTTAAATTCCTTAATATAATTTTAATTATATTTTCCTTGCTTTTATCATATTTCTTAATTATATGTATACATGCTAGGTAGCCATTAATTGTTCATTATAATTATTCTTAAGGGGCAAAGACCCCAGAATAAAATTTATTTTCATTCATTCATTCATTTATCAAATTCTTATGAAGATAAGATTTATTGGTTAAAAAATGGTTCCATTGTCTCTATCTAATTTTTATCATCACCCTTTATTACTTCATTTATATTTGGTCTCTTACTTTAATTTTAAACTTGAAGATTCTTTTTTTTTTTCGGTTTAAATTATATGATATTTAATTTATATAAGTTTTATATAAGTTATAAGTTTTAATTACCCTAATTGAATTTATATTGTAATTATATGTATTTAGTTTTATTTTTCTAGATTGTAAATGCAATAGCTAGGCCATGTATTGTATATTATACATTTTTTAAATTTTAAAGCCCCAGAATAAAACTTATTTTCATTTTATGTAATGTGGATATCTCTCACCATATCCTTTCTAAACATATTGATACAGATTGCAGGATACAATAATGTTTATAAAAATACCACAATAAATCTCATTCCACAATGACATCTCACAGAGGATTGAAAAATGAATTGTATTGACATGCAATTATAAGTTGAAAAGAGCCTGAAGTTGAAAAAAAAACAACAGATTCTATAACATTTCTCATTATATAGCTTCATAAATAAAATTGGAGGATAAAAGCCTAATTAAATATATATATATATATATATATATATATATATATATATATATATATATATATATATATATATATATATATATATATCGATAGAAATGGTGATGTTCCCCAGTAGATTTGAATTATAGATTTGTTGATTTGATAGCGATCAGTCTACACTGCCAGCATTTCAATGGTTATTCAATAATATTTATGTCAAATATAAAAAATAAATAAAGTAAGACGAGCCCAGTAAGTCCAATTATGTGTGATTATAATCTATTGATATAAAGCCAATGAAATGATGATAATATACAAATATAGAAATTTGGATTGATATATTTTTTCTTTCATATTTTTTCTCACACCTAATAACGAACTTCAACACTATGACCAATAAGTTGGCACCTAGATAAATTCATGTTTTATAAAAATTTCTTTAATTTTTAATATTGACTGATCTTTCTCAAAATAACAATTCCGACAAATAAAATTGTATGCTTATAGTTTAAGAAATGCAATTAAATTCACAAATATTTTATTTGTGGACCTAGTACTATCCATCATCACACTATAATTTATTATGCACTACAAGAGGGGACTTCAACATATTTTAGCAATCGTACTTAACACTTTAACGACCACGGTGGGCACATAGGCCCGCTCAGCAACTTACCAAGGGGACCACAGTGGGCACATATCAAATTACCTTATTATTATGATAGCTATGGTTCTTGTGAACATAATTATCACTTTGGGTTGAGCTTACCTTTATTCTATTGCCATAACAATGTCTGGAAATTAATTTGTTATTGTTTAGCGTATTTTTTAGTTATTTTAATCTAATTAAAATTATTAGGGACTTGGAAAATTATGAAAATAATAGATAATACTAAATTGTTATTTTAAAATTTATTTAATAAAAAAAAACTGTTTACATTACATCACATTTATCAATTTTTATGAAACTTGTTAAAGCAAGGCAAAGAGAAATGAGGTTCTTCATTACAGTCTTCCACCAGGCTGATGTTGAAGCTTCCACTTGCACTTCTACGATCATCTGATAAATAATCTACCGATACTATTGTTGTATCCTCATCTGACTCTGAATCGGAAGGCAATTTATTTTGTATTGCCAACTCCACGATAGGCTTGGTACGGGAAGATATTCCACGAAACATTTTTACACAAAAAAATGGACCAACTTACAAAAAACTGAATTTCGATTACGCACTAAAGGTACTACTAAGTAAGTAATGTCTGTTTACAACAAGAGCTATAAGCATACTACATAAAGTGGAGGGTGCGAGGTAGGAGGGTGGAAAATAGTGAAAGGGTAATAAAAGGTATTGGAAGGGTTTCGACAAGTCAATCACCTAAAGAACAGTTTTATACCTGATCGGGTGAACAACACATTTTTGCTGAATAATAAACCTAATATGTTATTCTATCAATATTTTTGGAAATTAATTTTTTTTTTTTTTTTTTTACATCTAAGTACTGTTTTTTGTTATTCCCATATTCATTTTATGGAAAAAGAACTTATCTTGAAGGGGTTTATACATTTTTTTCCAATAGAGCAGTAATATTTTGTGTGGAAATGAAAAACAAATCAAAATATGTCAATAGAGAAGTTAAAAAATATCTATTAAAGGAAAAAATAGTTATTTTATGATTTAGAAAAAAACGGGCAGTGCCCCATTGGCGGGCACATAGGCCTGCTACATTTTTGCCCTAATCACCATAATTAAATGGTTCCTAATGGTTATAAAAATGCATGACATTGTTATATAACTGCTGAATGCAGCTTTTGAGCGAAAAAATATGTTTTGTCCACAGGGAAACATTAACAGAAATGGCTTGGTCATCAAAGTGTCATATTTAGTTCCTATCATAGTTTATATTCTATTGCTAAAACACAAAACTGAAAGTAATTGCAATACCTTAAATTAAAAAATGAAACTAAACAATTTAATAAAGTAGATTGGACAAGATCACAAGACAGTTATTAGATTGATATTTCAAACAGAGGACTTAGAGCTCATACTTTAAAAATTAAAGAAATAAAGAATCCAATCAGAGGATACAAATTTCTTCCTTGAAAAATATTTCAGTTACAAATATTATAGATGTAAGGAAGCTCATTATAATTTGTATTTCAACTTCTTATATAGCAGCTATACGATTCTTACTAAATTTTGTCACAGAAAAAGCTGTATAAAACAGAATATAAAACATTTAGAACATAACAGAGGCAACATACAGTGATTGTTTTGCATGTTTAATGTCAACTGATTAGATAAGAATAAATTATTCTACAATGCAGAAAACTTCCAAAACCTTTCACAAAATATTTATCTCTTCTGACTCCAAAGTTGCCTCAATGAACATTTTTATAGACAACTAGCTACAGCAATGACTCACCTATTCATAACATTATTCTTTACTTTTCAATTTTATAAACTGTCATCAATTACAATTAAAATTATTATCATGTTCATATTAAATCTGTTAACAACTGAAGGTAATAGATTAATGAGATAGGGCCTCAATCTATCAGCCAGACTTTAAAAAATCATTGTTGATTCCAACCCGACCTGAAGATAATGAAGTTTTGCAACAGAAAAAAATTAAGTTATTATTTTATTTTTTTTTTAAACGTTACTATTAACATAGAATAATGAAAGCTTTTAGAATCAGGAAGCAAAATAAATAAATTAAATGGGCAAAAGTATATTTCTCTATCATGGAAAGGTATACTAATAGACAGGTACAGAGTAATTTTGTTGCATTACCGAAATTCGTAGAAAAAAATTATTACAATGAACATTTTATCCAGCTTTATACAGCATAAAAATATTAAAAATAGGTCATAATATCTTGTATTTGTATAGAAAAGGAAAGGGTACTAATGTTCATCAAAATACTCAATTTCTCCCTCACTGGGAAAAATAATAGATCATTGGATAAGTCTATCTATAATCTCCTTCTTTTCCTCATTTAAATTTTAGAATTGGATCAAATTACTTAAATTGATAATTAAATTAATTAACAATTAATTATTCTTAAACATAAAGAAAGTTTAGAGAAAATAGGGATTCCAAAAGTTTTTTTTTTTCATTTAAACCAATATAGCTCCTAAGTGGTAAGTTCTAGTGACAAACATTTTCCACTAAATTTATGCTTTGAAAAAAAAACTTTGGTTGACCCCAAGCCAAAAGACTTATCCGTGTCTAAAATGTAAACCATATTAATTTTGTTCTGTTAATTTTATCATAAATCTTCCCTTGAAGTTTTTGATCTTTATGAGAGAACAATTACATTAACTGTCATTTAACCCTTTGTTAGTCGCGCAGGGGACAGTTGTCACCCACAAGAATAATTTTGTTATTATCAGTTCAAATGGATTCACCTAGATTAGTGTCGCTCCTAGTACCTTCCTCTGGCACTGTACCCTACATCACCTTGTTGCCAGTGTTAGCTTAGATTGCAAGGAAAACGAAGGATTAACCTTCAAAGTTTACTGGGTGACAGTTGTCACCCACGCGTCTAAACTCGCCAGTGAATAAAATCAGTAACTACTTTTCTTTATATGTTTATATTTCTTTTTTTAACTCTTAGTGGACTAAACTGTTAATGAGTTTTAGATCATTTCGAATGTGATTTTGGATAAAATATTCATGGAAAATAAAATAACATTCAAATTCATCGATGGATTTCAAAAAAAGTCTCATTTAAATTGAATTGTGATTCAGCTAAAAATAATTTATATCAAATATTTATATAAAACAAATATGAATTATTTGATTTTTCATTTCCATGGTCAATTCATTTTAATTACACTTTTCAATTTTTTTATTTTTTTTATTTCAAATTTTTAATTTAATTTTATTATTGGAGACGCAAGAAAACCAGAAATAGTTACTTCCTATAACAGCGCAAAAGTCAGGGTGGATGTATTAGATCAATTGTGTCAAAATTATAATGTGTCTCGGAATACGAGACATTCGCCTATGGTACTGTTTTATGATTTATTACATATATCTGCGTCTAATGCCCTGGTTGTATAGAAAGCTATTAACATTGACATAAAAGTTCAACGAATAGATTTTGTGGAAGAAATAGGTTGGGAGCTGGTAAAATCACAAATTAATCGTAGAAGTGCCATCACTTTACTTCCCAATAAACTGAAAAGGTGTTCGTTCCCATGTATTGATTGGGGATATGGTAAGTACTCCTCCACCAGTGGAACGAAAAGGATTTACAGGTCAATGCTACATGTGTGGAAGGGCGAGGGTAAGACAACGAGAAAGTGGTGGACAAAATGCAAAAATTGGGTATGTGGGGAGCATTTAAAAGAAGTGTGTTGGAATAGTAATTCAAATTGAAATGATATGAATTAATTATTTTTTTAAATTTTGATTGTGTAATTTTTTTGTTATTTGTTAATTAATTTCTTTCAGTATATCACAGAGAACTAATTTTCAAAAGTTTAAGCATAGTTGGTCTGAATAAAGTTTTGAATTGACAGGAATTAAAAATGGGGAACAGGTGTCCCCCACGCGCCTAAACACACAACAAAAACTAGCGCGCCTAATGAAGGGTTAAAATATTTTGCTAGGGACCTATTTCTCCATTGAGCCCCAAAATAACAATTACCAGATTTTCTTGGCATACTTACTTGAGGCAGGACACTTGAGGACTAATTAATTGAGTATTTTTAAAATCTCCTTTCTCATTTATTTAAAAATATAATTCTTTTATTATATTTTTTTAATCATAATGGGGTAGGTTAGTTGTCTTCATATGAATAATGGAGAAGATAATTCAGGATGTAGTCATTATAAACATTTGAGTATATTGTACTTTTATTACACTTATTTTATTTTATTTTATTTTGGCTTAATTTGTAAGCATTCAGCGGAGTGAAACACTTTATAAAAAGATGCTGGTCATTTCAAATAGGTTCAAAAACATACACAGCATACTACAAAAAAACACCATTGTAATCATTATTTTAAAATACATAAATCTACATGCTTTAATACAAAAAAATATATATATATGACTAAAAATACAAGGAATTTAAATTAATTATATAAAAGAAAAGAAAATTTGCATGTACTTTATACAAATATGAGTATGAGCTACAGAATAAAATAAAAGAGAATGCCTATCACTGAAGATAAGATAAGAATATTAATGATAAAAATTGTAAATAAACTTAATGAAAAGGAAAAATATATAGCAAAAGATACAATAATAATATTAATAACAATTGAGGCGTGGAATTCCAAAATTAGCTGAGTCCAATTTCCAAAATTATTCATTTTTATTTTATTGAATATTATTTTTATTATATATTATTTATTCTACTAAACTATTTTTACGTAAAAGGTTTTCTCAATAAAGTAGTTGAATGACATTGAAATGGCCTTAAAAAAAAAAAAAATCCCTTTCTAATCCAGTTTGAGATTTACCTTTAACAACCAGCTCAGAAATATAAAAAAAAATGAACTTAGCTAGTTTTAGAATCCTACGCTTCAATTATAAATAAGAAATAAATAAGGTTATAACCAAAACCATAAAGTTGTAGTATAAAAAGATTTATTTTATGCTTTATTCTTTTTCTTCTATGATTCTTACTGTGTTTAGTTCATATCATAAAATTGAATAGAATTTTGTTCAATACATATATATTTTACCATGACGACAGTCAACAACTTTTACTCAAAGGTAGTATATAATTTTTAGTAGTCCTTAGATTCAAGTTATTTATATATATTGTATCTTAATATCTCAAAAAAAAAACTAGTTAGAAACTTTTAAGAAGGGACTATGGTCCAAATTAATACATTTTTTAATTGAATAAATTGTTTATATTATTATTGAAAAAGGCAGAGGGAGGATACAGCACGGCGATCTTTGATACTCTATCTGCAACATTGTTAAGTCATGATGGTTTAATATAACCGGCATGTGTTCAGGGGTTATGAGAAGTGCCCTTAATGTAAATTTAATGGAAGTAGTACATGTGGTGTTCCATTGCTATTATACCCTTCTTTTTTTCTTTTTTTTTTTAAAGCATTCATTGGTCCATTCCTTTTCTCAAATCATACAGATTATAGCCAAATATTCTGAGAATTTCCATTTTCAGAGATATAAATTTTACCATAATCGGCCTGTTAATTCTTTAGTAGCAGGATAAATATTGAATTAAACCGAACAATGATACTTATTATAATAATGATATAATTTAACAACAATAACTATTGTAAAAATTCTTTAACATAATTATGGGGACATTTTATATTTAAGATTTCTAAAAAGAACACAAAGAAACAACTTTGAACAATAGTTATTAACTCATTGGACTACTGAAAATGAACGATTTTCATACTTTAATTTATAGTGAAATTGGAGAAATTCTGCAGGTCTGCTTATAAAACATTGAAGGGTTTTGTGGATGAACGGTGTAGGTCACATTTTTGAAAAAATACAATCTAGGGTAAACCAGACCTTTATTGATACCCTTAAGCAATATTATATATTGTTTATACTATAATTATAGAAAGAATAGTTTAAAAAATTTGAAATTCACAGTTATTTTTTCTTAATTGCTATACTTTAAGCTAATCAAGAAAGTTCACTCCAAACATTATAACTAGAATGTATTTTACAAAATAGTAATAATAACTAATGTAAAATCAGTTATTGACACCCTAAGGATATTAGTCAGAAATCCAGACAGAATTAAAAGTATTTTAACACAGTTGAGTTGCAGGATTTAAAAGGAATTTTATTTTTTATTTTTTGGATAATTTTCTTTTTCTTACATTTTTAAGTTAGGGTGTCAATAACTATTTGGTTTACCCAAGTACACTGGATGTAGAATTTATGTGCTCAAGTATTAGTTAGCAAACATTGAATATTTTAAAACAACTAAAACAGAGATGAAGAAGATGAAGCAGTTATATAATAGTTTCCCTGCTAAAGGAAAATGTAAAATAAATACTTTAAACATAAATTACTTAGAATTGTGTTTTGTAACATAAACTCTTCACCAAACCCTTTAATTACAAACAAACGTTTATTTACTGAATTTTACGATAAACAATAAAGTCATGGGATTGATTTTAGAGCTTATGGGCATCATCTCAAAAGTATCCATTCTACCTTCCCTGATTAGAGCAGGTAAGAACGTTAAACTAAAATAAATCAAAAATCAATAAAAAAAAATTATAATAGTTTGTATAAAACAAAAATGAATAAAAAGAAAGTGAGATTAGTTACTAAGTCAGAAGAATAATATACTGAGGTTTTCAAACTAAAAGTTACAAGATTAATGTCACAAAAAGCAGCAGAAGCCTCATGAGAGTTTAGTTAGTATTCTATTAACAGTTCATTCAGTTTTATAAATGTTAAAAGTTTCTGTAAATAAAGATATGAGCACTCATTTGTCAGGATCTTTTGTACAAAAAAAAGTAATCTTAGGAAATTAATAAGTCTGGGATTCCAAAAAATTTTGGTGGATGAGGACTTTTAAAATGTGCCTGAATTTTAACTGGAAAAATCCAAAAGTGCTAGTTAATATTTTACTTTCTTATTCTTGGCATAGATATCAATAAAGTCAATATGAATAAATGGTTCCAATCAGTTGAACATCCAAATAAGTAATGTTAGTTTTAGAAAATAAATTATTCCTATTTCAATATTCTTCCTTCCCCATAACATAAAAAAAAAAAAAAAATAAATTAAAAAAAAATCGCACATTAAAAGAACTAAGTTTTTAATAGAGAAGTCCACTAATGTTAAAATTCAAGAAACATTATTAAAGAGTGAAAAAATAATAATAAAAACTATATTTTCATAGATAAAAACATTGGTAATGAAATGTTTGGATCTATTTCTAAATTTTCAAGCCAAGAATTTGAAAAAAAAAAATTGAAAATTACAAAAAACTTAATTCCCTTGACTGAATACCCCTGTGGCAGGTACAGTGTGACCATGATAAATTCATAAATAAAATAGCTAGTTCTGCTACACATTGAGGCTATTGCGAATTTTCAATGACAAGAGAATTAAGTGTAGTTTAAAATACTTTTTCAAGTTAGATCTAAGTAAGCTCCTTAGATACAAGTAAGTCCAAGTTGCAAAAACATTGATTTTAATATTTATCTATATAATTGATTATACCCTTTTTCATTTTATTATGATCCATTTTGACATAATGAACAACAGATATAGATAATTTTAAATTAAATAAGCTAATATATGCACATTATTTATTAATATTTGTTAAAGTATAAAAGATATTCTATTCATGTAACACATTTTTAATAAGTATTTTTGTCTTAAAAGCATCTGTACGGCATGTTTTCCTAATTTATCATTAAATATATATGTTCTTCTCAGATTAGAAGCTTTTTTTTTTTAGAAATGACTACCATATAAAACCAACTAATTCTTAAGATACTAGACATTGTTCTAATATTCACAATTTCTTTTTGAACTCATTATCGGTTCTTTAGAGAAAAACTAAGCCTCAGTCCAACATATAACTTCAGATTTTATTTTCTACTAACTGATATTTTGGTTCACTAATGAAATAATTTATAAACTTATAGAACTGTCTAAAAACTAAAGGAAGCATTAAGGTGAACTTTTATTTAAATTAATTTTACAGTTTTTCGTAATTGCTAATTAGCTGATATTTACGATAAATCAAGAACAGTCCTAAAGTAAGAATTGCATATCCTTTAACAAATACTATGTAGTTATTGTGTCTTCCTTTCTATTTTTTTTTTTTTTTTTTTTTTTTTTTTTCAAAAATTTTCATTTAGTTTTACTTATAGGGTCAATGGGGAACAGATTAACATAAAATTCATTCCATTTTAAGAAAAAAAAATTATTATATTGTTTTCTAATTATTTACCATAAAATCAGCAGTCATTAGCCTTCATATTTGGCATAAAATAATATCAAAATTATACTTAGAAGCTGCTTATTTTTTAGTTAGCTAAAATAAAAATAAAAAAATATACAGTGTGCCCCAGGAGTAGGGTGAAATGTAACAGCCATAGGGATACAGTATAACAACATGTGGTACACTATAACAGCAGAATAAAGAAAATCAAATATGAAAAATGGAATACATTGAGCACTAATTGTATTCCATTACAAATATTTGGTAACCAAAATAAAACGTAAACAAATATTTAATATAAGATTATTAAAGTTTCTTCTTTAATGTCATTAATATTTTGTAGGCCAATGTTGTCTTCCTTTTTCTATTCCAAACTATTTTTGATGCAACATACCTAGAGAAAAAATATCAAGGGAAAATTTATTATTAACAAATCATGTTATACTGTGTCCTACACCCTACTATTTACTACAAAAACGATGGCAGCACAAGAGATAGACAAAAAAATAAAGAAACACCCTAGTCAAATTAAAAAAGCTAATCATGATGTTTTGCTGCCCCCCCCCCCACTTAATCCTACTGCTATATCTACTTGTATATATTTTCAAAGAACTGTTTTATACTTTTTCATTATATCTCATATTTTTATATATTAAGCTATTTTTCTTTAATAAAGCAGCTAGATACCAAATGCCATAATATTTATGCTCAGTATTATTTTTGGGAACTATGTGTCACAGAATAAATATTTATTTATTTATCATACCAGACTTAAAAGACAAACTGCTCGTCACTTTCGACCACTCCAACATTTAATAGACAAGCGTTCAAAGCTCCCAATCAATTACCAAAGACTTATTTAAATTCAGTAATTAGACCCATTTAGACATACGGAGTTGAACATTGGGGCTCCACTAAACCTTCCAATTCTGCTCATATCCAATCCTTCAGGTTAGGTTAGGTTGAAATTCTTATGGACACTCAACTTCGAGGGTCTTTAGTGTCCTTCAATCTATGTTTTTCTTCTATGTCTTCTTTTTAAATTATATTGAAAAAATTGTATTTTTTAAGAAACTTAATTGTTATTTCGATATTCTGGTTATTATCACCGAGCATGGTAGGGAGGTTTCTTTGTAGTTCTTCTTCTTGAAAATAATTATCCCATTTAGGGCATTCTACTAGAATGTGATGAACTGTTAGTTGTATATTGCATGATGTGCACTTTGGTGGATTGTCCTTTGTTATTAGATGTCCGTGAGTGAGGCGTGTATGTCCGATCCTAAGTCTAGTTATACAATACAATACAATATCCGGCTCACAACAACTCGTCACCGAGCCCGGGCCGCCTCAAGTAGCCTCCGCCAGTTGGCTCTATCCTGTGCAGCAGTCCTCCAGTCCCGCACGCCGAGAAGAGTCCCAGCGTCCTCTGTCACACCATCCATCCATCTTACATTCGGCCGTCCCACTCTCCTTGTTCCAAAGATCTCTTCTGTGGCCACCTTCTTTGGAATCTCGCCATCGTCCATTCTGGCTAGATGGCCAGCCCATCGAAGTCTTCCCAATTTTATGATTTTGGAGATCTCGTTATCATCAAAGAGCTCGTATAATTCCACATTCTTTCGTCTCCTCCACGTCTCGCCTACTTTGATGGGACCATATATCCTCCTCAGTATCATCCTTTCGAACACCAAGAGCCGTTTTTCATCCGCCTTCTTAATAGCCCATGCCTCCGAGCCATAAATTAGTACTGGGCGGACTATTGTTTTGTATAGCTTGATTTTTGTCTTTCTTGACAGATATCGGCTCCTGAAGTTTCTTGATAAGCTGTAGTAGCACCTGTTAGCGGTTATTATCCTACGCTTGATTTCTTGGGTAATATCGTTTTGGTAGTTTATTTCGCTTCCCAAGTATATAAAGTTGTTAACCACCTGGAATCTATACTGTCCAACCTCAAAGTACGCTTCATGGTTTCCTAGCCCTCCAACCTGCATATACTTAGTTTTTTGCTGGTTTACTTTTAATCCAAACCTTCTTGCAGCCTCCTCGAGGGCAAGGAATGCTTCCCTTAAAGCTCGTTTGGATCTGGCCATTATGTCAATGTCATCAGCATAACCCAGCAGCTGCACCAGTCTATTGAACAGGGTCCCACCAACCTGGATACCCGACTTCCTGACAGCCCCTTCTGCGGCTAGGTTGAAGAGCAGACATGCAAGTGCATCTCCCTGCCTCACTCCATTATTTGTGTAGAATTCCTCTGAGACGTCGGCTCCAATACGTACAACACACTTTGAGTTCTTCATGGTCATTTTCACCATGCGCGTCAGCTTTTTAGGTATTCCCATTTCCTCAAGGGTCTGGTAGAGCTCCTTCCGGTCCACACTGTCGTAAGCTGCCTTGAAGTCCACAAAGAGGTGGTGAGTCACGATCCGGTGTTCCTTGCACCTTTCAAGTGTCATTCTTAATGAGAAGAGCTGGTCAATCGTAGATCTACCTCTTCTAAATCCTGCCTGATAATTCCCTAGTTGTCTTTCAGCAAACGATGACAGTCGTTCAAAGAGGATACTTGAGAGAATCTTGTATGCGCATGACAGGAGTGTGATTCCTCGATAGTTTTCACAGTCGGACTGATCTCCCTTCTTATGTATAGGGTATATTACGGCTTTCGCCCAGTCCTCTGGCATCCGTTCCTGCTCCCAAATCGTCACCATCATGTTGTGGAGTTCCTTCCTTAACTCATCCCCGCTGTATTTTAAGAGTTCTGGCTGGATCCCATCAATCCCAGGTGCTTTGTTGTTCCTTAGCTTCCTGAAGGCTTCCTCTATCTCATCCTCGTCGGGGGGCTCAGCGTCGTCAGTGAGAGCTTGTTCCTCTTCTTCGGGGCTTGCATCTGCACCGTCTGCTCTGTTAAGTGCCTCTCTGAAGTGCCGTCTCCACCTTCTGAGTACATCTTCTGTTTCTGTGAGGAGGTGTCCATCCTCATCCTTACAGCATGTGACTCTTGGTTTGGATCTTCTTCCTTCATTCACTCTTTGGAAGAAGAGTCTGCATTCATTAGCATTTCGAAGGTTCTCGATTTCTCCCATCCGCTTGTTCTCCCATTCTCTTTTCTTTCTTTGATGCAGCCGTTTCTCGGCCCTTCTTTTCTCACGATAGGTCTCATCCGTGCTTCTGGTGTACCTTTGAACTCTTTTCTTATATGCCCTATTCTTGTCCACGGTAGCTTGTAGGCACTCTTCGTCAAACCATGGAGACCTTTGCAACTTTGGTCTGGATCCCAATGCTTCCTCAGCGGCTGCTTTAATGGAGTTAGAAATTCCCTTCCATTGTTCATCAAGGCTGGAGTCTGCTATCCGTAGTTCTTCTGCAAGCTTCTGTGATAGTTTTCGCTGGTACTCTTCCTTGTGTTCCGGTTCTTTCAGCTTCCCAGTGTTGAACATCTTCTTGGCTTGTTTCCTCTGGGCTTTCTTGAAAGGAAATTTTGAGCGGATTCTCGCTATACTGAGGTAGTGATCAGTATCCATGTTGGCTCCTCTAAATGATCTATTGCTTACCAGCTCAGATTTGTATCTGGAGCTTATGAGGAGATGGTCTATTTGATTTGACACTTTTCCATCTGGAGATCTCCAAGTTTGCTTGTGGATGTTTCTTCTTTGGAGTAGTGTGCTTCCTACAGTCAGTCCGTGCTCGGCCGCAAAGCTTACCAGCCGGTGCCCGTTGTCATTGCTTGTTTTGTGTAAACTATATTTACCGATAACGGGTTGATATGCCTGTTCTTGGCCGACCTGGGCATTGAAGTCTCCAAGTATTATCTTCACGTCTCGATGAGGGCATTTATCCAGAGCTTTGCAAAGGTCTTCGTAAAAAAGGTCTTTATCCTCTTCTGTGGCAATCTCGGTTGGTGCGTGGCAATTTATGACAGAATAATTAAGGAACTTTCCTTTGAGCCTGATGCAGTATAGTCGTGGGCTATATGGTACGAATTGTGTTACCAGTTGCCTGGATCTTCCCTTGACAACGAATCCAGTTCCAAAGGTGTGATGTGTTTCATGGCAGCTATAGTATATGGTATGCTGTTTCATTTCTTGTATTCCTCTTCCCAGCCATCGCATTTCCTGGATTCCTGCTATGTCCACCTTGTATGAGTCCAGTTGTTTAAGGAGATTCCGTAGAGCCCCCAGTCGGTTAAGTGTTAAAATGTTCCAGTATCCAATACGTATGTCCTTATGGCGGTTCATGGGTCGTATCCGTTTAGACAATCCGGCTTCTTCTATTTGAGGATTTTTAACAACGGTTGTTTAAGAGGTGAGGGCAGTCAGCCCTCGACCTCCGAGTCAGGTGGAGGGGCTGCCTCCTCAGAGCTCCCTGACTCGCTCCCCCATCCGGAGCGGCTACCTAGGGAAGGTGATCCTAGGGTGTGTACTGTTGATGACCTTAGTCTGTTATATGGGGATGAGTGTAGTGTGCTGTGTTGTGTACTGTGTGAGCGTGAGTGTACTGTTCCCCCAACCTGGAGGGCTAGTGGCTGTCTGCGGTACTATGACCGGGCGATGGGGTCGCCACGCCCTACGTAAATTATATTGAAAAAATTGTATTTTTTAAGAAACTTAATTGTTATTTCGATATTCTGGTTATTATCACCGAGCATGGTAGGGAGGTTTCTTTGTAGTTCTTCTTCTTGAAAATAATTATCCCATTTAGGGCATTCTACTAGAATGTGATGAACTGTTAGTTGTATATTGCATGATGTGCACTTTGGTGGATTGTCCTTTGTTATTAGATGTCCGTGAGTGAGGCGTGTATGTCCGATCCTAAGTCTAGTTATAACAGCTTCTTCTTTTCTATTGTTGCAGTAAGAGCTTTTCCACATTTTTGTTTCTTTTTTAATTGATTTCAGTTTGTTTAGTTCTTCTGTGTTTTCCCACAGCTGTGCCCAGTCCATTTTTACTTGGTATTTTAATCTATTGCAAATGTCAGATGCTGTGTAAATGTTGGTGATGTCTATTGATGATTTTGCTGCTTCCTTCGCTGCTCGATCCGCTTCTTCATTTCCTTTGATTCCCACGTGAGACGGAGTCCAAACCAGTAGTACATTTTTTTTCATATTGTTTATCATTGTTGTATAGACTTGGGCTTTTATTACTAAACGGTCTTTAGTGTACATGTTTTTTAATGCCATTAGAGCAGATAGAGAATCTGTACATATTACGAAGTTTTCTTCTTCACATTGCATAATATAATACAGCGCCTCACAAATCGCATAACATTCTGCAGTGAAGGTACTGGTTAGAGAGGGAAGTTTGTATTTGATAATGCTGGAGTCTGATACAAAGGAACATCCAACATTATCTTCTAATTTGGAACCATCTGTGTATATATAATTTCTATCACTATATTTTTCTTTAATTTTTTGGAATTCTGCTAGATAGGTAAGTCCTGTAGTGTTATTTTTAGCGAATTTTTGGAGTTTTAAGTTTATTGCAGGTAATTTTAGGGTCCATGGTGGGTAATGAAATTCATCGGTTGTAAGTTGCAGGGAGCTGATTTCTTCTATATATCTGCTAGCTCTAATACCCAACGGAGCAGGTAGTCTTTGGTTTTCTATAAATCGTCTTCTCTTTGGTTGGAAAATGGGTTTCCACGCGGGGTTATTGGGGTTGAGTTTTAGTCTCCCAATGTATCCGCAGGCAAGTTGACGTCTTCTCAAAGCGAGAGGAGCTATGCCAGATTCAACACATAAACTATTTACTGGACTGGTTCTGAAGGCTCCAGTAACAAGACGAATACCTGCATGGTGTACTGAATCTAGAGCTGAAAGAAGATTTTGATTGGCTGATGAGTAAACAAAGCTGCCATAGTCTAGTTTTGCTCTTATCAGACTGGTATATACCTTAAGCATACTGACCTATCTGCTCCCCACGAGCGTCCAGCCAGAACTTTAAGAATATTCAGTCTGTTGAGTGCTTCTTCTTTTAGACATGTGATATGTTCTTTCCAGTTAAGTTTACAGTCCAGAACTAGTCCTAGAAATTTAACTTTTGTATCGAAACGTAAGTTCGTGTTTCTATAGACCAACTCTGGAAAAGGAGTAGGTGTCCTGCGTTTTGAAAAAAGTAGGCATTTAGTTTTTTCTGGGGAGAAATTAAAACCAGATTGCCTACACCATACTTCCAAATTTGTTAGGCAATTTTGTAATAATATCTGCATTCTACTTTCATTTTTGAATGTTAATAACAAAGCTAAATCATCTACAAATAAAAAGGTTTTAATTTGCTTCGGAATAATTTCTGTAATTTTGTTAATGGCTATCGCAAAAAGAGCACAGCTCAGTACACTTCCTTGTGGAATACCGTTAGTCATTTCTTTTATCGAAGACAGATGACTACCTATTCTAACTTGAAATGTTCGATTTCTCAGAAAGTTACCAATGAGGATGAGAAGGCGACCTCTAATTCCCCATTCTCGTAGCTGTTGTAGGACGAGAGATGTTTTTAAGTTGTCATAGGCTTTTTCAACGTCGAAGTATATGCCTATGCATTCTTTTTTTTCAGCAAAGCTATTCAGAATTTCATACTCCATTGTTTTGAGATGATCTACTGTAGAGCGCCCTGTTCTGAAACCACTTTGTGCGTTAAATAGTAAGTTCTTTTTTTCTAGTATCCAACTAAGCCTTTTCAAAACCATCTTTTCTAGCAACTTGCATACGCAGCTTGTTTGTGAGATAGGCCGGTAACTCGAGGGAAACACCTTATTTTTTTCCAGTTTTTAAAATTTGAATTATAATTGATCTCCTCCATATCCCAGGAAAATCCCCTGTGCTCCATACCTGGTTATAGAGTGCAAGAAGTGCATCCATTGACTGCCTTGGTAGATTTTTCAACATTTCATTATGTACCTCATCTGCTCCTGGTGAGGATGGTTTCAATTCTTTTAAACAGGAAAGTAATTCTTCTTTAGTGAATGGTAGATTATAAGTTATTTCATTTTGATCGTTGATTCTGTCTGCTTCGAATTCTATTGTCAGCTGTGCTTGAGATGAGTAAATATTTGAGTAATATTCAGCAAAATGCTCTGCTAATATACCGGGGTTTTGTTCTACTAGTCCGTTGACTAGCAGGGTTGGCTGGTAGTCTTCATGTCTTCCCATAATCTTCTTTATCTTTTTCCAAAAAATCCTGGGTGGGGTATTTGAAGAAATGCTGCTCAAAAAATGTTGCCATGATTCCTTTTTTTTTTTCTTTGATTAATCATCGAGATAACGAACGGATTTTCTTATAATTTTTCAGATTTTGTTGAGTAGGTTCCTTTTGGAAAACTTTAAGGGCCTTTCTTCTATTTTTAATTGATAGTTTGCATTCATTGTCATACCACGGAACATTTTTCGATTTAACATTTATAGAGCTTTTTGGAATTGAAAGTTCCGCCGCTGCTAGAATAGATGAAGTAATTTTGTGATTAATTTCATCACATTTATTAATGGTAGTTATATCGGAGGCCGTAATAACTAAATTATTTTGAAATTTTGTCCAGTCGGATTTTTCTGTAATCCATCTAGCATGTTTTGTTATCCGGGTACTAATGTTTGGGAAACTGATTAATATTGGGAAATGATCGCTAGAATATTGGTCCTGGGAAACCTGCCAGTCTAAATGAGTAAATAAACTAGGTGAGCACCAAGTTAGGTCAATACAAGTGAAGGAATTATATGCTGGACTCAAATAGGTGGGTTGTCCTGAATTTAAAACTATGGAGTCTGTGCTGTCTATTATTCGTTTAATAGTATTTCCGCGGGTTGAGCAATACGAAGAACCCCACGAAATATGATGAGCGTTAACGTCACTCACAACAATATAGGGAGAAGGGGTATTATTCAGGAGATTAACACATTCTACTTCATCAAAATTTTCAGGAGGAAGATAAATATTATTGATAAAAATAGGTATATGAAGGAAGACCTTGACTATCACTGCTTGCAGAGAGGTATGAATCTGAACCAACTCAGAAACGACCTTTTTATGGACGGCAGTTAAAACCCCACCACATGCTCTATTGCGATATTCAAAATCGTTCCGGTAAATGTTATAATCTTTTAGGTAAAATATTCTATTGGCGTGTAACTTAGTCTCTTGTAAACATATAACTAATGGTTGATATTTATTAATTATAAGTTTTAATTCCTCAAATTTTCCCGTTATGCCGTTACAATTCCATTGAATTATATTGGTTAGAGAAGTCATGTTTAATGAATAAATGTTAAAAGTTCAGAATTCAATTAAAACAGATGTTATAATTAATAAAAGTGAATTTAGTATACAAAAATTAAGTGAAATATTACTCATTAATTAGTTTCCATTATTTCATTACTTTGTACACGCTTAAGAGAATTTTTCCTTGTTTTACTTCTAGTTCTTCTACCCTCAACTTTTGTCCACTCAGTCTGTTGACCATCGGGACAGCCGTGAGGGTTATTTTCTTCATTAGAAGTCGTCTGTGCCGAAGTTAAAATCTTCGGTTCAGAGGCGACTTCACAGGGGGTGGGGTGGTCTTCCGAATTTTTTTCGGATATCCCACCGTAGGATTGTGAATTTTGGATTGAAGGGTTTTTAGGTAAGGCAGATGAAGCAGAAGGGTCAGTAGGGGTAGGAGGGGTGGGTGTGGGGACGGGAGTGGGAGAACTAACTGGCGTGACTGTTTTAGTAGACACAGCTGTTACTGGGTTTCTAAAAATAACTTGATTTTCGATCATTTGTTCCGTTTGTACACTAACTGATTTTTTCGTCTTTACAATATTAGCAAAAGAAATTTGGGTAGATATGGAGTGCAAAAGATCGTATTTTTTCTTTGCAGCCATATATGTTATTTTATCCGCCTCTTGAATTCGCTTTATTTCTTTTTCTTTAATGAAAACTGGGCAATTTTTAGAGAATGCATCGTGGTCACCTAAGCAGTTAGTACACATTTTCGGATTATTACACTCAGAGCCCTCATGCTTTGTTTTCCCACAAAACTTGCATAAAGCTTCTTTGGTGCAATTTTTTTTAGTACGGCCAAATTTAAGACAAACGTAGCAACGAATGGGGTTTGAAATAAATTACTTTACTGCAACATTATGAAAGCCTAATTTAATTTCGGAGGGAAGAGAGGGATTGTCAAAAGTTAATAAGTAATTATGGCTGTTATGTTTTTCATTATTTCTAAAATACGTCAACCTTTTAACATCGACAACATTTTGGGGTTTTAGCTCCTCTTTTATTTCTTCTATATCGACAAAATTTAGATCAGGGCACCACACTATGCCTTTACTCAGATTTAACCTAGCATGGGGCTCTATTTTAACTGGAAAATTATTGCATAAATTGTTACACTTTAACAGTTTTTCTGATTGAGAATCGGAAAATACCTCTACCACAAGAGTTCCATCTTTCAATTTTTTAATCAATTTAGCATCTCCTATTAATGATTTTAAACTTTTATGGATTAAAAAAGGTGATACTCTTTTAAAATCTGATAAATTATCTTCATTATCCGTTTCAATTCTTTTAATTATTAAAAACTTGGGATAGTTTTTTCTTTGTTCCGTATTCCCTACAGCAGTACATTTAAATCTCCCTTTCTTTCTTTTTAAAGGTGGGGATTCTGCCATTTCTTTGCTATTAAATATAGAGTTAAAGAGCTAGGTCCACACACCACAGAACCTAACCTCAAATTCTAGTGATTATAAATTATTCAAAAAAAGAAAGAAAAAAGTTCAAGTTCTTATCTGAGTAGTTCTTGGAGTAGATCCTCAGCAGTTTCACATCATAAAATTTCACTTTACTGACACAATATATACTAAAAATCAATACTTTTTGAGACACAAAAAAGTTAAGCTTTCTAGTATGGTTATCACCATATGATCTTTTTATCCAATCCTTCATAAAATCCTCAATGCTCCTTATTATGTCATGAACAAACTTATATATAAAGATGTTAATGTTCCATATGTTGCTGATTTGTACCAAACCAGATTACTAACCTTTCATAGTAAATTCTATACCCACTCAAATACACTAGTCTCCCAACTTGTCTCACACTCTATCTAGTGGATTTATTTGAAGTGCTGCTAGTGAGTAGTTCTTTACATGTTGTTGACATGTCATTGTAATCATTTTCCACATAATATTTCCTTTGTATAAAATGTATATAGTTTTAAATATCAATAAATAGTTTAAATATATATATATATTATTTATAAAAAAAAAACTTGTTTAATCTATATTGCAGGGTATTTTCCAAAAAGTTGTTCTAGTATGTTATCAGCACAAATATTTAAAATTATTATCATGCAAAAAAATGTTATCTTTTTGTGATATTCCTTTGTTTCTTTACTATTTATTGCAGATCTGAGTATTTAGAATAGAACAGGATAGAAAAATAATTTTATTCTGGGACAGAGTCCCTTAAGGATAAATAAGTACAAAAATAAAAGTAGTTACATCTGATTAGAGACATAATGAAATGAAAAAAATAAAGTAGAAATAATAACACAATAGTGATAATGTATACATAGAATATAGTTAAATATATAGAAATGAAAATAAAAGAACACTCTATAAATAAGATAAAATAAAATATGTTGGTACAATGATTAGAGTTGTATGTACAATAGAGGTACATATTTATTTATAGAGATTAAATTCGTTTTAAAACTTCTATTTAATAGTAAATGCTAAGTGTTCAGCCTATAATTAATTTAACATTTGAAGACTTTAAAATGGTCTAAAAGATATATGAAAAATATAGTATTACTAATTTTTTTGGGTAACCTGTTGTGTGCTGCTACCTTCAGTCAGTCAGTGTTACTGGTGACCAGACAGCTAAGGATGTGCTGCTACCTGAAGTGCGGTGGGTGAACCAACTATCAGGATAGTTATTGGCGGATCCGGCCCTCAGTGAGAATGGAGTACCCCTGGGGCAGTAATACTGCCTAACGTACATCAAGCATAACTTAAAGAAAACTAATTTGCAACTATTTTTTATGATATGATCTTCTTAAGATATGCTATATATTAAAAACAAAACAAAAAACTTATATATTATATGAAATATCAATATTACGGAATAAAATAAAAATAATAGGTAAATATGTTATTTAATTTCATTTATTTTTCAAAATATGCAGCTTTTCTTGAAACCTATGAATACACTAACCTATGTGTTTGGAAGAAGGTAAAATCCTGAAGCCATTTTTGTCGTATGACTTTTAAGCATGGATTATTAAAAACTAATGTAAAGAAATTGAAAGTAGTAATCAGTCGTGGAGTGATAGTGGGTACTGAATAACTTCAATTATTTTTAAAAAATTGTAAAGATATTATCAAAAGAAATCAAATTCCCCCTGACGAGGAAAAACAATATAAGTGTAAGGTCTATAAGTTTCCGGCCTGTCCTGCTTCCCCTCCTTCAAACGTGCCGGGACCTGCACGCCTATGCAGGTCCATGCCTGCTCACTCTATACCCATCGCCCGCAATTCCTCTGTCCTGTCAGTCAGTGTCCAGCCTTGAAGGAAACTTCCCATTTTTACAATGTTCAAACTCGAGTACTGTGTGGTTATCAAATTCTTGTGTAAAGAGGGTCTTACTCCTGCGCAAATTAAAGAGCGCTTAGGTTGTGTATACGGGCAGTCCTCCCCCGTATTCCAAAGTGAAATAATGGGCAAAATTATTCAAGTTAGGAAGAGAACGTCTAGAAGATGACCCACGTCCCGGTCGCCCATTGAAAGCTGTCGCTTCTGAAACAATCCAACTTGCGGAATCTGAATTGCTGTCTGACTGCTGCGACAAAAAACCAAGGAAATAGCGCGTGGTTGGGGCTTTCAAAAACAAGTGTTTTGAAGATCATCAAAGAATATTTGCATATGAGCGGGGTTAGTGCAAGATAGGTTCCGAAAATTCTTTCAGCTGCTCAAAAACAGGAACGAGTTTACTGCTGCAATGAACTTTTACGCGTTTTTTAAAAGCATTTTTACCAAGGAGTAGTGGAAGAAATTTTCCTGAAGAAAATTATTTTTTTCATGGTATAGAAATGTTGCCAAAGCGTTGTATTAAGTTTGTTGAACTAAAAAAAAAAAATCCATAAGAAAAATATGAATAATATAAAGAAAGGTAACACCCCCAGAGGACAAAGCTACCGTACAGAAATACATTTTGATCCCGTATTACGGCCCAATATCTACCAAATCGGAAACGTACTAAGAAAACTAGTTTTAAATCCTGCATTTTAAAAAGATAAACCATTCGCCTAAATCTTATTTCCCTTCACCTAAAGGCAAAATAGACTCTTTCCAAAAAATCAGTGTATAAGAACTAAAATGAATCGGCTGTGAATCTAAATGCACAGGAAAAACTGAACGATTAGTAAATCAAAGATTAAAAGAGCACAAACGAGCATTCAATAATAAATACTTATTTCAACTTCACTATCAATTTAAATGAAAAAAGGAGCCTAAAATAAAAAAAAAAAAATTGTTTCCAATAGGAAAGGGAAAAAAACCAACCAGTCATAGGGAAACCTACCTGGCTCTTTTTACCCCCCCCCCCCTTCCATTCCATATGTTTTAAAAGTACGTTCTGCATCTTTAGGTGAGTACCTATATATTTGAATTTTTTTTCTTAAATTTGAAAAAAAAAACTTTAATATATATAATCTATATAACAAGGTGCTGATATTTTGGACATGTTGTACGTTGTAGAACTAATAATGAACGTTTAACATTCGAAATTTGTCTTCGAATGAAAATTTTAACATAAATTTTAATAAAGGCGGAATTATAACTTTCAATTCCATTTCTATTTTAATCAATCTCATTTTCTTTCCCATTTATTTTCAAGTCTTACGATTATTTGTCTAACCACCTGTAAAATGAGTATATTTCAAATACCTTTTTATTGAAATATACAATTCTTGTAATTTTTTTTTCTAATACATTGCCGTAGTTTTAATCAAAAATTTAATTACGATAATTTCAATTCAGAAAACTCAGGTCGGTTGACTACTGATTGACATCTAGAAATTGATTGACGGTATTGTTTCGACGAATACTAATTGCCAGGTGGCCAACAGGTGTTTGATTAGTAAATATTGTTCTAACTGCAAACCACTTGATAGTTGAATTAGCAGTTGAATACTTCAAAGCAGAGGAATTGCTATTGTAAATTAAATTTTGGTTTAAGATAATTATGTAATTGGAATTGCAACGGTTTGTTGTAGTTGTAAAGTGATTAGTTAATCACTTTGTCCCAGGTGGACTATTAACTAGTCCAAACGCTGTTTCATTAGGAAGAGCGCTTCATCATTATGAAAAATTAACTTTTTCAATTAGGATTATAATCAGGAATTTTCAAATAATACCTGCTTATCATAGGAAAAATAATTTAAAATTAATAATATTTGTATTGGAATAAGGAAAAACAATTATCCTTACTATAGCCTGTGTCTACTAGATACGCAGTACAATTTTTTTTTTTTTGATCCTTGGTAGGAATTTCTCCTCTTTTCTATTATAAGAGAAGAATATAGCTCAGAAAACGTTATGATGAAGGTATACAAAAACACATACAAAGGAGAAGAGGAAAAGTGACAGGAGGACTCATAACAATTTTTTTTTAAAGTTATACCTGCAGAAAAGCATACCGAAAACAAGAAGAAAAAGAGATCAAAATTTTTAGATCCTCCAAAAAAACGATAATCACCTATTTAAAGTGTCAGGTAATTTATTTATTTGAAGCATTCAAACATTTTTCGCAATGATTATTGAACCTAAGACCCTCCATATGTTGTAAGTGGTATATAATATAATTTTTGAATTTTAATATTATAACTGGAATATAATGAAAGATAGTAATATTAGTTTCCTTCTTCGTAATATTATTGTCCTTTCTGACATAGGATTGACCACTATGGAACGTGAAGAATTGAAAATGAATGATAAAATAACAATGAACGGAATATTTATTAGAAAATATTGCCTTTATATATTGCGGTATAACATCGAATGGATAGTGGCAGTATTGGTAAAATGAACTCTCTCTCTCTCACTCTCTCACTCTCTCTCTATCCACCGTTAACGTTATTCTATCCACCTCCTGAACACATGGTCCCAACTTTTCAACCTGAATTACCTACTGAAAAATTGTTATTTTCTCTGAATTGCTAAAGCTTCAATGAAATAAAATTTTTCTTCAAAATAAAATTTTGTCGAAACATAATAAAAAGCAAGCTTCTAATTTTGTTTGAAAACTTTGCATTTTTCTTAAAAATATGACATCTTTTAGAAACGTGAACTACTAAAAACGACTTCTACAAAGAAACCCCTTCCGAATGGAACACCTATAACATGATAATTTTTAAAATTGATTTCTACTGAAATTACTTATTAATTTAAAAAAATCAAACAGGGAGATGAATCAACAGTATTTCGGGAAATACTAGGAGAATACTCAGAAATGTTGAATAGTTTTATTGAAAGTTTTAGATTAATTTAATCTAAATTAGCTTTATCTTACTCTATTTTTTTGCAATTTGAGAAACTTTTAAGTTAACATTTGTTTCCAAACAGTAACATTAATATTTAAGATTTACATACTTAATCCACAATAATTGTTCAAAATGTCATTCTCTTACAAAATCCATGAGATTAAACATATTTACACGTGTTGCAAAACAATGTGGTAAACAGTATATGCAATCAGAAGATCAGTGCTGTGTATGGGAGAAAAAGAAATATAGTCAATTTTTTGTCAAGAAGTAGTAATTTAAAGAAAAAAAAATTAAAAATATGCATAAACGTATGAGAATCGAGCCTATTTATGGGATTTTTTGTCGCATGCCTTGAATCGATTCCTGAAGTTATTGCAGTCCTATTCTGAACACTTTGTATATTTAGATATTTTATTTTTTTAGATATGATTGTCTTTTTTATTTCCTGTCAATAATAGAATCCTTAATTACAGGTGCATTGATTTCTAAATAATGTGATTGAACAGATAACTGCATATTTTTATGCTTAGGGTACGGTATATCCCAGAAAAATGTCTTTTTTTTTTCATTTCATTTCATTGGTGTTTAGAAACAAGTGAAGTTTTAAAATAAATGATATCTAAGTCTACTGCTAGGATCACGTTACATGCCTGCGTGCACCCTTGCAGGACCCTGACCAGGATAATGCGGATGCAAGAAGGCGACCCAGGCAAATAGTGCTAAAGTCAGGCAGGAACATCAATCTTCCACTAGCTGCTCTAGGTTAGCTACATTAATTACTATCTCCATACCTCTTTTGATTTATACCTTGCTTCCTAGACAAAGGTTATTGCCTCTGCTAGCTAGAACATTCCTATGCACAGTACATCCTGGAGTCGATATTAAACAACTCTTCTCGTTGCTTCAATTGCTCTGTTTCATCATTTAATTCTATGTGTAAATTGTCACTGAATTCTTTTCTTAAGTGAGAGTTCCTTGGGGTCAATAATAATACCAATCTTCAGTGTTTTATTGCGAAGTATTTAAATGAATTTACATTTTTTTTCTTTCCATTCATGATACTTCCATGAAACAATGAAAACCTGGAAGGATCTTTGGCGGTAGTTTCTGAAATTCATTTCTTAAAATGTACTTAATAATTTTATATGACACAAAAGATTTTTTTTTTATGTTTTTTTTTTTTTTCCATTATTTTTAAAAATACAACCTGTAATTTTGACTAGACGTTCAGAATTAAATCAGGTTTTAAATTCTCAAACATTACGTGAAATAGTTACTAGAATACTTCAAACTGTCGAAAATTAAACCCAAGAAGGACAAATCTCAGTATATTCATTCATAGACACAATATTTGCCCTCCTGTCTATATAAGTTGTGAACTTTTTTATGAAACAAATAAAGTTCATTAATTTGTTATACAAATATAATCATTATTTATTTTTGACAAAAATATGACATAGGGCTCAGTAGTGAAAACATGTTCTGGTTCATTGACATGCAAGTTTAGTCAATCTCTTGCTATAGAAAACTAGCTGTTTTGGATTTATCAAGTTTTTAAGTAGACCCAAAAGCTTAAATTACTTACGAGTATTTTAAACGTTAATCCAAATTTTGAATTTATTCTTCCTATATTTTTATCATATTTTTACTTTTTAGCTAAATGGTTTGAAGTCACCAAGTTAAAGCCAACTGAACCGTGATATAGAAACGCCACCGCTCATCATCGAGACCCTGACCCCCCTCACCGTCGGGAGGTGGTTGTTGGATCAGGTCCAAGCCCTGCTCATATCGGCGGGGGATGGAACATTAGCTACGAATTAAAGATATGGCCCAGTGAATGGCTAGGATGATGATGGCGAGCTATCTAGTGGCCTTAATACGCAATAATGTAATTAATACTCGAAGAACGGCGGTAATAAACTGCTCGGTGCTCTTTGTTCCAAAAGGGTGAAGGCCATTACTTCAGCACGATTAGGATCATGCCTTGTTCTTTTGGGTTCAGGAGAAAAATGGGTATTTTTTAAATTAATTTTTTGCCAATTTAAAATCTTTCATCAATCGTCCAGTTTCCGTTGACAACAAACTGATTCCACAGATAGATACTCGATCCTATCTTGGATGAATGACTTGGGTTTTATCAAGAAGAAAAGAAACACCCTCAATCAAAAGATAAGACTTCTTTACTCTGTCTCAAAATATTTAACTTTACAATTCAAACAATTGACATCAAGCAATCACAGATATGTGAAAAAGCTAAAAGGTTACAGACAAGAACATTCCGGTCAACTACGGAATCATCCTGATACCAAAGCAATATAGCTTTATATACTGACCCTTGCACTCCAACTATTAACTAAGTGCTCAGCTATTAACGGACCCTCTACTTATGATTCCACGAAAAATTACATGGTCATACTCATAAACGATAAGGCCACAAGGCACCTACTCCAGAAAATAACCAGGGAAAACTGAAAACGAGCTGGAAGAGAGATCTCATGATCTATATTAGAACCAAAAATTGAGTTTGTAGGAGGTGCCACACGGCTCTATTACTCTTACCCCATACCCCGTTTTCACATATCAGCAAATTCACTGGCTCGTCATTATCGTTAACATGCATGATTATAGATTAAAGGTTTGACTATAAACTATTATTTATAGATTTAGGATAAATAATAAATAATAAATTTAGAAAAAACAAAATAAGACATATCTTCAAATCTATCATTTGACGTTAAAAGATTGCAATAAGTTGGGGGATAAGCTTGGTCTGGGGTTTTCCTGGGATGTTTGTGTAGATGGTATATATAGTGTGATTGTGCTTTTTAATTTTTTTTTTCCTGCTCCTTTAATATTACTATTGTTATATTTGTATTTCATGGTTTATTTATTTATTCTTATTATTATTTTTCCTTTTGTATAGTTAGAGGATTTTAATTTTAATTTTAATTTAATTTAATTGTTCATAGTGTATGAATGGATTCTTTGTCATCCATATTATTCATTATCGGTAAAAAACCAACCGATATTTTGCCGGTGCTATATGCTTGCAGACTCACCGGTTTCTTACAGGTCAAACAATTTTTAATAATTATGATTTTATTTTATTCTCAACTTTTCGACCTAAAACTTTTAACAATTTCTGATTAACAAATTGATATTGCTTCATTCGATTCAGTAACTCAAACAATTAGTAGCTTATGTAATTATAGTGCATAAAAACTCATGATTAACACATGATTGGTGTAATTAATGTCGGCAATATAGTGACAGGCGCCGTCAACTCACCGGCATTTTGCCAGCACCGGTCAGTGGTCGGCGTGTGTGCAAGGTTACTATTTGACATGTGGTTCACATAATTTGGACGACCGGTAAAAAGCCGGCCGTCCAAAACCGGCGTGTGTGCAACTAGCCTAAGAGGCAGCTTGTAATATTTATTCAATAAAACACTTTTGAGTCTAAAAAAAAAAAAAAAAAAAAAAAATATTGCAATAGTGGATACTGAAGATATTCAAGTTCAGCAAGAGAATAATTTATGGTTTCCAAATCCGCAACAAATTGTGAGAAAAGGAAATAAAATTAACATTTGGAACTCTTAACTATCAAATCTTCAGTGTTATTTTCTGCTTAGTGCTAGAAAATCGATAAGCCATTAAATGGTGGTGTTTAACAATGTGATTGTGTTTGGGGCTTGAAGAGCGCTTGAATTTTTTAAAGAAAATATCAAAACTCATATTTCATTCCCCAATATGCCAGCTCATCGAAAACACCTTAACTCTTAAATTGGATTTCATTTATATAAAAGTAACTGTTGTCTTACTTTTTACTACTTTTAACAGGGACATGAGTGAACAAATGTCCATGTTTTATATTTATCTTATGGTCTTTACTAGCAGCTTTAACTCGACAAGGCAATTTTTTTCATTCCTCGGTTATATCATAGAATATAATTTATATGGACTTCTTTGATATCAGTACTTTCAAAGTCGGTACTTAAAATCTTTACAGTATTTTTTATTTTTATTCGAGAAAAAAGAAGTTAAAGTTAAGATAGCCGTAAGGAATAAAAATAAATGAGATAAAACATCCTGTAGTCAAAAGTTAAGAACGCCTTACTACTTTAAAACTAGTTATTAACAGTAACTGCTAACTGCTAGTAGCTACAAATAAAAAATAAAATAAAATCGGACATGTTTTAATTATTATTACAAATGTAGTTAGTATTTTAACTTACAATTAGAAATGCCGTTCGTAGTTCCAACTAAAACTACACTAAAGTTGTAATAAATAGTAGTTGGTAGGTAAAGATACATATTGCCCGACTCTGGTATTAAACAACATTTCATATATTTGCTCAAAGCAATAACTGTTAGATCAAATACCTGTCCCCAATCAAACTATGCTGCGAAACCTGTTGAAGATTTCGCTTTAAACTTCAAACTATTTTATGTATAATCCATCGAGATATTCAACGTGAAACCGAAATCTTAATATTCTCAGGATCATATTGAAGTCACAGAGTACGACTATTAGTAATTATACACACCATATTTTAGTTTAGTTTGTATTGTTTTTTCCTTTTTTAAAGTTTTTTTTCGAAAAATTCTTGAAACATTGATTTGTTTCTTTAAAGAAATTGTTTAAATATTTAACATATCATATTCCCACTATTTGGTATCTCAAACAAAAAAAGGCTTCAAAAACAGTTAAAATTAGGCTTGATAACAAAATATTTAATTTTTTAATAAACTTTATTATCTTAAATTATTCTTACTAAATAGTATCAATCGTAATTAGTCGAATATGATTTTTTTAATTTGTTTGTTTCTTAAATAAAATTATACAAGCTGCATCTCCTGTTGTTATCCCAGTCTTTCTGTACGTCTCTCTATTATGGTTTATATGTGTGTTTCAAGGGCGGCATTACTCCATAGAGTACCGCAGCATAGTGGCTCGAACGGCCTGAATCCCACGTCATGTAACAAAAATTAATTTTTTTATTTCAATCCCCGACCACTTTGCACTATCTTCTAACCTCTTAGGAATAAGAAAATGTGGGGATGTTCCAGAAATACGTTGTAAGAATGATGGGTTTGTGATAAAAAATGTCATTAACATTTGACATAAAAATGCATGAGATTGTTTGAAGATTTTGATTGTTCCAAAAACTTTTTAATTCTACAGATAATTACATATTATAATCTCAAATAACCAATTACTTTCTAATTCGTACAAGTCTATTCAAACTAAGAAAATGTGGTAGTGATGTTTTTACTATTATATGCAGATAAAACAAGGATATTTGAAGTAACTTTTATGGTATTTTGAGTACATCATTGCGTGTTAAATGAAAGCTCCAAATTCCTTCAAAAAACGGACTTCACAGGTTTTTATCTTAGGTGTTTAATGAGTGAAATACGTTCCACTATTATCCGAATTCGTTCGACGTGGCCCGTGTTTAGGCATAATTTATATACTTCGATTAGTTAATATTAGAAGTATATAAATCATGTACAGTGATTAGTTATTTGAGATTATGAGATATAATTATCAGTAAAATTATGAACTTGTAGGAACAACCAAAATCATAAGACTTCGTGCATTTTTATCTCAAATGTCACTAAATTTTTTTTAATCACAAACAGAATTTTCGCTACGAATTTCTGGAACATTTAAATTATTTGAAGATGGTGCAAAGCGGTCGAGGATTCAAATATAAAAAGTTGAATTTTTCGTACATGTCAGGGAATTCAGGCCGTTCGAACCACTGTGCACTGTTCTTTCACCTATCAAATGAGTAGAATCACGCCCAAATGGATAATTAGAAAACTAGTAAAGGAAAGTTTCTTCACATGAAAAGATAAAGTTTATAAATTAAGTACTTCAATTACAGAAAATAACAAAACCTATTAACTTAAAGAATTTACAATTTTATTCAAAATGAACACTTTCTGGGAATAATGTACTCAACGGAATTAAAGTTCAGTACCCCAACGCAGGCAAAAATATGTAAAAACGTGAAACGAAATTGATAGATTTTAGTTTTTTTTTGAAATGGATATGTATTTTGGCTGGGAGTCTATTTAAAGTTTTTTTTGTTTAACGTATAGCGTTGTCCTGATAACATACAGTTTTTTTACCCTCAGAAATTTTGACACCCTCTATCTCTTAAGTCCAGTCAATAAGGGGTAGTTAAGCTTCGTTAGAAGATAAAAATACTAAAAGTCCCCGCCCCTGGGGATGTGCTAACAGTGGAGGGAAGGAGAAGGACTTATTTTTGGGTTTTTCAATTATAACTCGAAAACAGTGGACTCTAGAGAAATATGTTACTCTAGATATATGTTATTAAAAATCAATAATTTTGGAAAACAAAAAAAAAACAATAATGATTACCTCACTTTTTGTCAAACATTGGCTTCAAGGGTCATAAACGTATATTTGAAGTTAAAGTAAATTTAATGTTCTACATCTTTGATTCTAAATTTTTTTTTTCTGAGAAACCATCATAGAAGCCACTAGAAGAAAATATTTGACAAAAAGGAAGTAAAAATAATTTTTTTTGTAAAAGTTATCGATTTTAAATAATGTATATCTCGAAAACCGTTCGAAGTTCGACAAATAATCATATATACCATTTTATAGGATATTTATTTAGCTTTAATTTTCATTTTTAACATATTTTTCTAGATTTCACTGTTTTCGAGAAAGAATTGAAAAACCCGAAAATGGGACCTTCTCCCCTCCCACGGGTTAGCTTACCCCGGGGACATTTAGTATGTTTATCTTTTAACTATTCCTAACGAAGCCTTGAGGTAAAAAATAATCGCATATTTCATGAACTATACAATATGTTTATTGACTGGAGTACTAATGGTGTTGCCCGAATCGAAAATTTGACGACAGTTTCCTTAAAAAAAGAAGCAGTAGATATATCCATAAGTATATATAAACATATCCAGGATCTGTGATTTTTCCCAGTCAAGGAGAAATTGACTTTGACCTGAATATTTTTTTTATTTTCAGGTCTTTTCAAATAAAAGATAAACCCTATCATGTGGTAATAAATTACATAATTAAAAATATTTCCAAATCTAAATTTTTGAAAACAAATAATAATAATAAATATATTAATTAAACATTATAGGAGGAATTATCAGTTTAACTAACCATTTGATAAAGCAATAATTTTTTGTAAAAGAAGACAGTAATTGACTTTAAGCGTTACTTTATACTCTTGAAATGTATTTGGTAGAACAGGGCTTCTGTTGGAAATTGAATTGTTCGTTGTTATGTAGTTTATGTATGTTATCACAAGGATTCACCAAATGAAGACTTGGGCCAGACTTCAGCAGAGAATACGGAACTGCTGGGATAAGGAACCTCTGGAAGAGATTGCTCTCGGAGATATTGTCTGCAGATATTCCGAGTAGACATTAATCACACGGGGGGGGGGGGGAGATGGCACCTGGTGGGGGGGGGGGGGGATATATCAACCGCCTTTGACGGATCATCAATATCAACATCACTCACTCTCTCCTCTTAACTGCGGAATTAAATGCCGCCGGGGTTCGCCCTCATTGTTCTCCAACATCTTACTTCGTGTTCTCCGAGAACTTTACAATAAGGCAAGGAGTTAATAGGTTATTGAATGAAGTAGATGTAAAACATTCACAGAAATATCTTAGTTACGTCTTAGATCTATAGGATAGTTCTAATCGAAACTGGAGTTATTGTTAGTCCTAGATTAAATAACAAACTGTAAGGATGAATTATTTGAATTTTTTTCTCTATTTTTAGTGTAATAATAAAGGCCTTATAGACCTGAGAAAGAGTAGTAAACAACAGTACCTCCTCCTGGCATGTATTAGGAAAAAAAAAATCAAAAATGATTTATCTGTGCAAAACTCTCATCCAGCTCTCTTTTAGCCTTCTGAGAGTATGTCAGCCGTGTCCATGTCAATGAGTACGTTATTATGTTCATGAAGAATATCGTAAAATTGTCTATGAAGGTTTTGTATATGTAAATCTATCTAAGTATCTTATCTTTCCATCCTTCTAATATGCTTGAAGCATCTCGTAAGCTTCAGAAGGACATTGATAACATCAACTGTTGGGTGGTGAAGAATAAGTTACACTTGAATCCAAAGAAAACTAAGGCTATCCTAATCGGTTCAAAACCCTTCCTCAACATCCTTACTATCCATTGATTTACCTCAATAACCTTCCCATCCAGTTCCAAATTTCCATCAAAAACTTAGAAGTTAACTTTGATCAACACCTTTCCTGGAACAACCATATCGCCCAAATTTCCAAAAAAAATATCATAATCCTTAAACTCTTTAGATTTCAAGATCCCTTCCCCAAAAAATCCGCCAACTTGTAGTGTCCTCTATTATTATCTCTTTCTTTGATTACGTTTGCTTGGCTTATGGGGGACTGTCTGGTGATCTAGAGATAAAGCTGAGGAGACTGATAAACTTTTTCATAACATACATGTCACTTGCCCATAATTTTGAAGGCAATACTTTCTGGGTACTTTCTTATTCCAATCTCTAACAACCAAAAAAACCTTCCTATATTCTTGACCTGTTAATTCTACTTTCTTCTATCCACCTCCTAAACACTAGATCCCAACCTTTTAACCTTTATACCCACTCACATAAAACTGTCTCTTTTGAAAAATACTTCACGATTCGTGATACCTCATTTTGGAATTCCCTACCCACTTCTATTCGTAAAGCTGCTTCCATTACTTCCTTTGAAAATAATTTATTTTTGGACCTATTAGACAATCAATCTTTCGCAAACATGTAAATAATTAAGTAAATATTCAGAATTATCTTATCTTTTCAGATACGATTATAATTTATGTAATTATTATTATTATTATTATTTTTAATTACCTGTCGACAATCTATGCCATATTTAGTGAAGCATATAATTTGTAATGCGGCCAGAAAATCGTACCTGTACTGTGCATTGTAATTACTCTTAGGAAACAGTGAGTCCTAGAATATGTTAATTCTTCATTTCATCTTCATTCATTTCATTTCAAGTGTGTGGTTTGAAATGTGCCAAGGTGGTTTTGAGATTAGTCTAAGTAATTTCGATTGAAATATTTGTATTTTTTCATTTAAGTAATTATATGAATTAGTTTATTTTCTTATACAGCAATAAAGTTAATATTTAATAAAATAAACTGATAAACTTGTTCAATAACATAAAGTTTTAAATTTAGTAATCAATTATTGACTTAAACTACTCTACTGAGTGATGTTATAAGATTTAGTTTCTGATATAACATATAGTAAAAGATAAAATAAATATATATTTGTAGAAAAGGAACAGACCATAATGAAAAAATATTTATATGAAAATTAAAACATTATTATAAGAAAATTTTAAATTCATTCTAATGTTTAATGTCGGTTATAGTCGAATGGCATTCATTTTGGGGCATCCTTATACTTAAAGAGTGTACGTAAGCTTAGAGAGAAGGTGAAAGAAGAGCAGTGTTTTAAATGTTCCGAGGGAAGAAGCATTGCGAATACAAGGAGGGCAAGAATGTGTAAATGGATTTCAGAGAGTAAATGTGTGGGTGAGAAAGGCAATTAACATTAAAAGTAGGATTTTTAACATCTCCGTTATGGAAAATTGGTACAGTTGTGCTTTTTAATAAGGTCTTAAAGTACCTATTATGACCTAAATGGTATTTTACAGTAATTACAGGACGAGAAGTTCTGTAGGATGAGATTTTGTATGAGGTGTATGGATTAATGACTTGAATTGTGGGATACTGTATATATAAGGGGGGGGGGCAGATGTTGATAACTTGAAATAGGTATGTGTAGTAACGTAAATTCCCGGTAATTCAAAGTAGAGGATAAATTCCCAGGGAATACTGCCGGCAATATTCCCAAAATTTATAAATTCCCGGGAATTTATGATTAATTAGCAAGATAGTTCAAAAAAATGTAAATCAATTGGTAAAAGTAGCAATTATATGGTTTAATCAAACTCAAAAACTGAAATATATTTTAAAATAAAATTATAATTACATAAAATTCCTGGGAAATTATAATTTTAAAAGCGAAATCGCTCAAATTAATAGGTCAATGCGGTAATTGAACGATAAAATGAAACACAAACACTCTTATGTGTTTAAAAAGCATTATTATTGAATAAAACCATCAGAAAAATAACTAGAATGTAAATTTTTTTCTAGGTCTTCTAGTCACTGTCACTCTCAATAGGTTTAAGTTTTTGGATCTGGAATTCCTCGTTAGAAATAAGCACATTATTTTGTTTTCAATGTTTTAAAGGTAAAAGAATTGAGTAAATATTACATTAAGCTTTAATTCCCCTCATGTTTGATGAAACTTTAATTTACTAAATAGTGTGGCAATATCGACAATTACTGTCCTAACAATTACAAATTGTAAAGTTAAAAACAAAATAAAGAAACAGGAAATTTATAAAAATAGGTAGTTTTTGAATATTTTAGATCTAGGAATATGAGTTCCAAGAAGAAATTTCTTGTTAAAGCATGCTTGGTTTTAAATGCTTGCGTTTTTAATAATGGTTTAGGAATTGAAATCCATTTAGTTCAGTTCTATAAATTCCCAGGATATTGTTTACACCGGATTAATGCATGGAATGATAGTTCTTGGATTTAAATGCACAAATTTACTTAGTTAACCTATTTTTAAGATTATTTAATTGTTAAAATATTCAAAATCTAAAAAGTATCATAAATTCTCAATTTTCGGGAATCTTCCCGGGCCAAAGAAATATTCCCGGCAATATTCCCATTTTTATAAGTTCCCTCCCGCTGGGAATATTCCCGCACACATGACTAGGTATGTAGGAGGTATTCTCTAATAGAGGATGTGAAGGCCCAAATTAAATTGGAGTAGAGATGGGGAACATAGGAAAGATTATAGCCCAAAAACTAGCACATTATATAAGCGAATAATTAGACAATACTTATGGTAGATCAAAATACCATATTAAATATAGGGAAGATGTTTTTCGTAGGAGAATGGGCTGGATACAAAATAATAATTTATAAATCACTAGACAACATAATTGAGACGACTCTGGTATATTTATTACAATAAAAAGAGGAATGATCATAAGCAAACAATAATAAACAATGTAGAGTAAACATTGGTATAAGATCAGTGAAGAAGCAAATTGTTGAAAAGATGAGTGTTTACAATGAGAGAATCCCGGTCTGGGTCAGCAATGTTGTGATTGACCCAGTTCTCAGATAGTCCCTATAACAGGATAGCCTTCTTGCTTACTCAATTTCGCATTTGAAATAAACTTATTTTATATTTTATGCATTTGTAAGGGCATGAATACAAATGTCGAGGTCGAGGTATTGATTTTAAAGGCACATGATTTTTTTTCTTCAGTTATTGATATGGATTTCATGATGACCCTTTTATTATTTCTAAAGAACTGGTGAACCATTAAACAGAGATAAACTATAAATTTCGGAAATTTTTTTTTTTAATTAATAGTATTTGCAACTTTGGAATAATACCGCATTGAATGAATTAATAAATTTAATTAAAATGGGATGCTACCATTGCCTTGTAAAGCAGCTTCCATTTGGTATGGATTCAATGAAATGCCATCTCTTCAGAAGCCTCAAAGGGTCATCAGGAATAGAATAGAAAGCAAGTTGAGAGACTAGTGAATTTCAATAGTTATGGAGTTTACTATGAAATGATAGATATCTGCTTTGGGCTAAATGAGCGACATGTGGACCATTAAGGTCATTATGGATAAGTTTATTTGTGGCAAAGTAAAGGGCAATGAGGATTTTTCAGAGATTTATTATTGTAAGGATTGAATAAGAGATAAAATAAATAATTTATTTGGGGACAGAAGCTCAAATTCTTATGACAAAATAAGTCTGATAACTTTCATGCAAATGTGCCTTTTCTAATTGATTTGACGCTTTAAACGTATATCCAGTAAATTTAGAAGTGATTCAAAGTGAACGGCAGTTTGCTGTCGTTTTAGTTTTTAATAAAGACATATTTTTTATAAAATTTAAAGAACTTGCACCTTTTTCATTTAAAAAAATATATTAAAAACTGGCGTTTAATTGTTGATTCTCAAAATATACACCGTCATTTAATAAACACAATAATTAACTTCGAATAAGGCAAGACAGGAAAAATAAAACAATCCAAAGATGTTCGTTTAGTAATTCTTTGTCTTTTACAGGTTTTTTTTTTTTCACTTTGAATTTTATCTTGACCAATTTACACCGAAAAGTGTACAACATATAGGGAACACTGTTGTTTCCTACATAACGATTTATTTTTTATTTTTATTAAAAGCCATTTCTAAAGTATAAAAAATGTCAATGGTTTGATCTATAGCACACGGCGATGAGACTCCTAAACATTATCGGTCACACTTAAAACTGAATTAAGGTACAACAATTTATTCTCCTGTATGCAGTGATCCAAGTAGAATGTCATCAAGACCACCAAACACAATCAACAGCTTATGAAGAAATATAAGTCCGAAAGCAGTAACTATTTGTACTAAAATTCTAAAAAGCCAACAACTTTTCTACCTACTAACTTTCTGTTACTTCTTATTAATATCTTCTTTTTTTTCTGTTCTTATTTTATTATTATAATTTCTTATTTTATTACAAAAATATTATTTCATTTTATGAGTCTGAAGACCTGTTGTACATCATTTTTTATTCTTAAGGGGCTTGAGGTCCCAGAAAAAACTAAAGAACTTCTATTACAAAAAAAAATGTTATTTTTATAGACAACCATTATCTCGCATACACATACCCTAATGAGCTTTGCATAAACATCAGCATCTGTAAAAAAAATTAAAGATTTTTCAAGGTACACTGTGTTCGAAATGGAAGCCAGGAATAGCCATGATTTTATACAGTAAGCCAACAATTTCATAGAGCATTTTGAAATCCCATCAAAACGTTTCCGATCATACCGACCCACTGGTTCAATCATCCTAGTTACACACATTCCTATAACCCCCGTCGAAAACTAAGATGAGATCAAAATCGGAGCCTAAGGGCAATCCAACCGGTTGAAAGTAAATTAATTATTAGAATTATTTGTTACGATCCAATTTTAAACTGATACTTCAATCTATAAGAAAAAAAGTATTAACCAAGCTCAAAGTAAACAAACTAAAACACAAACAATGCAGTTTTTCAATCTTCATGTAACGTTGATAAGCATTACTTAGAAGGTTTCATTGCCAGAATTAAAGTTAATATTACTTTAAAAAACAAGGATCCTAATACAAAAGATAAAACTTCTTAAAATTTTCAATGTAAAAAAAAAAAATTTAGTCAATTAAAAAAAGTTAATAAATAAATATTAGCCAAAAGCAGACAAGACCAGATCTCTAGAATATTGTCCCAGCCCTTTTTATAATCATTGTACCTACTAAATGGTCTCACCATCACGTCTACTAATTTCAAGGAAGTTTGAAATCATCGAAGTTAACCTCAAACGGTTAAGATAATTATCAATTTTCGTGTGGCCTGATTAGTGAGCCGAAATTTTATAAAGCAATGGGTTAGTACAAAAAACTTTATTTTAAAATAAATCTGAACTACTGTTTATTTTCATAAAAGGATTTTTTTGTTAAAGCTGTGAGGAGTTGATCAACTGCTTATTGTTAATTTAAAAAGTATCAGTCTAATACAGAGCTATACCTTACAGCACTGCTAACTACTAAAGCAGTTTCCAAACCTAGGCGGAAAGTGGTGTCGATAAAGGAGATAAATAAACCATAAAAACCCTGCTTGGCGGGGTATAGCAGAAGTGGAGGCTGCTGGCTGGTGCAGTAAATGCAGTTTAGTGTTTGCCTCGTTTGCATTTAGCCGCTATACCTTTGATAGCTGTGCAGCTAACAGTACAAAAGTGTTTTAATAGCCGTCATAAATGTTTATCACCTTGGTTCGTTAGTGTTGTTCAGTTATCAACGGCGTGAGAGGGGATGGTTTTATGTTTAAGTTGAGTACCCGGCAGTGCTGTGCGGCATAAAACCAGGTATCAATTCAGTTCGCCATTAGTGAAGTGAACATTGAACTATGTTTAAATTACAACAGGTAAATATTAAATATTGTATTAATCCAATACAATACAAAAATATGCACGATATTAGTAATATTCATTGATTCAGTTCAAGTATAACATTAGGCTTACACTACATTAAATACGAGATGTAATAAACACAAGAGGTGTCCCTAAACCCTATTAATTTAAAATATCGTAAATTAAAATTGTAAGGTAATATTTTCAAATAATGATTGCCTTTTATTTAAATAATACTTTTATTAATCCAATACCTTGAATATGCCCTAGCTAAGGTATGAGGGGACGTAATCACCTGACATTAAATGAAACTTTTAGCTGAAAAAAAAAATGTTAAGAATATTTAGCCTATAGTATAAATAGTATTTTATTTTTAAAGGAAAATAAATTAATATATTAATTCATATATTTAATTAGTCACTAAAAACACGACTGAGAGCATTGGGATTACCGTGATCCTGGCTTGCCTACCCATGAGTAGGGGTACAAGCTTGGTTCAGGTTTCAACTGGAATGTTTGTAAGCATTGTATATATTGTGTTGTGGTTTTTTAATTTATTTACTTATTATTTTTTTCTTCAGTTATAATATTTATTTTTAAAGTTTTTGTTTCTCCTTATCATTAATATTTTTTTTAATCTCTGTATTCTGATTTATTTTATACTTCCGGCTTGGCCCACTCTAACAAGTAAAGAAGTTAAATGTCACTAATAAATTAAGTTTTATTTGTTTATAGATAAAAATCTGGTATTAAAATATAGAATTGAGCATTACTTCTTCAATGATATTTTTACGCATAACAGTAGTTTTTAACCTGATTAAAAGTGCACTGATTATGTGTTTATAGACCGCAGAAAAGCATATTTAGACATTCAATTTTTAATTTTAATGTATGAGTTGGTAATTCTAAAAGACTGCATTATCAGTGCTTACGTCTGAAAGCCCACGATACATATTTTTACACACAATATCAAAAACATTAACATTTTGGTTTAGTCATTATTATTCGGCAAATTATTTTATTGAATTCATCTGGTTTGATTTAAATTTGGGTGATTTCAAAATTTCGGTATAATTTAAGTCACAAAGGTATTTTGAAAATTGTACTGAACATAAAATTTATATTTTAGTTTACATGGCCAAGTACCCGTTGTACCATTATGGTCTCCCAATAATAATGATATATCTACATACATAACCGGAGTAATTGACGTTTAAGTATAGCATTTACTCACTCCCTAGGTTGTCACAACTTGAAAATACTTGCATTTCGAAAATATTTAAGGCCTTCTCTTACGCTTATTTTCTGGTTTGAAAATATGAAGGGGTATTGTTTTCTATTTTTTATCCAAAAATAATTTTACCATTTTACCATGTTTTACCTTTCAAATAGACCACGTGTATAACGTGATACCAACGTTTTTTTTGGTCAGAACTCACTCCCTACAACTGAGTGAGGATATCGTGTTATATTTGAACTTAAATTGCTTTAGCATTTATCTGCTTTTATAAAAATAAATTTCTTGATTTCTCCCTCTCATACCATGAAATGTGGAAAATTTCTAGGCATTCAGCAAAGCAGAACCATCTTCAGCCCAAAAGGAACCAACGAATTTAATTATTGCTGTTCTTTAATTTTTTATTTTTCAACGTACAGCCAAACATTTTTTTGATTTAATGTTTAAACGTTATACCCTCCTACTTACAATTAGTTATAATGAAAGTTCAAGGAACATTATTTTTATCAAAACAATGTTTATAATATACTCGTATTTTATTTAATACATATTGTGATAGTCTTTGTTTCGTAGTTTATTTATCATTTACAGTCTATTCAGGTTTTATTGCTTAAAAATTAATAGAACTGTCGTTATTAAGTGCAATTCCATATTATTTTTAAAGTTTAGTTCGATGGTAATATTAGTTTAGTTTAGTTTAGTTTTAGTTTAAAGTAGATGTAGACAGTACGTACCTAAAAGGCTGAAAATGTAATTCATGTATACACCCCAAGTTTATAATATACATACCTCGTTAAATGTAATAAATATGATATTTTACACACTCCCTAGATAATAAACTTACTTCCTAGTCGTGGTTTTTCACACCCTAGATCCAACCTCACTCCCTAGATTTTAATAGCTATTATTTATTTAATATATCTAGAAATATTGCAGATTATGTTTGTCCACTTCACAGACTTAGCTCACACACCTTAGCGAAACAATTTTTGAAAAAAAAAAATCAATTTACAAGTTTTATGTAATGTTTTTTTTTATTGGAAATGTCCCGAAATATTGAAATCACCCATTTCTAACCATATGGCAGAGTGGAATACCTTGATTCTACCACACAACATTCTACATTTAAATTTTTTATTATTTTGCTAAACTTTCCTGGAATTATGAAGATGTACGTAGTTGAATTTTCGTACAGATGGGTTCAATAGTTTTACCATTTTGATCTCTCTCTATTGTGGAACAGCGCTAACGCATGAAGTTGATTTTCCTGGCCGAGCGGGTTAGGGTGAGGGTCTCCACATGCCGAACCACATATTTAAATCTTTTTTAATAATTTAATTGAATATAAGTAAATTTTATTATCAATTTCGAGTTCTATATAACATTGTACGTTTGTAACCTATCATATAGAATGGCGCTCGCCACTTATCGAACAATTTTCAAACTTCACTATTATCCACATACTATCGCCTTTTTAATGACAAATTAATTGAAAATCAGTTGATTTTAATATTTCTGAATCTTCCTGGAACTGTAAAAATAATGTGGTTAAATTTGGTAAAAATTGGTTCCGTAGTTTTCCTGGTTACTGATCACAAACGAAAAATGGCTTGTTCTTTTGTATAATAGTATAAATAGATTAATATTTACTATATCTACGGTATAGTTAGAGGATTTTTTTCTGCTTATTTAATTTAATTATACTGAATATTGTATGAATGGAGTTTTTTTCACACATATTATTAATTGCCCTATAGACAGAAAGCTTGTAATATTTATTCAATAAAAAAATTGTAACGAAAAAAAATATTTATCCTCATTTCCTTGTGATATTAATTTGTAAAATTCATTATTATAAATATAAATTTCACTTCATCAGATATGAGTTTGCCTTGGCTTATATAACAGGAGTACACCTACCCTCAGCCGAACGATTTCTATATCGCGACAACCACTACCAAACCAGACTCCCATTAATTTTATTGGTCCAATGTACAAGGTCCGATGTAGGGTGCATTACCCGCACCAATAGGGCCGGATTATTAAGTTCCCATCCAACATCCAACTTCCAAAGGGGAACAATGGAGTGATTGAGGGCATTTAATGGCATCCCTGCTCCATCAGATACAATGAACGCACTCTGCGGCGCCGTGTGGTGGGGCCAGCACAAGTTTAATAAATTCCTCTCAAACCGGGGTATAGAACGGACGCCGGTATTTTCGTAAAAAATACGAACTGTTTTTGACGCCATCAACTCGCAGCGATTACAGCATCGTTAACATACCAAATTGAACACAATTATTTCGGAATGGGGGATAACAGGAAGAAATTCGGAAATATTAAAACAGAGGAATTTCAATAAAATCTGGGAATGGAAGGAGGAAATTCGTTCTAAAAAAAAAAAAAAAAAAAAAAGAGTCTGAAATGTGAAATATGATATTGATAATCATTATAACTATATCTCAATTGGAATGCTATTTATTTCATTTCTAATTTTTTTTTTTTACAGTTTCCTCAATAAAAACAAAATACAACGCACACACTCAGTACAACAATTATTGTAATTTTATTGATTTCATCTAGTTGGATTTTAATTTCTACACGGACAGTGTAGCAAATCTAGCATTGTACCTTTAAATTTTTATAATTGTAAATTTTATTGCTGCTAAACTTTGCTAAAACCATGAACATGTTTAGTTAAAATTTGGTACAGATGGGTTCAATAGTTTTACCATTGTAAACTATATTGCAGAGTGGTGCATCGCATATTTCAATAATTTTTAATAATTTAATTGGATATAAGTAAATTTCATTATCAATTTGAAGCTCTATACAACACTATACGTTTCTAATCTCTCATGTACTTCTCTCAGGCACTCGCCACTTATCGGTCAATTTTCAAACTTCACTGTTATCGATATGTTATCACTTTTTAAATAACAAATTAATTGAAAATCAGTGGATTTTATTGTTGTTAAACATTGCTGGTACTATAAAGATGATGTGGTTAAAATTTGGTACAGATTGGTGCAGTAGTTTGCGTAATAAGTGATCAGTAAAGAAAAATAGCTTGTCCTATTATATAATAGTATAATAATATTTGATAGATTTTTTTTTTTTTTTTTTTTTTTTTGATTTTTTTTTTTTTTTTTATATAAATAATGTTCACTTTAAGGAATCCTCTAAGTGAACCTAGAACTATAATTCGGAAAATGCCATGATATTTTTCATTCTCAGTTTCAATATCCTTACAAATTGCTAAATCTGGTAAAACTTTAAGGTTATGGAGCGATCAGCACTAAACATAAAATTTTACGCTGACGTCAAACAAGTACACGTTGGGTGATAAAAAGTAGAAATAAAGGAGTTTAAGGACCAAGAGTAATTGTTATAGAAGAATTAAATCCAGAGAAATTAGGTCAGCTGATAGACTGATAGACATTAAATTAAATTACCTATATATCTAAAATAAAATTATTATTAAAAATATAAATTTTAGCAATATTATCCAATACTGAAACAGACCTATAGGTACTTATGTTTGCAATTTTAGCAATATATTATATCTGGGCTGCAATTTTTTTTAAATTAAAGGTTTTATTTTCTATTGACTATATAATTTTTGATTAGATATAATATAAAATATTTTTTACATATTTATAATAATCTATAAATATTGGTTGAGCATATAAAAGTTCCTCTGTAAATTATGCCATAAATATTCCTAACAACTCAACTAATCTGGGGAAAACAATGTATTATGGACATTTCTATCTATAATCTACTGCTTTTTCCAATTTAAATTTTAGAATAAAAATGATGAGAATACTTTAATTAATAATTATATTATATTAACAATCAGTCATTATTCGAAATCAACTAAGTTGAGAGAAAATTGTGGTTTTTCTATTTAAACCAATATAAATCCTAAACGGTGGGCCAGGGACAAATGTTATATGACAAATAATATTCTCAATTAAATTTTAGATCAGGAAACTTGTCAAATTTTCCATCCGAGCACAAAAACTGAGCTACAGCATGTAAAAAACACTTAAACAATTTTGGCAAAACGTGACTTTCTTCATTCACACCAATATAGCTCCTAAAAAAAGTAGGTTCTAGCGACAAATGCTTATAAAAAAAAAAAAATTTTCCACTACATGTTTAACCGAAAAACTGTCGTTAAATTTTCGGTTCGAACCAACAAGGCTAGAGCGTGTCAAAATAGCACAAACACAACAAATTTACGCAAATGTAACTTTTTTACCTTCAAACCAATATAGCTCCTTAAAGATAGATTCTACCGAAATATAATATAAAAAAAAATATATTCTAAGAAACATAGTGAGAAGAAAACAGTCGTCCAAGTTTTGATCCGAGCAGCACCGGTGAATCTCTATTAAAAATTATTATTATTTTATTTCAATTTCTTTATTAACATATTGTTTTTAATTATTTTGAACTTGGTGGAGCATGAACCGAGGTTATTTTGAAAATTAACTAAGCTGAATTTTGAATTTTCAATTATCCGATATTATATATCCTACAAAGTTTCTGCCTCTTTTTGCCTTCTCAAATCCAATGCTAAACACTTATTAGAAAAATATCAAAACTATACTTTGATTCGGAGCGTTGTCTTGCGTCCTTCATTTGGATGTCCTATCGTATTCCATAAAAACTATGCGGCTTATTTCCAATGATTATTACGACTGTTACTAAACGTTTATTTTTGTATGTGATACTGATAAAGCACCATATTTTCTCTTTGTCAATTTTAGAGCAATTAGAAATGGAAATCAAATGATGAATTATTGGCCTTCGTCATTCATTTTATAGATATTGTTCCTCGCTGTGTCTTTTTTAAATCAAATTTAAATATTTTCTAGAGATATGTAAAGAAAATCATATTTTAGTTTTGGAAGGAGAACAACCTTATAACAAACTAATACCTTAGTACAACAGATCATTAAAGATGATTAACACTAAATCTACCGACATTTTGTCGATACATATTTCTACTTCACTAATTTTTCGGTTAAAATAATAATAATAATAATAATAATACGAGAGGAGTGGATATTGAAAAAAAAAACTTTTTTTTTTAACATAATTTTATTAACAACTGTACACATTTGAGAACCAGTGAATATGAAGTTACATTAAAACAACAGACATGATCAGGCATGAGGGAGTCAGCACCCAGTGGTACAATCTCCAGGCGCGATACTAAATTATTAGAGATTAGACTAGGAGATCCCTCATCCACCACCTTATCAGCCTCCGTTGAGTTATGTCAGGGATTCGTACTGTTGCCATATTATGTAACTGTTTGTTAGAAGTGTCCACGCAATGTTTCATGAAAATGTCGATGAAGGTTATGAATATGGGTCTTAACTGTCGGAATATGTGTCTGTATGTAGCGTTTGACACATAAGGAGGGGAGTCTGTTATCAGCCATATTTGGATTGAAACGTTTGTATTTCTTGATTATTTCATTTGGCCGGTCCATAAATTTGGGATGCATACGTCCAGATGGGTTTTAACGATGAACTGTAAATGTTGAGTTTCAGTTTTAAAGGTAGTTTTGAGCGTCTTTGAAGTATGAAGTATAGAAGTCGCAGTCTTAGCTGTAATGTCTTTTTTTGTCTTGACATGTGGGTCTCATGTCAGCCTTCTATCAAGCATAATAAAAAGCAATTTTGATTTTTTTTTTCTACGTATCATGAACATAATAAAAGGTTAAGTAATAAAAGGTTATAGGTATATTTTTCCATGAGTTATTGAATTTTAAGCACTTCTGTGTGTTTTTGCCCTACTGTGCGATGGTGTCGTATAGTCTTAGTCGCAAGTTTAGTTATTAACTTTTTATACTGACATGTAGGCCTCTTTATGCAATAAGTTGAGTTCTTGTGTTTTATTTCCTCTCTAATTCTTCAACTAATAACATTATTACTATTAATAAATATTTAAGCAGGCTAAGGACCGGCTACTGCCTCTGTCGTGACTACGTAGAAGAAGAAAGATTTTAGAACATTATACAAAATTCATCAGGACATGTAATAAGGAGCGATTAAAATTGATCATGTTTATTTTAATTAATTCGTAGTATCGGGAGATTGTTAACCAATGTAATACATAATGAAGGTATAGCTAAAATATAGCTTTAAGGCATTTTACAAAAAGGAGGTTGTGGGTTGGCAACCCACTGAGAGACAGACAAGTAAAGTCCCCGGTGAAGATGGAAGAGCGGTTGCGGTCGAATGATGGATACACTACCTGTCCGCAGAATGCACTTAATAATTCACAGAACGCTAGCGTGGGCTCAGCCTGTCTTCTGCTATCTTCTCTATGAGGAATGTTGCATCTCCATTCAAGGCATTTCCTCTGTGTCAAATACCTCAAACGGATATTCTGAACTTGCAGGCATAAATCAATATCATAGTTTAAATTTTTTTATTCTAAGGGGTCTGATATCACATTGCACAAAAAATGCTCTTGTACTATCCAGATCTGACTTCTTTTCGAAATTAGAATTAGCAAGATTAGAATTTTATAAATAAATCATATTTTACAGAATGATCACTGTGATCTATGAGAATCACGTCGCAGAACCTAGACATTCTAAAAGGCGCCATCAATTGATAAATATGACAATTGATGCGAAAGATGTTAGAACATTACATTAACACTATAAGAATGTTAGGGTTTCATAAAGACGAAGAAGTATGATGTTATAAATGAAAGGATGGTATAAACAAACGTAATATTCAACAAACTGGAAAAATTCTAGATTTTTGTCTTTTATTAACAACTATAAGAAGTTTCTTAAATGCGAGAAAGCAAAACAATGATTAACATCAATTATTTCATTTCAAAACGACGATTTACAAAAAGCTTCTAAAACAGTGGCAGAAAAATTGGGGTGTAAATATGTCTATTCAAAAAAGTCATCAAAAATAGGATAAAACAATTCGAAACAGTAGAGAGTTTATTTATTACAGGAAAAATATATGTATTTTTAAATATTTTTTATTTAGGATACTATCAAGCAATGTATTTATGTGGAGTGCAAAAATGAAAAAAAAAAAAAAGTGATAAGAGGTGTATCATCACTTAAAATCCTAAGTATGTTGGATTTTTTTTTTTTTTTTTTTTACGTAATTTCTTACTTATCCCGTATTCCGAATTCATTTATTCAGTCACTACAAAGCTATTATGAAAGAAATGACTAATGTCTCAGAACAACTGAAAGGTATTGACAAATACAAAGTAACAGTAGACTATTTGAATCTCGATGGATCATGGAATATGTTCAAATTAATAGGAGATTCAATTATTAATGTGTACCGTGTAATCTTTATTTTTATACCGTACATATAACTTACTAATACCAAACAAATGAATGTATTACAGTTAAGTGGTTATTTTGATTTAAAAAAAAAAAGTACAGTGTATGAAAAAATACTTTTACCTTCGCACCATCCAGTGATTTTTTTTTTTTAATTTAACAATATCTTGAAAAAAATCATCATTTTGTTCAATCTGTCTGATCTGTATGGTCTGACTCGATGGTGTAGGAATGGAAGGTGCATTTAAAATTTTTTTTTTTTTTTTGTAAATATCACAAGTGGTCTCATTATAGTGCAATAAGTAACATGGATGACAAGGAATCTATTGAAACGAAATGTACAATGAAAATAAATAAATGAATATATATAAATATAAAAAGATTTTTTTAAAATAGAAACTAGGTGTTATATATACAGGGTGAGTATCTCTTAGTGTAAAAAAAAAAAAAAAAAAAAAAATTGGGTGAAACTAGATCAAAAATGTAGCAAACTGCTGTAAACCTTACCTTTATATTCCAATCCGTTGCAGATACACCATAAATCAAAGACTTTTTTGAGGAAACCACTTTTTTCCGAAAGCAATAAAAATATAAACTAACGATATACATGGATAGGTAGAACTGCCTTCCCTTGCAAAAACAGACTTATCTACCCATAAAATTCACCTCAAAAAGTAGTATCTTCAACACAATCTGCATTTAGTATCTAACGGCAAAATTGATGCCTATGTTCATTATCATTGGATTTTAAACATTACATTGAAAATCTAATAAAATAAATTCTAAATAATAATAATAAATAAATTAATGTAATAACATAAGATCCCTTGATAAGGCATGGAACATGTTAATATACAAATAAACGGTCCTTATATGGGGATACCATATAAGGAAAAGAAGGAAAAAAAAAAAAAAAAAAAAAAGATCCCTTGATCTGGTGTCGCTTTATTGACAGTTTTCCTTTATTTTCTATTAAACAATAATTTTTTTTTTTGCTTTTTATTCCAATGAAGAGTTTATTATGTTTAAAATGCACATTTTCGTTAAGAGATTGTCATAATGTTTTATTTACACAAGTAACTGATTTGTATGCCAATTGAGAACACCAGGTTTTTCCGGTTTCATAAGTGAATTTCTTCATAAAATTGAAACAAAATCATTATTTTTTTTGCAAGATTAAATTTTTTCGTAAGATTTGCCGTTTTGTGGATAGTTTTTCCAAAAAACGGTGAGCGTTGAAGTAATGGAAGACATTGTGACTTCCTCAAATAAGGTGAAGATCAAGCTGTTCTTTAGATACCAAGTTTGTAAAATGCAAGGTTAAAGGTACTCAGCTATTTTAGAAAATTTAATGCTAAATCCGAAAATGTGGTCAAAGTTTGAAAAATATTTAAGCAAAATGGAGATATTACAGCTTTTATGAAAACAAAAGTAGTTTCCTCAAAAAATTCTTTGATTTATCGTATATCTGCAACGGATTGGAATAGAAAGGTAAGGTCTGCGGCTTTGACTACATTTTTGATCTAGTTTCACCCAATTCTTTTTTTACACTAAGAGATACTCACTGTATATGTAAAAAAAAAAAATTTTTTTTACAAAAATACCTCTAATAACACAAAATAAAATAAATAATAATACGATATAAATTAGAATAATAATAGTACAAAGAAATAAACAAAAATAGAGAAAAAAAAAATACAATCACACTATATATGCTATATATTCAAGCATCCCACTGAAACTCCGAACCGTGTTTCCTCACTTATAGTTAAACAGAAGACTAAGAACAGAATTTCTTAAACAGAATTAAGAAAATGATCCAACCACTTCACTATTGCTAATATCCAGTTGAGCCTGGAAGAGAGTGCTCTTGTTGACTTGTAATTATAAAATATTATAAGATGCTGATGCTAGAACATCGATTATAATATAAGGTACCTAAAAACAGTAAATGCTTTCCGCTTATTTATTTATTTTTTTTATTAAAGAAAGGAAGAAAAAACAATCATATAATCTAGAGATTATTGAATTATCAATCAAATTATTGACACCTGATTGTACATTAAAAATTAATTATTCAAATTGACTACACACTCGGGCTTTGTTGTATGTATAAGGAATCATGATCGAAGTAGGCAGCTATGGGAAGCGCTTTGTGATAATTTATAGGATTCAATGGAAATAAGCATCGACCTCTCGCAATATTGCCACGCGTTTATGTAGCGTCTTCCTCTTCCATCAATGCCCTATATTGAATACGAGCTTTCCTTGTATGTTTGTAATGTAGTATCGATGTATAACACCCGTGAGAGAAAATTATTTCTAGTGATAAATTAATTAGTGTTTTAAACGTTTGTATTAAAATCATTACTTGGACCTCTTAGTTTAAGAGCTACATAGGTTTGAATAAAAAAGTCAGGGCTAATTATAATAAACGTTTCTATAACACAATATATTTCTGTTGGTGTTGCCCTAATCGAAGCTTTTCCCATTTTTCTTATCAGAAATTTAATTGAAAATATTTTTTGTTATATAACATTTGTCACTAGGACTAATCGTTTAAGAGCTATATTGGTTTAAATGAAAAAAGTCACGATCGTTTAAGAGCTATATTGGTTTAAATGAAAAAAGTCACGATCTCCTACATATTTTTAAGTGTTAGTGCTTTTTTTCTAGCTTTGTCAGTGTTGCCCATATCGATGATTTAACAAAAATTCATTCGTTAAAGAAATGAAACCAAAAGAAATTTGGTTTCAATGATAAAAGTCAGGTTTTGTCGACCTTTTTTTAAGTGTTCGGGCTTTTTTGACACACTCTAGCTCTGCTGGAGTTCCTCGGATCGAAAATTTGACTATATCCTTATAAGAAGAAGTAGATATAAAAAAAGTAGATTATATAGAAACATGTCTATCATCTATTCAGAGAAAAACTGAGTTGTAAATTTAAATTAATTGAAAAAAATATATACATATTACAGGTACCTATGGCGTTATCCACAGCTAGGCCTCATATCTCTCTGTTTGTCGGTGTTGCTCAGATCGAAGATTTTACAAAGGTTCCCTTGCCAGAAATTTGATGGAGAATACTCTTTGTTTGGAAACATTTGTCGCTAAGAACTACTATAAAGGAGTTATATTGATTATACTGAGAAAAGTCAAGTTGTAACGTTTTTTCACACTCAAAACAGCAACATTTTGACACTCTCCAGACCTGTTGCTCTGATCGAAAAATTTACTTCTCAGAAATTTAATGGAAAATATTTTTTGTTATATAACATCTGTCGCTAGAACTTACTGTTTAGGAGCTATATTGGTTTGAATAAAAAAAAAAGCAGGTTCGAAACAGCTAGTTTCTGTTAATTTGTTTTATTTCGAATAGTTATTGATTGTAAATTTAAACGAATTATCAATTTAAGTAATTCGATCCTTTTAACTCTGAAATTTAAATTGAGAAAAGCTGTAGATAATTGTTATAAACATATCTATGATCTATTGTTTTTTCTAGTCAGGGTAAACTTGAGAATTTTTTATAGCATCGTAATGTCCGTTAAAAAGAAAATCTTTTTGTTTTCCATCCCACTTTAGATGCTTAAAAAAGAAATAATGCTTGCATTTCCAATATACAGGTCATATACAGGTGATTTTGCAGTTTCCACTTATATATAGTAGTCAATGTGCTGCGGATAAAATAAAGAACGCCATCGGAAAATGGAACGAACTTGTATACAATGAATCTAGAAAAAAAAACAACTCAATTTCTCCCTGAAAAGGAAAAACATCTGGTTTAAGTGTTATATTTTTGTTAGATCTACGGAAATGTTTATATGTGTATAATGTACTACTTTTTCCAATTGACATTCTAGAATTAATCAGAATATCGAAAATCTATTGCCACACCCATTTCATCAACAGTTTCTCTTCGTTTAGATCCAGCTTTAAGAGAGTGGAAATAATTCGTCAAAATTCCGTAAGTTCGTATTCCAGAAGTTGGTTATTGACTCTTGGCCGCCTGCGGGCTTCCTTCATTTTTTCCTTTAGTTTTTCCTCTGTGAGTGCTTTTTGCACTTACCCTGTCCGATGGAAGCTGTCTAAACCAAAATATTCCAACTTTTTATTTTCTTTACAGTTCTTCTTTTCTTCCTTAATTTAAGTAATTGGCTAGGAGTTTGCATTTAATATTTAAAAGAAATTATTGAGACTTAAATATATTTTTTTTCATAAATATTTATTAATCATAAAAAATAAATATTAATAACTTAATGATTTTGGTTAATTAAAATGAAATTTTTTTTATATATAAATACACATAGTATCAAGTGGAGGGAGAGCGTGACACAAAAGTAATTTTTTTGTGTAATTTAGAAAAAATACCACTTATTATTTTGCCTTTTCATTATTCTGATAGTTTTAAAATTAGCAGCTTATATTATGCTTAACATAAAATAAAAATTATATTTAGAAGCTATTTATTTTTTCAGCGATCTAAAATCACAAATTACTTACCGTCTACCCCATTACTTAATTATATTGGTTAGAAACTGCAATTAACTTTGTTTGGTATTCAAACACCAACTAATTGAAGATTAACGGAAACATATACCTAATCAACAGATATCATTAGTCTTCCGACAAGAACAAAACTTTACTAGCCAAATTGTTCAAAACGTTTTTACAAACAGATATATTCGATAATTCTTCTGTTTATCCTGCAATTTGACGTCCAATGGCAGTTTAAGATGGTGGCATATGTGATTGACAAAGAAATAAACATACACTTTAGTCAAAAAATAAAAACCGGGTCAGAGGTCATGTACTCGGAAACGATTGCATTACCTTAGCTACAATGATCCCGGGTTCAAACCTGACTGGCGAGGGGTATATTTATTTTGAGTAATTATTCCCTGTTCTGATCCTACCTTCCAGGGGTCCACGTGTTCCTCAGACAGCAACAAATAGGAAGAATAAAGAAAAAAAAAATCCATATTTAAAGAGATGAGCCTGAGGACTCCCACAACTGCTTTACATCTCACCCCCTCTGATAAGTGAGAAATTGAGCAGGAATTCAGTATACCCTTACACTTGTTTTTCACTAAGAGCGCTATCATTTCAAACATTTCTAATATGAGTTAAGAGATCAGCCATAATTAGTACTCTATCAAAGAATTTCACTGAGAGGCCACTATCGTTTAAACTTGCGAGAGTTATAGGGATGAGTGAAATTGGATTTAGTTTAGGAGGAATTAGTTTAGTTCAAGATTAGTGTGACACTGCACTAAAATGAAACCTATTGGCAATAGACAGATTAACGTTTTTCTGTGCCGCATACACTATTTTCTAACATTCTTCTCTAGTCCTTCTTCGAGATTAACCAGCCGATCCGGGTCTATACCTCCCAAAGAACGACAGATATCCGAAGAGTAAGATAGCTCCACCCGATGGTGGTATTCTGGGGCCTTAGAGATATTTCTCTGGAATGCCTAATTTTCTAAGGAGCCACTGTGGCTGTGGAATATCTGCCAACGGAGGGTTACATTCTGTTTACAAACCGCAGGAATACTTGCTCTAACTGTAGCACATACTTCGTGGCCCGCTTCAAGGCTGTCAGCTACTACCTTCGGGTCGTTGAAGGCTTGTCGAAGAGCGGAATAGATTTACCAATCGATTAGCATTTTGTAACATATTCGCTCCATGAAATCATCTTCTGTTTAATGAAGACATTGGTAATTTTATCAAAATCGATGTAATTTTCAATATGGTTTTATGCTCAACTACTCTAGTTGGTGGTATCATTGTCAGTTCTGAAACAAGGTACTTAACTAGAAAAGTCTCCCAACATGTATGATACTGCATCATACTGCTTTGATCGCATGATCCTATAGAAGGATCAATACAATGAAGATTGGTGAATTAATTGCCACTTCTATTGAAGTTATTTTATTTATAACTAGTTAAGAAAGTTAAACATTCATCGTTGGTTCTAAGAAGGTAAACGGATTCATAAAAGATATCAAAATGATTGCAATAAATTCTGATTAAATTATTTCTGTGGATATTTGCTAATAGCTGATATTTCGAATTCCACCATTTTATTCTATATTGAGTTGTATTTTTCTATGCTACAATTTAATATTTCTAAAGAAAAACATTCTCTTAGGCATATCAACTAACGGCATAAAAAAAAACCAACTCTAAACATATATTAAGATCAGTAAAGTATAAATTGGTGCAGGATTTCTTCTTTTTATTTAATAACCTCTTTAGATTACAAACTGTTTACGCTTGAAAGATTCTTCTTATAGATTCCTATATTTATTCATCCTCTTCCTAGCAAAAAAGTTTGTTAACTTTTGAATCATGTCATGGATGGATATAGTCCAGTTTGTACTAAGATACGAAAGCGTAATTTTAGCAAAACTTCGTTTAATCAGTTTATACTCGGTAAGAACGGGATCTAATAGTTGTATGAAAAAGTGCAACATTCAGAGGTGGTTTAAAAAAGTTGGGAGATATCAGCCTTGTAGGCAAAGAAGTTCTTCGTCCATTGATGAAGGTGTCTCATTAAGATGAGAGATATTTTCTATCGAGAAATTGAAAAGAATCTCTCAGTCAGCAAATCAGCCATTTCTGACTATTTCAATGCATTCAGAAAGATAGATAACTGGAACATAGGGTACATCGTGCAAACTGACTGCCAATGTTTGACGTATAAACTAACGAAAATTGCTTGAGATTAGTTTAGGGGTGCAGTAGTTTTACATTTGTAAACTCTGTCCCAAACTACTACCAACCACTAATCGAACCATTTTCAAAATTCACTGGAATCCACATTTTAATAATATTATTAAATATAAGTGAATATTATTATCTATTCCAAGCTCTCTATAAAACTATACTTTTGTAACATCTCCTGTGGAATGGCGCTCACCATCTTTTGGTAAATTTTCAAACTTCAATGTGTTCCACATATTATCGCTTTTTCAATAACAAATTTCTTTTTTAAAAAAAGGAGATTTTATTATTGCTAAACCTTTCTTGAACTATAAGGACAGTGTGGTTTTAATTTGGTACCGATTGGTTCAGTAGTTTTCATGGTTAGTTTCTTATCACAAACGAAAAATGTAATTGTGTAGTTACTATTAAGTGGGAGAGGAACGAACAAAAAGAATTTTTGCATGGATCACGGAATGAAAACGGAAGAAAGGTCGCCCTAGGGGACGTTGGGTTGAGGGCGTCATGGAAGGAATGATGGATAGAAGAATGTGTGAAAGACTGGATGAACTTATTTTTGGCGAAGACAAATGGTTGTAGAAACTATATTAAAAGAAATTAAAAGAATATATATTTTTTAAAACATCGGACTACTACATTTACTAGGGACACGTTCAAAGCTCCCAGGAAATTACTTATTTACATGACAGTGATTAGACCTTTATCATTCTTTTCATATTCGATCCTTACAATCCTAAATCCTTCATATAATACTCAATGCTCCTTATTATGACCAACTTATTCATAAAGATCTTAGAGTTCCATATTTTGCTGATTTTGTTCAAACCAGATACCTATCCTTTCATAGTAAACTCCATACCCACTCAAATTCACTAGTCTCCCACCTTGCCTCTCTTTCAATTCCCGATAATCTTCCAGAAGTCTGAAAAGAAAATTGCCGAGAGACGTCTAATGTAGTCCTACTAATAAGTAGTACTTAACATGTTATTGACATGTCATTGTAATCATTTCCTCAAAGTTACTTGTTGTATATAATGCATTCATACGAGGTCGAGAGGGATTCAAGTGTCCTCGTTGGATCTAGAGCTAGGCAGAACCTGGCACAAGACAGAGAGGAGTGGAGGTGGCGCCTTCATGCGTCCAAGTTCCGTAATAATAATATATAATGTATACAATTGTGAATATCAATAAATTGTTTTTAAAAATAGAAGTAAGCATTAGCAGTTTATTTCACTAGATATCGTTTGCTGAAAATAAAATGCGGAATGTCCACTAGGGAAAAGCTCCGATAACAAAATCAAAACTGGTTGAGTCGTCATTAGGGAACCAATCATTAGCGACACCTGGCAGTCAATCCCAAAATGTGATTTGCTTCCAATCAAGTCGCTAATCAAGAGCTAAATGATAGAGCCGACCCTTGCAGACTTATTGCACTCTCTCCTCCCTCACAATGCAGATAGCCTTGCTAATCTTAACCATCCTCGGCACAGCTTCGCCATATCTCATTTGGCTGAAAATGCTGATATCATGGATATATCATTGCTTCGAAAAATTCATTTGGATTTATTAGAAAAATCATTTTTCTATTTAAACTTTAAAAGTATATTAAAAAAAAAAAAAACTCAATTACTCCAAGATTGGGAAAAATAAATAGATCATGGGTTTGTCTATCTGTAATATACTGCTTTTCCCAATTTAAGTTTTAGAATTAAAAAGTAAAATTACTTAAATTAATAAATACATTTTATTAATAATATATAACAATAATTCGAAAATAAGTTTCAAATGTGATTTTTTTAATCGAAATCAATATAGCTCCTAAACAGTTGGTCTTAATGACAAATGCTATAAAACAAAAAAAAAAAATTTCCAGTAAGTTTCTGATAAGCCAACTTTGCAAATTTTCGATCTGACCACAATCAACAGAACTACAGCGTATCAAAATAGATCCAACTATTAAAAAAATTAGGCATACTTAACTTTTTTCATCCAAATCAATATTGCTCATAAGCTGTAAGTCCTAGTGAAAATCCTATATAATAAAGAATATTTTCCATTAAGTTTTTGCTAAGGCAAAAACATTATAGGAATTTTTTATCGCACACCTTCTAAATTATATTACACAAAATTTGTTGTCATCCTTTCACGAAAAGTAGTTAAAAACAAGAAAATAAATATAACAAAAATTTGTATCATTCTAAAATATAAAATCTTACATAAAGAGCAACTACTAAGCCCTGGTCTGGAATACCGCCACAGGTATAATATATATGTATATTTTTTCAATTAATTTTTAATAACTACGACGTAAACCTACAACTTTCTGTCCTACTGTATCCTTTAATGATATTCCACTAATCCCTGTAGAACAGATCCGCTACTTAGGACTCCACTTGGACAAACGTCTAACTTGGAATCCACATACAAGACCAAAACGACAAGAAACTGCCCGTCCTTACAGACTACTTTAATATTTACTAGACGTTCAAAGCTCCCAATTAATTACAAAAGACTCATTTACATGACTGTGATTAGACCTATTTGGACGTACGGAGTTGAGCTTTGGGGCTCTACTAAACCATCCGATTCATCTCATATCCAACCCTTACAATCAAAAATCCTTCGAAAAATCTCAATGCTCCTTACTTTGTGACCAATAAACTTATCCATAAAGATCTTAATGTTCCATATGTTTATGATTTAGCCTAAACCAGATACCTATTCTTCCATAGTAAGCTCCATAACCACTCCAATCCACTAGTCTCCCAACTTGCTTCCTCCTCTATCCCTGATAATTCTCCGAGGCGTCTGAAAAGAAGATGGCCTAGAGACCTTTTAGTGCAGATCTTATTGTGCAGACATTTAAGTGCTACTAGTGAGTTGTTCTTCACAAGTTATTTACATGCAATTGTATTCACTGTCAACACATTTATATTATTTTGTACAGTTGTAAATATCAATAAATGAAAAAAAAAAATTATAACAACTATATTAAGGGAAAAAAAAATAATAAACTCAGTTTCTCTTTGACAGGGAAAAACTAGATAATGGACAATCTCTTTTCTTGGATATTCTCGTTTCTCTATAATCTACTGTCATCAGATTTTTGACCCGAGCTACAATAGAGATTGAGCGTGTTAAAAAATCCCAAAACTTAAAAAAAGGGTTGACAAAACGTGACTTTTTTCATTGAAATCAATGTAGCTCCTAATTTTATATCCTATCCATAATATCCTTGTAAAAATCAGTAAATGTGAAGATAACTTTTATTATAACATTTAAAATGAAAGCGGTAACATTATTTTTATTCTTGGTTTATTATTTTTTATACTTCATTAGATTTACAAGTTGGTATTTAAAATTTATGTATTGTTTATTTATCAGTACTGAGAGCTGTCACAACCCGTCTTGAAATGCAACACAGTCTTCCGAACGAGTCTCAATTTCAAGGCTATACTCAAGTAACTAAAGTCAAGATGGTTGGTCAACTTCTCAGAATAAGATTACATAAATTTGCTAGAAATACTTAATTGGATGCTAGAAGGCCTAGAAAAGACCAGAACCTGGAGGAAGCAATAAACACATAGCTATGTCATTTATACATAGTTTTATTTTCATCCATATAATCCAACAGTACCAAGCAGAGCATCTACTAAATGTGAGATGGTGTTTTCGTTCTAAAGTTGATGAGACTTTAGATTATTCCTTTAAAAAATAAAAGAAATAAAGATGAATAAATCGCGACCAAGAGTATTAAAGGAAGCTTTGCACAAAAGAAATAACGCCATTATGAGGAAATTGTTTAACGAATAATCCTTAGGAAGGAGCTCTCTTCAACAGGAAAAAAAATATTAAATGGAACGATAATATTCTTTAGACATTTTTCAAGAGATAATTTTGTATTCCTTGTTGAAAATCTCAATCCTTTTATCTGTAATGTACAGCCGTAATTTACTCGAGATTTTCACCAAAGTTAACCAGCTTTAATTTAAGAAAACCAACAGTACCTGAAAGCTTCATCTTAATATTCCTTATCTTCTTGACCTTACACTACCTAAATTTTCAAAATTTCATAACAACCTTTTTAATCATCTTATATTATATTGTGAAACTGTTTCTTAAGCGCAAGAGGACAAAAACGGTATTGTTTTCAGACAAAGAAGAAGGGAGCAAACATTCAGGAAACTGCTTGAAAGTTTAATGGTTATTCTAAATGTTATCAGTGATTCAAAATGTTATGTTTGAATCCAATTTAAATTTTTATAATATTAACTTTTTTTTTTTTTTTTTTTTTTTACTTTATATATTTATTCACAGCTGTCAATTAAAATTTGACAACCAGTGAATTTGCTGTATGAATTTAAATGGCTTGAAAGGCATGAGAGGGAGCAGAACCCAGTGGCACCTCCAGTCTTTTTTCATTTTATTATTTTAGTCAAGGAGGTCTCTCATCCAGCTCCTTTTTAGTCTTCTCTGTGTGTTGTGGCCATGTTGTTTATTAGTGTATTAGGATGTCCATGTAGTTTTTCGTGGAATCGTTTGTAGTAGGTTTGTATTTGTTCTTAAACTGTTGTTATGCGTAGGTCAGTATGTAAAGTTATGTTGCTTACGTACCATGAGCTTTTGTAATTGTCCTGAATGTTTTTGCCTGGAAGATTTGGAGTTTGTTAATATGTGTCTTTTTATAATTTTAACTTAATTATTGATGATCAACAAGCTGATATATGGTGGTAAATATGTAAATAAATATTTTAAAAAAATAGAAAGCATTTAAAACTTAAAAGTATGTACACGTATGTATATGTAATAGCAATTTATTTTTTAATTGAGGTACCAGTATCAAAAATAGAGAATCGAAAAGATTTAGTACCAACACATCACTGATTCATTTATATTTTTTGTACATATTGTATAATATGTATCTTATTTTTCTTTTATTGTTTCAATCAACTTTGTAGATAATATTTTTTTCCTTTACCGAATGTATACATGGTTTTGTGTGTATATAAGTGTGTTTGTTTATATATTTGTTAATAGATTTTTTTTTCTTTAAATTATTTTATAAAGAACTTGTATTTACTTTATGTTATCTTATTTTATGTAAAATGTCTTGGCCAGATGTGATTTACTTTTTATAATTCATTTGTTGTTATTCTTAAGGGGCTTTGTCCCAGAAAAAAATTTGTTTTCTATCTATCTATCTATAAATTATTATCCCTATTACTCGTTGTCTTTCAGAGAGAATGGCTAGAATTATCTCCATATTATTATAAAACAAAATACACAGCAAGGGAATTCATTAAATTCTTTTATAAGTCTACTAAACTTGTTTCATCCAGATACATCCCTGACAGAATAAAGTCTCAACGAGCTTAGTGTATAAGTACTCGTAAAATATTGACAGATCCATGACGAATCACTATTAGCATAAAGTTTACTACAATGAGAAAAACGCTCATGACGATACGTTTAAATAAAAATATACAGCCATGGCTTATGTGTATTTATACATTTTATATATAATTGTACGTATATATACATAAGACATAAATAAACACACAAGCAGACAAGGAGTGAGAGTAATATGCTTAGCACCTCATCGTTTCTTGAAATCGTCACTAATCCAGATCCTTCAAGAAATATAAACTAAAAAGGAAAATAAATAAATTAATTATATTTTGAAATTTGGAATTAAAAAAAAAAATAGCATCTCTTATCATTAATCAGTTACTTCGTTTTTCTAAGAATATGGGACTAAAGTTCTATATTGTTAGAAACAGTTTAATTAGTTTTATCATTTCTACAACTATGTAAATAAATCCTTGTTATTACAGACTACATAATGTTTCGGTATAGTTTGCATTTAGATATTAAAATAATGTAATGTAATATAAATTATGCGTTTCTTGTTTAAGTCCATCAGTCAACTATCTAAGATATGGGATTATTATATCCCATATTATATCCTACATTTATTATTTAATTTATATTTATATTCATTGTTATATCCTATATATCAACAACCAACTTTTCCAATTATAAATCTATACTCCGACTTCCAGGTTTGACAGTTTCTAAGAAGCAATATAAGAATGGCCTCGGCGAGATGTCACTCAAAGATGATGGCCAGCCCACACTGGATATTATTTTACCCGATATCCCTTATTTCCGTTCAGTAAGCTTTCCGTATTTCCCATGTTACTGAAGAACGGTAAACTATGAAGTTGGCCATAAAAAAACACAAATAAGGATCTTTACTTTTATTTTCCTTCCAATTACTGGAATGAGTAAGGGAGGAATTGATTTTTTGTGACAACACTTTCAATTTGTAACATGACTGATGATGAAATATATTTAATTCTTCAGAATATAATGTTTTCAAGTGTTAAGTCTTAAATAGGCCAAAATTTCAAGTGGTTTTAAATACCAGGTTTACAGCATTTCCGTTTTTTAAGTTAACCTACTTATAACAAGAAGAAAAAATAAATTAAAAAATAACTGTAAAAAATGTCAATTTTATTTTTGGCTATCAAGTTTAAAATTCTGTTTCCAACTGTCAAAGATTCTATACAAAGTGATTTTTTTTTTTTTTTTTTTTTAATTAAATATATAACAGTAAATATTCTAAATAATGAGAAATATTTTAATATAACAGCGATTAAAACATGTTAAAGATAGATCTTTCATTTCAAACGATATTCAAAATATATATTTTGACCCTTTTCTGCCCTCAGTGGCCATCCATGCATGCAAGCCCCTTTTCTAGGATATGAAAACATCTACCCACACACCATCTGATTCCCTCTAGAGGGTGCTATCTTCTTCTCAACAAAAGAAGCAAAGAGATATCAATTTTGCTTAGAATGTTTCCAAACGAGCTCCTATATCGGGATATTAGTTACTTGACTAATTTCTAATCTTAAATAGGCCGAAATTTCAAGTGTTTTGAATTCCAGGTTTAGACAATGTCCGTTTTATATGTTCACCTACTTTTAACAAGAAGACTTTCTTTTTTTCTACCAAGTTTAAAATTATTTTTCCCATTCTTGAAGATTCTGTACACAATGTTTATTTAGAAAAAAAAAATTAAATTGTTAAATATAAATTATAAATATAAATGTTAAAGTAATTTTCAAAATAATGAAAAATATTTTTATATAAGAGATATAAAATATCTGCTTTCTCAGCCTAGATAATGTTTCTGAGCAGGATACAAAGGTGTTTGGTGTTGTAACAATCTCTCAGTTTATGAATGTTGTAATGCATAGTTTAATAGTGTTATGTTTGTAAATATTTCCTTAAAAAAAAACTTCAAATCATTACAAAACATACTTTTTTCTTGCAAATTTGTCAAATAGTTTGCTAGCTCGTTTCTCTGTGTCCTTGAATTGAGTACATTTACATGTGTTATTTTTTTTTCTTTAGCCGGAGGGGGGGGATTTCGTATAAGACGAATTGCCCTAAATCCGCAACAGTGTAAGATCCCTTCTCACTTAAAACTACAAAAGCTACTTTCCTGTTCTTCTTCCCTACCTGCTATAGTCTGAAACTGTTGTTAGGTACTTACTTCACTGGGAACGGATTCGCAATAGATACACAGTATTTTCTTTTTGGATTAGTAAGTTACTATCAGGCTTCGTCTTTTTGCTCTTGTTCAAGAAGTTTTCTGACAATATGACCGGCATAAACAACAATCAAACAATCAAATCCAGATTTTCTCAGCAGCAATCATCTGATTACCTAGATATTCTTGGATCATTTCTTGACCCTGAGTCCTTACTAATTCTTCCTACTGCAGCTGTAGTGCATCAAACAAAAGTAAGTAAAGTCCACCAATTCTCTCTCTTTCATTGGCGCAATGCTCGAAAGCAATAGAATAGAAAGAAAAAGAGGATATAAAAAAAGACATTATGTTGATCACTTAATGCAAACATTTTTTTTCTAATATAAGATTCATTATAACGTTATGAAGTAACAATTTCTGATTTCTGATTGTATTGCAACACTACCATAAATGAATTTTGAAATTAATTGACGTTCAATTTTTTTTTTTTTTTTTTTTTTTTTTTTTTTTTTTTTTTTTTTTTTTTTTTTTTTTTTTAAAACAGTATATATGAAAATAAATATTTAGGATATGGAAGTTTTCTCGATAAATTCTCATCATTATCTATGATTCTCACAGTTATCTGATGCTAATTTGAATAGAACTCTGTTAATGTCTCATAAATTATCATCAGTGTCGCTTTGTCATCGCTTATTAGCAGTTAATCATTTTATTCTAGGCCAGATCTGTGATTATTATGATTATTAAATGTCTAGATATACATAATTTATTTAGGATTGATGAATTAAATGAATTAATCACAATTATTTTATTTCAAAATTAGTTTTTAATAATAAACATTCATTATCAGTTCTAAAAAATAAAGGTATTTTTCAAAACAGTTGCCCTTTGTGACATAGATTATATATATATAATTTTTGTTTATAAATTTAATGCAAGAAATAAAATATATCGGTACTCAAGGAGACAAACAAACTTGTAAAAATTTCAGGATCTATAGTTGGTTTAAATGCGTAGAGGGGGAAATGGTCAGGTAGAGTTCCTTCGGTTTTCCCTATGAATGGTTGGATTTCTCCGTTCATATTGGAAACAAATTTAAAATAGGACTATTAGAAGTATTTATCCCGTAATTTAAAAAAACAATCTGGATTCGTTTAAAACAATTTTATTATTTCTAATGATTCATAAATATTTAATTTTAGGCTATTTTCTATTTGATGAATTAGTGAATCCGAGTCTGAATTCGAGTTAATTTTCATTAAAATGGATAGCAAAGTAGGAATTCTCGGTTTATTATTGTTTCGTCTTATATATTCTTTTAATGTTTAATTCACTGATTGTCGAAATTAGTCCTAGTATTTAAAATTTAATGTATATAGGAATCTATGTAACGATGACCTGATGTTTTAAAAAAAAAATGTTTGTTTTAAAAAAAATGTATGTTTTAAAAATAATAATGAATGTTTAATATTTCAAACTAGTTTTAATATAAAATAATTCCGATAGAAGTTGCAAATAGTTCATCAATCCTAATCGTGATTTATTTATATAGAATAATTTTGAAAATTTTAAATAAAAATCCTATATTTTCAGTCATTTATCATTTACAATCTTGCTCGTACTCTGGTTTTGGCCTCCATATTCTATTCCAGTTGTTCATTTTCCTGAAAGGTTGCGAAATGTGGAAAACAACGGAAGAAATATTATGAAAACAATGAATTATCTCCTTTTATTCCAAAGAAGTAGGCAGTTTGCCAAGGCACGTCTAGGAGTCCGGCTATTCCCTTCCACCATTCCTCGTGTCATTTAATGGATCCAACTCTGAACCTTGTTAAGTCTTGAGCTTATTTATTTTTTAATTCATCAATATTACTTTTCTTAACATATCTACATTTATTTAATGTTTGGGAATTCTCAAATAAATCGATATTTCGTTGTTTTGTCTTATGATGAATGTTCAAAGAAATCAACAGGACATTTTAAATTATTTTTATGAAAGTAATATTTAATTTAATGTTATTTAGAACTATAGTTTATCATTTAATAGAATTTTTTTTAAATATTTATCTTAATTAAAAACTCTCTAAAATGTTCAGTGTTATACTAAATCTATTTTAAACATTTTCTAGCCGTTGTATAGTCAATTGTTCAAACCTTTAGATATATTAGGTCGTTATGGGTCATTACATAACACATATGAGATAAATTTCCGTAAATGTATTGAAAAACCTTCACAACTGAAAAAACAGCATCAAAACAATGTGAAATCAAAATCGATAATAATGGTCGCAAATAATTAATTTAATCGTTAGTGGAAGTTTAGAATGTCTGTCAAGCAGTCTGGCCAAAGGTCTGTACCGCCTGTTCAGTTTTTGTTAAGTGTGACGAAACCATGTCAGTCTTTATCAGAATACATTGCATGCTAGCACGCTGGGTCTGCTACTAGCTCATTTTTTTATAATTTATTTTGGACAACTTTATGTCTAACAATATGATACACGGCCGGGACTAGGAGATTTGTCAGAGAGGGCAAATATCAGTTTGCTGCCCCTCCCCCCACTTTCCTACACCATTAAAATACAATGCCTCCGTAGTACGGTATAATCTATATACATAAAAATGATTGTGCTTATGTCTGTACTCGATAGATTCAAAAACCGTAGATCCAATCGCCGTGAAAATTTGGGAAATTATTAGGTATATACGAAGGTTTAAAAAAAAAAAAATTAAAATACTACTTTAGTGCAGATGTTTGTAAACAATTATCAACAAAACATATGTTCTAAATTAATCTATATCTATACTATTATATAAAAGGACAAGCCATTTTTCGTTGGTTATAAAGGTACAGTGTTATATAAAGCTAGGAATTGATAATAAAATTGGCTTAATTCAAATAAATTGTTACAAAAAAGCTATAAATATTTAGTGTGACGTGTGTATCCTAGAGATATTCTATACCAGATTTTTTAATGGTAAAATTATTAAACCTCACTGTAACAAATTTTAACTACAAAATCTTCATAATTCTAGGAAGATTTTAAATAGTATAGTTTACTGTAATAATAATTTAAATTCAGTGTTAAGTGGCAAAAGTCTGCCACTTTTCCATTAACTTTTATAGTTAGATAGAAATTAAAATCCAACCAAATGAAATCAATAAAATTATTTTTGCTGCATTAAACATTATTGCCTTATCAAAATATCGATTATTTTTTGATATTGTATTTAAAAAATGGGCGACCTAGCCATAGCTTCTGATGAAGGTTTTAAGAAGTCTAATATTTCAATGATTTTAAATTCGTTTTAATGCTTCAGGTTTATTTAATAAATTGTACCATTGGTTGTTTGAAAGAGCAGTAATATAACCAACAAATACTATAGCAGAGAATATTAACAACATTATTATTGAAAAATTAAATTGTGACATAGAGAATATATCTATTGATAGGGTTGTAAGCACTGATAATGCAGTCCATTATCCGCCAGAGTTTTTTCCTAAAACGTCTCTGTCCATCTAAATTACCAACTCATAGATTAGATTTAAGGATTGAATATCCAATAATGCTTTTGAGTAAATCATTGCAATAATACCGGGTTACAGCTTTGAGTGAAAATATCTAGAAATATTGTGAGAAAATAATTCTCAACTGCTTTACAAGATTTTTATTGTTAAAAAATAAAACTTCTGTTATTAGTTAAACCTATCTAAGTTCGTTACTTATTAGAGTGGGCGAAGCCGTGACTGGTGAGGCTAGTAAATTTGTTTGTTTGTTTATTTCGTTTAACGTCACTTTATGCTGCTATGGCTAATCGGACGATGCTACGGTGGGAGTCCTAAATTTTGCCTATCCAGGTATAATTAGGATAGGGATTTTTAACGAGTACCTGACATCGCACAGGCTCGGGACCCCCATTTTACGTCCCTTCCGAAGGACGGCATAGCTAAGGATTTTTTACTCCCTTTAAAAATCCTAAGGTCATCTGCCGGGCTGCGAACCCGCGATCTTGGGTTTAGTAGGTTGCTATGCTAACCACTACACCACAGGTGACCCCGGCTAGTAATGTTTATAAATTATGAAGAAAAAAATAAACTTAAATTAAACAATATCGATTGTATTATTATTGTTCTGAAAAAGTTATTAATAACTTACCTCATTACTACATTTCTAATTAACTTTTCAAATGTTGCCACCCCCTAAAATCTGTCGCCTGGGGCACGTGCTCCCTCTGCCCCTCCCTAGTTCCGGGCCTGATATGATACATAAACTTTAAATTATTCTATGGGTGATGAGGCATTAAACACCATGAACGTGAAATATTATTTATCAATCCCTAATGAGCCAGTTAATATCGGTCCTTTCAGTATCTATATTACATATACATATATGCCAAGCGAAAAATGGGGACGCGATGGTTTTCGGTACAGAAGGTCGTAGGCTCAAATCCCTTACGGTCTAAAATGTATAGCTTGATGGATCTACAAAATGAATCTGGACCTTTCAACATTGGCTCAATAGTTGGTAACCTGTCGTAAAACCCGCCCTTCCTGTCCTGGATAGAGTACATAAAGACGTTAAGCCCTAACAACACAAACAAACAAATCAAACTACTTCGTGTACATCTAAAAAATCGGCTATAAAATTAGGACTGATTTACAAAGTTCATTTTTTTTTTTTTATTTTTTTTTTTTTTTTTTTATTTTTTTTTTTTTTTTTTTTTTTTTTTTTTTTTTTTTTTTTTTTTAAATTATGGTTCCCTATTGTAACCTAACGTATGACGCTACCAGTTTTTTAATAAATCCTCTTTTCTGCTTGTTGTTAACCCAAGGAAGGTCCCACTCCACAGAGACCATACAACATCCTCTCAACTCGTTAAGGGCCATAGGAAGGGATAAGACAGGACAAGGAAGGGCTTGTAGGTCAGGTTTAATTAAAACTTCACAACTTAGTGTTTTCTTATTCACTGGTCGTTGACAATGCCTTTGTATTCCGCCCGGACCCCGAGGACTTTCTCGAGGGGAGACCTACACTCGGAAGAACTTTCCCCGATCTTGTTTGAGTTGGGGAGTAATCTTGTTGTAAAAAATAAAAACAGGTTGTAAACATTCATTTTTATACGCTTATTTATGTTTTATATCATATATTTACTTTGTATTGATATTTTAATTGTAATATTTTTTTGATACCTTTTTCAGTGAGATTATAATGTATCCATTATATAGTAAATTAATCTGTTTCATGTAATATATACCCTTGATAGTAAATTATTACTAATACACCCTATTGATCCGTATTATGTCTATTGTCCCAACTCGAGTGTAGGGTCTCCTGCCAATCACACAAAGGCAAAATCATTACATCCGAAGAGCCATCCGGATCAGTTAATTTCTCAGAATATTTGAAAATAACTAAACTAACTTTTAGAGTAACTAATAAATAAATACTATAAAAAATAATTTGCCATTCAATAAAATTAATTATATTAAAAAAGAAGAAAAAGAGGTATATATTAAGAAAATACTATTGGTTTGTCAATAAAACTTTTAAAATAGATAATTTTTTTTTTAATGGATAGAGTATCATAAATTATATTTTCCATTTGAGTTTTTCTTAAAACAACTAATTTTTATTATTTTTTTCAATTAAATTCAATAAATAAATGTAATCCTAATGACTTGTACATAAGTTTAATACACTTCAAATTTACATGGCTATTTAATTCAGATTCATGTTTTTAATATAAAACTATAAAATGAATGATTATTCAACATGAACATTTCTGCCAATGTGTGGGCATTTCTAAATAGAATTTTGTATCTTTATTATTAACAATTGTTGATTTCTATCAACTTTTGGAAATAGATTTGCTATAGTTTAAAAAGTGGTTAACTTCCTCAAAAAAATGGTAACTGTAGACTAGAGAATAGTGGTTTAGGTAGAGTATTATAACTAAGCTCCAACGATGAAATAACGACCAAACCTTCCATAACCGAGATTTTTTTTGTAACCGTTCACTGCTTGGGCTCTTTTAATAACCTTAAGGTGGCAGTGCCTTCGATTTGTAGTTATTTCCTGTGCAAGTTTTTGACAATTTCAGGGATTTCCATCCACCAAAGTTTCTCGAATATCGACGACATTCAGGAATTAATCCTGCCACGAACTTCAGGATGTTGTCTTTCTCTCAAAATATTTAAACTATTGTTGAACGATGCAAACACTCAAATTCGTTTTGAACTAGCTTTTGGCTCTTTAGGTCTTTTTTTCGAATGAAATCATAAAACGGAATTAAATGTGAACATGTGATGAAATAGTTCATTATTTCCATTTTGTAAAATTCTAAAGAGTCGTAAAAAAAAAAAAAAAAATATATATATTGTTTAGAAGAGGAATGATAAATACTCAAATCCATAAATAAAAAAAAAATAAAAAAACATCTCTTAAATAAAACAGCATATTACACAGAAAGGTAATTTAAATGAATGAAGAAAACTTCCATTTTTATTTATTTTATTTTGTTTTGGAAACCCTTACATGTATAAAGGAATTAAAAATCTGGAGAAATTTGAATTTATATTGATTTTAACGTTCTCGATACTTATCTGATTTGCATAGTACTAGCATACTCCGTCGCGGCTTCGCTCGCTCTCAAAAATAAATAACTTAGATTATTTAAATTAATAATTGAATTTCATTTGTTTATCGATAAAAATCTTGTATTGATGTGTGAAATTTAGCATTATTTGTTCAATGATATTTTTACGCATAGCAGTTAATTTTTACCCTGGTTCAAATTGCGTTTATCAGGTGTTTAGATAGTACGTAATAAAACATCCAATTTGAAAGAAATAATGTGATCGATCTATCTGGTTTGATTTTAATTACTAATCATAAATGTATATGGCAGTTTGGCAAATCTCATTTGCACTCAGGACTATACGTTTTTATTATTATTGTAAAATGTATTATTACGAACCTTCCTAGAGCTATGGCGATGTTGTAGTTAAAATTTATTGCTAGGGTTTGAAATCGTTAATTAAAAAAAATTATAATAAAAATCAAATCCGATCAAGATTTTCATCTGAAATTTTTTAAATCATTTCATGATTTTACTAAGATCGATTATTATTTTTGATCATAAGTGATAAAAATCAAATTCTGATCATTATTTATGAACAAGATTTTTACAAATAACAATAATAATAATTTTTGAGTAATTCCTTTCTAAATAAGAAAGTTAAATTTTTTTAATTATCTTCATGATATATTTTGGGTCTGGAGTACTAAGTGGAGAATAATATAGTCAACTATTTGCAACAGAACATCTTTATTTTTTAAATCCATTACAAATTTTGGCTTACAAAAAAAAATATATGTATACATAAAAGTAAAAATATATATATATAAAAAAAAACTGCCTGACAAGGACGTGTAGTGGCATCGATTTTCAACGATACTAGTTTTTTTGCGACTTTCGCTTTTATTGTAATGACAAATTGTTCGTATCTTTCGTAAAATAGAAGTAAGGAACAGGAAAGGTAATGGATTTGATTGAACCAAATCATTATTATTGGTATCATTATTAATATAACGTTAGAATGTATTTTCTGCTCTCTTTAAATTATTATACATATTAATCAGTTTTTGTGTAAAAAGTGATTTTTATTTTCTGATCAACATTTTTTTTATCGCAATTCAATCATTATTATTTATGCAATACCGTATCACTCAGTGAGTTACCATAATTTTTTAAGCAAATCAATAAACATCAAAGATCAATTGAAATTTTTATTTATAAATCAGGAATGGTTTTTAAATTAAAAATCAAATATAATAATTGTATGATTTTTTAGAAAAAATAATTATTGATTTCAAACCCTGTTTAATACAGTTGCGTTTAGGCTATCGGTCGATTTTTAAACTGAACTGATATCCACATGCCGCTCCATTTTTTTATAGCATTTTTAACAATTGAAGTGAAAAAAAACATTTTATCATAAATTTCAAGCTCTATATAGCACCATACCGTTGTAACCTCTCTCGAATGGTACTCGCCACCTATCGGTCGATTATCAAACTTCACGACGCACCACATATTTATCGCTTTTTTATGGCAATATAAATGAAAATCTTTTAGTCTTATTATTACTAAACCTTCCATGAACTATAAAGATGGTGTGGTTAAAATTTGGTACAGATTGGTTCAGTAGTTTAAACGAAGAATGGCTAGTCTTTATCAATAGTATAGATTGATTAGGGGGAAAAAATAGAAATACACCAGATTCCGTTGACTTCAAGGCTGAACCTTCGTTGATTTATGAATCGAATACGTTTGAAAAAATAATCCGTAGTGGATTACTACAGTTGTGAAAAACACTGGATTGCAGGGCCGTGAGACGTGTTAGCCCCCTGGCCTAGTTGGGCAGCGGCCAGGACCCCACTAACATCCAACACTACCTTAAATTATTATAATATTTTATATTTCAATATTTTCGTATTATATTTGTTTTCCATAAAACGAATATCTGTATTCCTTTACTGATCTATCTGCAGTTGAACCTTGAAGAATTATTTGCTAAAGAAGTAATTGATGGTAAGGGTAACTGCGTGGGTGGCCGAACCGAGTTGGGTTAAGACTAGAAATTATATTATATCAATGTATGTATATTCAATGTAGTTCAATGAAAAAATTATAATTTTTGTTTTTATTGAATAAACGTTTTTCAATATTTTTGAGGATGCTGAATTAGAATCTGACGTCAATTTTTGTGTGAAAAAATCAATAGAGGCAGTTTGCTTGAAAATCTAATCCTTTTTTTATAATTTAATTAACCTAAACCAAAATCTATGGAGCCGCTGTATTTTTTCTTAAATTCGCAATCAAAACTGAAAATGTTGGTGCAAGAATCATGTTGTTATCATTTTTTAAACTCGAGATATAAAATAAATTTATTTAATACTATTTTTTTTTCTCGGCTTCTATGGCCCATTGGTCGGAACGGCAAAATACATGTCTAATATTTTTTGACCAGGAATCTCCAAAAAAAATTGCCAACAAGATCCGTAACAGACTGAGTGTGTCCTCCCCTTGTTAGTTTAAGTATCCCTAAACGAAATGTCTCTCTCTACTTAAGGGGCATGAGTGTAGAAGCTGGTCTCTATGTCAAATTTTATAATAGATATTAACGCAACTGCCTTTTTTTAATTCCCAGCGGCAATCATTTTCAGTTTCTTCCCTAATATTGTTTTTTCACTTTCTTATTTCTTAACATGATTAAATATAAAAATTATTGAAGGTGTGGTATTTTTAATGATAGGATCTAACTTTGCAGGGTTCAAGAATAGATTAAGGAGAAAATAGACATCTATCCTTATGACATCAACAGCTTTGCCTATAAATAAATAGACTTATATGGCTGCGTCATCAAGCCCTTTTCAGAGTTTTGTTCTACATTATTTAAGTATTCAGTTATTTATACCAATTATCACGCATTATTTAAATATACAAAGAGTAATGATAATTAAAAGATCTGCTATGGTATAAACCGAAAGTTCAATGTACTGAATAAGACTTAACTCTTAGCCGTCACTAAATTATACTTTTTAATTATTTATATGATTTTGTGTAATCGATCCAGGGTACCATTATTGCGTCCAATAATTTGCATATTTTAACGTTTATGACCCCGTTTTATGGTGCTGTGTTATTACATAATTATGGATAGTTAATTCAAGCTGTAGAATGACTTTCATTATCAGATATCCCTGATCTACATGGATATTACATTTCCTAAGTAATGGAAAATACGGTACTAACTTTATACATTATTAACTTTCTTACTTAAACGTTTGGAATCGTAATTCCAGCACTCAATCGCTACGATTAGAAGTATAAAACTTATTAAGTTAAAAGTAGTTTCCACTTCTTATTACACCCCATTAACCGATAACGGCGGATAATAGAGAAGCTAAGAAAAATATAATAAATAAAACACAATTAGACCTGATCCCTTGAATACCCCCAATATTTCTTCTAAATTGAAAGCTGATACTCTCCGGTTTCGCCTCTCTTTAATGTATTGATGATTCTTCCCATTATTCTTTCTAACATCTTCGTTTATTCATTTTGTTTAATATCTCTGATTATAATTTACACCTAATATGTACAAAATATATATTATATAATATATTAAAATCAATTTTTAATTATAGTTTATATTAACATTATTAATTTATTTATTTATATATATTTTTTGCTCCCAGAATAAGTCGATGATCTCTCTGTACCTGGCCAGTCCCGTCACAAGTGTAGAGACGGGTCTGGTGGAGGGATCTCTAGGATGAGTGTAAATTGTAAATAGAGTATAATTGTATTTTTACATTTGTTTTATCTTTTCCTTTTTTTTTCTTTCTTTTTTTTTTTCTTTTCTTGTCTTTTTTAAAATTTTTAGTATTTCATTTTGTATATAGTATATTTTATATTGTTTATGTATAGGCTAGTTCTTTTCTTTCTTTTTCTTTTTCATACATTCATTATGTACTTTATTTCACTATTATTGTTTTGTTTTTTTTCATTGTATATTAATGTGTGAATGTGATCATACGTCATCTACATTACTTATTGCCCACAGTTGTGGCAGATTGTAATAATTACTCAATAAAAGGTTTAAAAAATAAGTCGAAATGAAATAAAAAAGCCTTTCATTTATGAAAAAAATTCATGATTCAACAAATAAGTAGGAGAAAAGAAAGTTATAAAAAAATTGACCTCTTCTATATTTTTTTTTCCATAAACTTTTGCACAATAGTTTAAGAAAAAAAAAAGTAGAAGAGGTCCATTTTTTATTTTTTATTTTCTCCTATTTATTTGTTCAATCATGATCAAAGTTTGTTCTGTAAGTATATATTATACATATTCTTACGAATTGCTATATATATTTTCTTCATTCTTTCATGCATAGGTCTCCTATTTCGGGAGTAATAAGCACTTAATAAAAAATATAAGAATTTAATAAAATACTTAGTAAGTACTTTCCGAGGTGACTAGTGATATTGGCAGGTGAGTCAGAATAAGTTAAACAACTAAAATTACAATAAACGAACATCGAAACAACCAATGTCCTAAATATGACTGAACTGTTTATTGACTCATAATTTTACATATGTAACCTTACTTACCTTTCGAAATAGATACTTATTTACGGAAAATAAATTTGTTCAAAACTATATATAGAAAAAAATACTTACATGTGTAAAAACAAAATAGTTCTAGCCTGCATAGCTTCATAAAAAAAAATAACAAGACAAAATTTTGATATGCTCAAATCCACACATAATAATCTGACAGATTAGATAAAACTATGTTAATGTATTTTAATTACATACTTTTGATGTAATTATATTGTAAAATACTTCAATATTTTGCAAACATGAATGAAAAAGTTCATAATATACATTTGTATGTAACGTACCACTTTGAATAAAAGGTATAACATATATATTATTTTTCTCTCTTTTCTTTTGCGATAATATTATCGCGATAATATTTCTTTTGTGATTATTAAGAAATTTCAGGCATCATTGGCGTACTACCGTACAACAGCACCTAAACCACGAAATGACACCAATTTAATTCACTGATGCTTTCCAAAGCTGTGTTATTGTTCAGACCGAATTTCATCCGCCTATGCCAAGCCACTGTACAATTTCAATTTGCCAACTGATTCAGAATGGAAATTGTTCCGTCTCGGATGAGACTCGGTTTTATTCGGTTAACTTGACATAAATTAAATATCTAAATGCAGGTGAAATTAGGATAACGGTTTGGGGGAAGCTAACAAAATGTGATATTCCCCCTAAATAATATGAATTCCACGGCCAACGTTATGTTTAAAATGAAATTCCCGCGTCCCCTTCGATAATCGACTACCGTACCAAACGGTTTGAGGCAAATATTTTACCAGCTGCCGAGGTTTTACAAACTTCATCAGAAAACTAAATGAACGAACTTAAGTGCAAAAAAAAAATAAAATAAAATAAAAGTCAAGCCATTTTTCAATAATTAAATCTGCTAATGTTTATTTTTAAAAAAGCGATAATGTGTTGATAAGAGCGAAGTTTGACAATTTACCGATAGGTGGCTAGGTCATTCTACACAAGAGGTAAAATGAAAGCTATGGTGTTATATAGAGATTAAAATTTATTTATATTCAATCAAATTATCAAAAGCTTTAAATATGTGGTACACTTATACATTTCATTGTAGTTTGAAAATCGAAATATGTAGTTGGCACCATTCTTCAATAGAGTTTACAATGGTAAAACTACTACAAGTTTATCAGTACTAAATTACAACTATATCATTACGAGCTTACAATGTCACATTGTTATCTATAGCTTGAAATCTGTACTATTATATAAAAGTACAAGCCCTTTTTCATTTGTGATCACTAACCCCGAAAACTATTGACCAATACTTCCAGGAATAATAATAAATAAATATAATAATAAATCGAATGATTTTCAATGAATTTGTTTTTTAAAAAGCTATAAATATGTGGATAACAGTGAAATTTTAAAATTGACCGATAAGTGGTGAACTAATGTTATACAGAACTTGAAAATGATAATAAAGTTTACTTCTATTCAATTAAATTATAATAGCAGATTTAAATATATGATGCGACATGTGGATATCAGAAAAAATTGGAAATCGACCGTTATGTTGTTAGCACTATTTCTCAATAGAGTTTACAATGGAAAAATTACGGAGCCCGCAAGTACCAAATTTGAACCACATCGTCTTCATAGTTCTAGGAAGGTTACAATGATAAACATTTGCTGGTACTATGATAAGTGTTTAACCAGGTTTGCCACACTGTCATAAACTCTTATGTTTAGAACTTAAATCCCATAACGTCATAATAATAATGATAACGTCTAATTACGCTTTTACGTAATTTTCAAACACCTAATCAGTACATTTTTTTTTTTTATTTTACTCATACACGGTCGGTGCCAGCCAGGATCAGAAGCTGGTTAAGTCCGCCTGCCCGAATAGAGCCGCAGATTTTTTTTTTTTTTTCCTAACATTTTTTAAATTTATGTTTGCACTGTGATGGCTGGCACCGACCTCAAAATTATTGTCGGCGTGTGTACCGAATCATGTATATCTTAGACAAATCCGCTTTTGAATTTTGTTTTCCTTTTCCATAATTCCAAAAAAAATATTATTTTTTTTCCTTTTGAGTTCACTGGCTCTTTCTAATTTTGTATACCTATCTAACAATTTGAAGTCGGTTTAATTTTTTTTAAATTACTTTTATTTCTTAGTTTTTAGCTAAGATAGAAGTAAATAGGTAGTTATTAATTATTATTATAGCTATAAGTAGATAGGTAAAGTCTAGTTGATTACGTTTCATTATTAGTAATTTAAAAGTCTAAATTATTTCATAACAATTAGGAGATCCTGCAAGAGATTCTTCTAAAAAAAAAAAAAAAAAAAAAAAAAAAAAAAGAAGAATCGTGAACAGAGGGTAGCATCGAAAGGACAAATAGACTATGTGATCAAAGTGAGAAACATCGCAAAACTCGTGCTGCGGAAACTCAACATCAAAATTCTCGACGAGTCGCATGCCAGAATATACCCGTAAAATACGTGCTCTCGAATTTGAAGACGAACGTATTCAGCGTCTTCAAAAAATGAGAAACCAATCGCAAATTAAACGTTCACTCGAACCAGAAGACGACTGAGCTTTGCGTCTTCAGAAAGCCGCCGAATATGAGCAAAATACTTCAGAGAGTCAAAGTACTTGAGAGAGTCAAACTGATAACCTCCATTTTTTTTTTAATTCGGTAAATAAATATACAAATACCTACCTTTATTTCTTAATTTACCCGAAACTCAGAAACTACTCGACTGATTTTAATGAAATTTAAACTGTTCCCAGAAGTGTACCTAACTTAAATAATCTCGATATGACTTTTAGTTTTTGAGAAATTCGTCGACAAACATACACTTACACATACATATACATACAAAAGCACAAGTGCTTGGAAGCCTAAATGGATTACCATACTCAAATATTAACAACTTCCAACAATATTACATACATATCAAACTGATAACCTGTTTTTTTTTTTTAAGTCTGGTAAAAAATCAGACAGTTCCAATGCATATGTGATATCTAAAAATATAATCGATCGAAAGGGAAAAAGTCACCGGAGCTTGTAAAGTTATGTAATCTTACAAAAACGCTCCGCTGAGCTCGGGTTTGAGTCATTGTCATTGTCGAGTTTGATGAGTGTGTTTTTCCTCTCAATATAAACAAAAATAAAAATCGATTAATTTTAATAGATATAGGTTTACATATCAAAACATGAACCTATGTTTCGCAAACAAGAAGCAGTTATGTCGGAAATTTCTCCACTTCATACTAGAGTAAAATTTATGGAGTATATTCTTCACCTAGGCAATAATCTAGAATTCCTGAGTAGGAGAACTATATCAACCACTATCCCAACAAGAAAAACCGGGAAAGGTACGAATACAAAAACGGTGTATCACTAAATTTTAAGGATAAAAGTTGATAATGTAAAGTAGGGAATCGGTTCCAGTGATAACAGAAATACTAGAGTATTATTCCAAAATCCTTTCAACTTAAATAAAGAAAAATTAAATTAAATTAGAACAAGACTTCTTCAACATTTACTAGGCAAACGTTCAAAAATTCCGATTTTCTACAAAAGACTTATTTACATGACGGTTATCAGACCTATTTGGACATATGGAATTGAGCTTTGGGGCTCCACCAAACCACCAAACCATATAACTCATCTCGTATCCAATCCTTGCAATCCAAAATCCTTCAAAAAATCCTTAATGCTCCCTACTTTGTCACAAATAAACTTATCCATAAAGACCTCAATGTTCTATATGTTGCTGATTTAGCCCAAACCAGATACCTATCCTTTCATAGTAAACTCCATAACCATTCGAATCCACTAGTCTCTCAACTTGCTTCCTATTTTATTCCTGACAACCGTCAGTGAGGCGTCTGAAAAGAAGATGGCCTCGGGACCTTCTCAAATAGAACTTTTATTAAAGTGCTACCAATGGATAGTTGCTTCACCAGCAATTTTCATTTTATTATTTTTTTTCATTATCACATTTACTGGATTTATGTTTTTATGTACAGTTGTAAATTTTAATAAATAGTTATAAATATATATATATATATATATATATATATATATATATATATATATATATATATATATATATATATATATATATATATATATTAACTTATAACAAAATTATTGAAATTTAAATTTTATAAAATAATTTCAAATATCTGCAATTGGGTTGTGAACATGATTATAGAATAAAATTTGAGAAAATATGATTACAATGATTCTATTGTATTTTAAGTTATGAATAGAATGGGACTATTTGCGTCTCGATAGGACTAACCATTCTAGGATTAAAGAGTTTTTTCCCCTCTTTTTATCCGTTTTGTCCCACTGTGTGACGGAAGATGCTAATTTTTTAAATAAACTTAACATGTTAAAATTTTCTTTTCAAATCAAATGATATTGATATGATATTAAACCAAAAAAATAAATTTACTCATCCAGACCTTTATAAAAATAACTCAACAACTATCCAGTGGCATTGCTATTAATATAAGACTATAAAAATATAAAAAGAAAGAAATGCAATCAGCTAAGAGGTTGAATTCAATTTATTTATTTCAAGTTTTTTTTATTTTTGAAATATAATTACTCTTCTGTACTTTTCTTTGAAAAGTTCAATTTGAAAATTCTTTGAATATAACCTCAATCAGGCTCGTGGAAACTAATTAAATCGTGGAAACAAGAAATCCAATTAATATACAGAGTTCTGTTTGACTTTGTGAAAACCTATGTTACTCTGCATTTCATATTTCCCAATACAAGGATATTCTGATTTTAAAATGTTGCGATTGGAAAATATATATGAAACAGGAAAACGGTTTTGATAATTTTATATATATATAATAATTTATATATATATATATATATATATATATATATATATATATATATATATATATATTTTTTTTTTTTATTTTTATTTTTTTTTATTTTATTTTATTTATTTTTTTTTTTTTTTTTAGGATTGATCCTTCTATATCATCATGCGTACCTCAAGTTTTTTTTTTATTTTATTTTTTTTTTTTTTTTTGTAAAGGTTACTAACTAAGAACCTTGATTTATCCAGTTTTACTTCCCGAATTCGTGACATTTGTAGGTATATCTCTCCAATTGTACATTATGAGCTCCAATTTATTTTATTTATTTATTCGGTGCAACAGTCGCTAGAGCAGGACCAAGACCTCCTCAATAGGTCTCCTCCAACCACCTCGATCCCCCGCCGTGCGGCACCATCCTCTAACGCCTGCCTGACGGAGATCTTGCTCCACGTCACCCAACCACCTCAATCGTGGCCACCCTCGAGTTCTAAAACCATCTGGTTTTTCTTTTAGCAGTTTTCTTGGAAATATTTCTGCAGGCATTCTTTCCACGTGTCCCAGCCACCTTAATCTCACTTTTTTTATTTGAGCGACTATATCTGATGAGCTCCAATAGATATTTCAAATGTATCACTGAATTGATTTTTCCGTATTTAGTCTCGATTTCTTCCTTTATTCCTTTTATCATTTTTCATTATTTTTAAACATTTTTTTCCGCTTTTTCCTTTAGTTTTTTAGGAACTAAATTTCACTGAGGAATAGAATTTTGCGAATGCTAACTAAACGAGTCCGGCGTTCCGCAAGTTAGCGTCCTGGGACCACTCCTATATCTCATCTATACCGCAGATATATCTGCAACCCCTTATACCTTCTTAGCAACATTTGAAGATGAAACAGCTGTTCTATCATCCTACCCTGATCCTGAAATGGCATCCAATTATCTCCAAAGATACTTATCTCAGATTGAGAACTCCTCTTATAAAAAAAAACCTTTTTGGGACTATGGACTTGTTCTCAAGTCACAGTCAGAGACAGCAAAGCAGTCGAATATTAAACTCATTTAATTTTTTGAATCCTTCCAATCTAAAGTCTTTCGTACTATTCTAATTGCTCTTTATTATGTCTCCAAAAAAATACTACATAATGATCTCAATACACCAATTGTCCTTGACTTCATGCTCCTTGAATTCTCGAAATTCCATCAAAACCTTTCTAACCATTCATACCCTCTGGCTAATTCATTATCTAGTTCTACACATATTTCTAACCCACCTTGCAGTGGCACCGAAACTTATTGTAAATATTTATTTTATTGGAGGTGTGGCATGGCCAGCTTCTCGACTCAAGTCGTAAACGACTATAACATAACCCTCTTTCTCAGCCTTTACTGGATTCTGCTTGTAATTATTTTATATATATAATTTATTTGATTTAATACAATTTATTAATAATTGAATAATGTCCCAGTGTGTATATTTAGTTACAGGCTATAATATTTACAAGTAAAAACAGTTCTTAAAAAAAAAGAAAAAAAAAACTTTGTTTAATATTAAAACTATGTTATAGATTTTTACTATCCAGTTTTACAACAAATAGGTTAATGTGTTGTAAGGCATCAGAATATTACTAGAGACCTTTTAGTGTCAGCTTACACTCATACATAATGCATCTTTGGTAAGTGAAACCTAACCGTGGTAAATATTTGTTCATAATTTGATACTCGATTAAAGCCTCGATACTACTCACTGGCATTGAATGGAATTTCTCAAATCTTTTTTTCATAATATTTATTTGAAGTCAGCAAAATAAGTTCGATATCGTAATAAATTTTACAATGTACAGAACGTTTTAATTATAAACAATTTATTGAAATACTACAATTGAAATACACGATAAAATCCATTATTTGATTTACTGTAAGACTCTCCTCCCATTAAGATATTTATTTAAGTCACAATTTACAGTATTAATTAATTAATCATTTAACTAATTTGTTAATCCTCAAAACATTTAGCAGATTAGCAATATTTTATCATTTATAACTAATGCTATAAGAATGGCTTAGTAAATTGTCTTTCATAGCTAGTTAATTGGTATTTCGCCTTTGAAGTAATTTACTTAATGTTTAAACTATCTTATCACATACTTCCAAGAATGGTGTCAAAAACTAGAGAATGTATTCACTTGAGGTACGCACGATAGTGTAGAAGGATCAATTCAATTAGTTGAACCCAACTTCTATTGGGATTATTATATTAGAAAACTACTTTTGAATGCTAAAAATTCATCTTCAGTTCTAAAACATACGAAATTTTCCAACACAGTACTATGTTCCATAAATTATATACACTAAAGTTTTTTAAAAAAAAATTAAGACAAGAAATCATCAGTACTCACTCACCTAAGAGGTAACTGAAATAGAAATATACTTCTCACTGAATTCGTGAGAAGTGGAAGGGGGCTGGTAGGCTAAATTTTTGTGATTTACTATGGGATTTCCCTTATGACTCATTGGATTTTTTCGTTCCTTTGGGAAACAAATTTAAAATGGGGCTATTAGATATGTTTATCTGATCATTTAAAAAAAAACCTGGATCGGTTGTTTAAATGTTTGTTTGAGAATTTAAATAAATCAAACTAAATCTCATCAAATAAGTTTTTTTCTACGACGTAAACCTACGACTTCTTGTCCAACAGCATTCATTCATAATATTCTACTGTTCCCTGTTGAACATATCCGCTACCTTCGACAAAAATTTAACTTCCAATCCACATAAAAGACAAAAATTACAAAAAATTGCTCGTCGTTTTTCACTTCTTCAACACTTACTAAACGAACGCTCAAAGATACCGATTAATTACAAAAGGCTCATTTACATGGTAGTAAGTAGACATATTTGGACATATGGAGTTAAGCTGTGAGCTCCACTAAACTACCTTATTCATCTCGTATCCATTACTTGCAATCCAAAATCCTTCGAAAAATCCTTAATGCTCTTTACTTTACAAATAAATTTCTCCATTTAAAACTCAATGTTCCATATGTTGCTGGTTTAGCCCAAACCAGATATCTATCCTTTCATAGCGAGAGCTCGAACAGTCCCATGGTGGACACCGGGATTAACCACCTTAAAGAGAGAGGTGTATAAGGCTCGGCGGTTGTATCAGAGATGTAGTTGCGACGAGAGGCGTTGTGTCTTCCGTGAAGAGTACAGGTCTAAGGCCCGAGTATATCGAAACCAGGTGCGCTCACAAAAGCGAAAGTCTTGGGACAATTTTATTGAGGAAGAGTCGGCAAAGAATCCCTGGGGTATTCCTTATAGGACTGCCTTTGGCAAGCTTACTCCACTACAGGTGATTGCATCATTGAAGCAAGGAGACGAACAGGCAGTAACACCAGAAGAATCGGCAAGGATATTCATCCAGGCGACATACCCAGAAGACAATGATGAAGAAGCATTTATGAGACGTACTACTACGTATCCATCTGGTACTAATATGTGCCCATCATGAGACATATGGGATCTTCGGAATAGCGTGGACAGTCAGAAAGTGGGAAGAGCACCAGCATTGGATCGTATAGACACGGCTATACTCAAGAACAGTATTCCCTACATAGAAGATAGGCTATTAGCGGTTTTCAATGATTGCTTAGATAAGGGATACTTCCCGAAACTATGGAAAACTGCTGATATTAGACTTCTCTATAAGGGAGTAGGCAAAGACATGCGCCTAGCGAAGTCATATAGACCTATTTGCCTCCTCCCTGTTATGAGTAAAGTGTTGGAAAACTTGCTGCTTAAGAGCTTGCAGCCAGTTCTGACAAGAGCAAGCCATCCACGGCAATACGGATCCACTAAAGGCAGGGTAACCGCTGATGCTTTGTTGAGGGTACGTCATGACGTAGCTGAGAGGGCAGATCGGTACGTCATGTTACTCCTCTTTGACATATCATCTGCCTTTGATAGTGTGTGGTGGCCAAGCGTACTTTACCAGTTCCAGAGATACGATACACCTAGCAATTTGTATGCGCTGGTAATGAGCTACCTCCAAGACCGACGTGTTAAAATACGCGGAAACTTTTATGAGTATGAAGATGTAGTCGAGAGGGGCTGTCCTCAGGGCTCTGTCCTTGGTCCGGCCCTGTGGAAGTTAGTCTTCAATGATATGTTGGCTATACTCGAAGAAGAACGGTTCCCCGCGATTGCCTATGTCGACGATCTGGCTGTCGTGGTGTCTGCTAACAGTATAGTCCAATTGAAGCAAGAAGCTGAAAGATGTGCTGGCCTAGTTAGTAGATGGTGCAGTAAACAGAAGATGAAAATGGCGGCTGCAAAAACACAGGCCATTCTTCTGAAAGGAAATAAGTGAAGGTCTAACCCTATTATTAGAATTGAAGGAGAAAGAATACGTCCAACTGAGACTGTCACCTACCTGGGTGTGAAAATAAGAAGAAATTTTGATGTAACGCCTCATTTGGAATACCTTGCCAATAGGACGGCCTTATCATTGAACTGTCTCAGTAGGTTAGGGGGCGCCTTGTGGGGCCTCAGATACCCAGCTACGATGGCGATATATAAAGGAGTGATACTTGGTATCCTACGTTATGCATCTCCCGCCTGGTACCAAAATCTCTCACGCAGACAGATGAGTAGGCTGGCAACAATTCAGCGTAATTCTCTGCTGCGAGTCACCAGGGCGTACCGATCAGTGTCTCATGAGGGGGTCCAGGTCTTAGCAGGAGGGGTACCTCTTGATCTTGTACTGCAAGAAGATGGTTTTCAATTTAAAATGAAAAGGGAAGGCTCGGTGGGACTACCAAATAATCTCCGGTCTCTGATCGACGCAAATCCAAGGAAATGGTTGGAGATAATCCGAGAGTACACGATAGAAGAATGGAACAGGCGGTGGGTAACAACCCCGAAAGGGACTACTCTTAGAAAATATTTTCCCACTGTTAGGTCACGTCTTCAAGCAACTTGGGTACTGCCCGGATTACTGGATCTCACAGTTTCTCACAGGGCACGGGGGCTTTCGAGCCAAGCTCCAGAAAACATGGTAAAAATATTGAATATCCCTGCGCTGCTGTTTCAGCTGAATTAATGGTGAATTAAAGTCTGCTCAAGACTTGATTAGAGATTCTGGTCATGGTCATAATGAATATATAAAAATATTTTAAAAAATCTCTGGGCCACTGCTGTTTTAATCTGCGAGGATGGTTATAAGGATGTGTGGAACTGGGTAATAAATAGAATATGAGCTAGGGGGTTGCTATTGTAGGTAAGGTTATGATGTATTCGAACATTTAAGAGGTATGTGGTACAGGATCGATCCATTATGTGCAATATTCTTCAGCTACTTGCCATTTTTTTTTTAAACAAATCTACCTTTTTGGATTTATTTATTTCTAATTTCTAATTATGCTCAAAATTCTCGATACATATCCTATTAATGTGAATTTGAGTTTTTTCCGTTTTTAATATCTTTAGTATTACGCACTTTTTTTTTTTTAAATGAATGTCTTATGATATTGAGAGTAATTTTAAATTATCTGTTTGTAATATAATATGAATACTTTCTTAAATATTATTGAGTTACATTATGCTAAGAATTTAGCTAAAGGTACCTTGTTAATATCAACCAATCGTGGACTTTTTGATTTCATCTAGTACCAAAATATGCCAACAGCCTTCTATTGATGTTTAGTCTTTACGAAATATATCTGTTGTTTTAACCAATTCTATTTTAACCCTCCAAGGACTGACTTATCCATATGATCATACCAAACGTACCCCACCACCTATGAAAGGACACCCTGCTCTTCCATCCTTATTTTATTCCCTTACACCTCAGCAGCCCTTCACCAAGAAGTGCTACTGTTGATTTGTGACCAAAACTGTGACGATTGAAACACTTCTCTCATCAGAAAAAAGTTCAAAATTTGTCAAATTTTAAAAATCGATTCTTACCAACGTTAACTGTCATAATTTTGTTTATTTGTTTTTTCAACTGATGAGACCATAGAGTTAGACTCTCTATAGTCGTATCATACTCTAGCATGTTTAATTAAAAAATAATAATCCTAAAGGTTTTAAAATGGTTGTTACTTTGATTACCAGTCTTTCTCCATGATATTTTATTAAAATTGTCTATCTAACAAAAATTGTATTGTTTATTGAAAATCGGTAAATAAATATGCATTTATAATCATTTTTTAACTTTTAGATAAGTCGTTAACTTGATCAATTAAAACCTTTTTCTGCTTTAAAATTATAAGGATCCCCTTAAATATTGTTCATTATTAGCAAAATCTAAATGTAGTTATAATCGCCCAAGTGTCTAAAATTTCATTCTATTCTCTTACCTATCTACTCTTTCAGGTAGCTATGTTACCGTTGAGAGGTAGCACTGGTAATGTATTTTTACTGATTCTTTAGGTAACGGCCGTTGTTAGATGTTATAATGCTTGATAAAGCGTTTCTGTTATGAAATTCAAAAATTTAAAACATCCTTTAAACTGAACAAATCGTCTTAGGGAAGGTTATCGTGATCATATGAACACGGCCAATTAGGAGCAAACGGTGAGTCTGATTTTCTTAAAACAATTTTTCTGAATAATTAATAATGTTAGTGGATAGATTTTATTCAATAATAGAATAAAGTTAAAGATTACTATGGATGATTTTACTCACTACTCGTAGGTCACTACACAATTTACATCAAACACTTTTTGCATGCTATTGACATTATATGGTATGTTTCTCCATAGGTAGGCATTTCTTTATCCATCACGATCGTTATCTCACTCTCCAGAATTTCTTCTTTCATCCTAGGTTTCTCCAAAAAAGAGAAAGGTTTTTTCTTATTTCCAGGTTGTATCTTTCATAGGGATATATCCCTCCATCTAACCCTTGAATTACTTCATTCGAATTTTGAATCCTTTGTTTGAAAAACCTGAATGGTGTTCGAGGTACCGACTAAAGAAATTAGAGTAGAGGCCTACCCCGAAGGTTTAGCCTCTGCCCCTAAGGGATAATATATGATAATTATTAACATTACTTATTATTCTGATATCAATAAATACATTGCTGATTCTTTCATCTGAAATCGCTGGATTCGAAAATTGAAGATTGAATCAACAAATTCCTAGTAAAAGGTAGCTAGAATAAATTAATATTAAATGTGGAGTACTTCGTAGGTTACTGTTTATCCTCGTAATTCATGATTTTTAGTAATATATAAATAAATACCTTACTAAACAGGCTGAGTCAAACATAGAAACAAGAGACAACGAGACAAGAGATGATCCTAGTAAGGGTTTAACGAAGACCCGGAGGAAATACTCTTAGGCTGTTGCCAGGGGAAGTGTGACAACGGTTTTTGTTGGAGGGAAGAGAGGGGAGTGGTACGCTATATTGAAAGCTCTGCCAGAAATGAGATCCACTCTCCCGCGGTCGCAACATCATTCCGACATTTTTTTTTTTCTTCCAATTCCGACTGTTTTCTGTAACGAGGCTGGTTTAGCCGGAGAATTTCCTCTTCTTCAGGACCTAACATCTCTTTCTTATCCTCTGAGGGGACGGAATCAATCAAGGTCTCTCATGATGACATCGTTTTCTTGTCACTTAATGCTCCACCCACGGGTAGTTTTTGGGTGACAATTAGCGAATTGGATTTTCAGTTCCATTCCTGTTTGTTATATATATATATATATATATATATATATATATATATATATATATATATATATATATACGTGTGTTTGTGTGTGTGTGTGTGTGTGTCAAATACGAAATATACTGACATAACATAATTTCTTGTTAGTTATAATAATAATAGCAATCCTGGCTCTAGTGATCTTAGATGTTCACCAAATAACAATGGAATATTGTTCTAGAAACAAGATAGCATCATATTTGCATAGCGTAGAGCAGATCTAGGAGATCGACCATAGTAACTTCGATGTCTATTGAATTTTGCCAGACGGTTACGATATTAGGATAGCTATCAATGTCGTGATTATTCAAAGTGTCTCTAGAGGCGAAGGTGTAGAAAATGACAATTTGAATTTAAAATTTAAATAATGCAATGAAGCTTTTATGTAAGGAATTCATGATAATTGTAACGATAATTGATTTCATGGATTACATAAAATTAGACGTAAAAATATACACATTTATTTTTTTTTTTTGCTATGAAACAATTTCAGATTCGATGTCTATTTTTCTAAAATGCTAATGAAAATATTTAATAACATGGTAAGGAAGAGAGGAGAATGGAAAAAATAAAATATATTAAAAATATTTAACAATCCGTTAGTACTCTATGATAATTTAATACTATACAAAAAATAAAGTAAAATAAATTTAGGTTATGAAGTCTTGAATTTTTATATTTAATATTTTAGCAGATTTAAAAATATGTGTTCCTTAAAATAAAAAATAAAATAAAAAATTAGCCTATCGTTACGTATCAACAATATTTTCAAAATGGAATCCTAGGGAAAGTGGCTAGAATGACAGGAGAAATGAGAAATAAACGAGGGAACGAAATGAGAAAATTTAAAAAATGAAATGAATAACACTTAAAAAACAATCATTCTTCATTGAAGATATTAAATTTGAGCAATTAGGATCTAAATATCTAGGAAAAATAAAATTAACGAGGTAATAAAGGAAAGGTTAAAAGCTTAAAAGCAAAATAAAAAAGTCCGCTCCCAGTATTCATAAATTTAAAAATACAAGACTATTATCATTATCCTACTTACAGTTCTTTAGCATATGCAAAACATAGTCAATAACATTAATTAATAACATCTTAAAATTTTTGAAAATAAAATACAGCATAAAATATTTGGCATAAACAAGCAGGCAAGGATAAACAAACAGTAAAATTTAAAAAGGTCCACATTGAATAATTATGGGATATTTATCCGGTAAGTATAATCGAGATAATAAGAGTGCTGTAATAATGACTTAATTATAACAAAGGTGATCAGTTTTGAGCCTTCAGGTATAAGTCTGAGGGGCAGGCTTAGATAGGAAAATTGTTTCAGGAAAGATCTTATGGGCTAGGTTTCAATGGAGTGGGTAGGAGGAGGTTGAGAAGGCGCAGCTTGAGAAGGCGAGGCGGTAAGCCAGTACGTTACTACCATTCTACGAAAATCGATTAGAAACGCCGTTCTAAAAACATTTATGCGATTTTTTTCATTTTCTAAAACGCGTCTACTATATCTTGTGAGATGGTAATGTCGGCAACAAACCATCGGGTTCGCTAAGACCTTTTTTTAAAAAATTATTTATTCAGGGTATTAAGTAAACATTTTGGGTTGTAAATAAGATGGGTTGTCTAATATCTACTTGGATATTAACCCTGGAAAAGGCACGAAAGGATGAAGATACCGCAGAGTATTGAGAATCTTGAGGATAAAGGATTAAATCAAAAATTTTACAATACAGATTTTATGTATTCAGTTATCTGGGGGAGTAAATATGGATACATCGATAGAATGGAATTTCAAAGACAAGGACCAGCTGAAAAAATGTTTAGCTTGATTTGAATATGTCTTCAATAAAAGATTTTTAAATGAAAATATAAAAAAAAAAAAATCTTTATTCTGAGACAATTGTCCCCTTAGAATAACATAACAGTGCAATAGAAAGGAATTATTGTCCGGCTGCGAATATTTCAGATAGCAAATTGTTTAGATTATAAATTAGACAATTATGGAAAAAAATATAAACAGGATTCTTATAAACATATAAAATACAAATTTAAAATTAAGGACTAATCTTCGGTATATATAAGAAAAATGAAAAACACTTCCAGATATAAGAAATACTCTTACACTAATGTATCATTACACAATTTCGGATGAATGATAATTGAAGATGTGGATGAATAAGTTGTTTTTAAAGTATGAAAGAGAAGAGCATTGCGAATTTAAATGAGTATGGAATTTCCAAATATGGCTGCACGAATAATAAATGATTTTTCAAAGGAAGCGGTTCGATGAGAAGGCATTTAAAAATTAATGGGCTAAGATCTGGTATACAAAAGATGAGTGGAAGAAAAAAGGGCAAGGATGTCGTAAATAAATGAAAGGTTTTTGGACTTTAAAGCTTGGAATATAAATGTACCAAGTAAGTATTTTTGTCAAAATTTCGAGATTCGACGAAGAACATAAAGATGTATATCTTTGTTGACAGATTCCTACGTATTCCGGAGATTCATAGATATGTCAAAACTCAGGGTTAAGATCCAAGCTATAGAGATTAGACCCCGAGAAAACAGAGAGATAGAGGATCAGTAAGACGACTGTAATATAAAAACTTGATGTTTCGTCTGTCAAAACCACTTAAGAAATAAATAAATTAGGAGAATTGGGGTACCTCCTCAGGTTTAATCTCTAAAGAATTCCAAGGAATAGATATAAAACGCGGGGGGAGGAGAGAAGGCCTAGAGCCAGACCTAGGATGTCCAAAGAGGAATGAGTGTAGAAGGCGTTCTCAAAAGCAAGAATTGGGATGTAGCTGGAAAGTTTAACATAGTCCAAGTCTACAAGCGTACCAACTAGTTATTTAATAATTATAGTTGTTGTCCATCAGTATACGTTTTCGTTAATATTTCATACTTTTTGAAATGATCTCAATGCTTTTATGAATGAAATGGACTCTAAATGATTAATGAAGAAATAAACCCAACTTGTGTGAGCTGCTCCTATGTTCGCTGAGGTGGAATTATTCAGAGTGGTAAACTCTTCCATCAGATCTAAATTTGTAATAACTGTTTACTGAGCGTTGTATCGGAGCCCTCAAACTCTGTGAGCACACCCTCGAGGCACCTAGGCGATACCATGCTACCAAGATTTCTACGACAAAGACTTTGTATACTTGCGAAGCGGGGTATAATTCTTTGGAACTAGAATATTTACAACGCTAAAGGTTTAGTCAGATTAAAGATATCTTAGTTTTCTTGATACCAGTTTATTTCCTGCTTATAAAATATTTAAGAAAATATGATTTTTAACGGAATGGTTAGAACAAAATTAATCCGGTAAATTTTAAATTAAGTGGATACACAAAATAAAATTCATATAAATTGATATGTCTTGGCATCCATTCGTTCTGAAAGACTTTTTTTTGATTTTCAGAAAAACCTAAAACCTGTGCGCACAGAATCGTACAAGTTTTTTTTTTTCTTTTTTTGGTCAAGGAACCTTCTCTGATATAGCTTAAAATTTATAAATTTGTTTTAAATATGTCATTAATAGGTGGTGTGTATATATGTGGCATTACTCTAGGGAGCACCGATGTTCCTTCATCTAACGAGGACTATAACTAAGCGGTTAGAATCATTCTACAATGGAATAATTAAAAATATAGTAATGAGAACGTCATTTGATAAGAAAAAGACAAAGTTAACAGACGTAGCATTTAATTTTCAATATAAGAAAACCGCTATCTAGGAATAGCTTACTAAACAAAATTATATAAAACCTGTGCCCTAACGCTGCTAGAAAGTGTGAAAATATGTGTACAAATTTAGAAAATTAAGTTCTTGGGTTAGGTCTAATTAAATAAAAGATCGATCCCGTCATCTTAAAATTAATAAAATGAAATAAACCAAACATTTTAAATATACATTTTTACACATAAGTTCTTTCAAATGTAGTTGTCTAACAGTACAAGGAAAAAAAAAAAAGTTAAATAATAAATAATTAATCCTAACAAATCAAGAAAATAAGTTGTTTTTTTAACAATAAAAAGCATGATTTTTAAATTTTCAGTTAAACGATAAATAAAATTTAAAATTTACTACTGAATGTCGTATTCGGAGTACATATTGGAAGTTTAAACCCAATAAATAACAAATAAATTCAACAATTTATTTCTAAATCTAAGGAGCCTAGATGTATGACTGTAAAAATCTAATGTTAGTAAATAAGTTTCTATGGACTAATAAGTAAATAAGTAAGTTTGTATTAGTTATTTCATAAGAGATAGTCCTTTCTGTTTCATTTATTTTTAACAATTATTTGTCAGTTTTCATGTGTTTAATTTTTCGGAATAACAATTTTTTTTTTTTAAATCGAGTTATCAGTTTCGATAATCGAATATCGAATGGTTCTGGTATTGGAATTCGAGAATCAAATTATTGGTATCCGTACCGATATCGAAAGCCAAAACTTTTGTTACCGCCACATCATTGGCATGAATATTACTTAACCTGATGAACTGCTAATTTTTCTGCACACAATAAGTTTCGCACTTTTTAATAAGCAGTGATTAGTTCAATAATTATTTTATTCAGTAAAAAATTAAGGTTATCATTTATAAATGTATCACACTATTCAGAAGAGTATACTTGATCATTTACCAAAATCCTGTAATTACTATAGAAGCACTCTAAGTCAAAAAACATAGTTTTTAGTAAACGCCATTTTTTTGCTTTGCCCACTTCGGTACTGACATTATTTTATCAAATAATTTAAAGTACTGGCAATTTTATGTCTTTAGCTTATTTGACTAAATAAAGTTAGTACCAGAGCAGACAAAACAAACAAATCTTAGATCGGTGCTTACTCAAAACCATGTTTTTTTGACTTACAGTGTTTAACTTGTAACATCAGGAAATAATTTAAGATCTTACTAACAAGCACAACTTTACCAGTTTTTCACAACTCAGATATTAAAATTCCTGCTTTGAAGGTTAATTCTTCACTCGTTTTTAATGTAATTGAATTTATCCGCTTCTTCCCGACAGCTAGGGAATATAACCGAATTCATATATAACAAACAAAGTAAATTTTTTTTTTAAACAAAGACTATGACAAAACGGTTGGAATCATTACAAAATGGAATTATTAAAAAAAATAGTTAAGGGGACGGCACTAGAAAAGAAAAGAGCAAAACTAATAAATGAACAGCTTCAACTACCGACCATAACAGAAATTATAAACCTAAAGTATTTAAATTTTCAATCAAAATTAACAATGTCTGGAAATAACTTGTTCAATAAAATCATTGAGAGTTCAGTTTCTTAACGTTGGCAGAAATATGGAACCACTTGTGAATAAATTTAAGTTTTAGTTTTGGTTCTTAAGTTAGGCCGACTCAAAGAAATGATGAACCCCCATCATCTAATAAATAAATTAAATCAAAACATTTTCAAATCTAAATTTATCACTCATAACTCAGTTACAGTACAAGGAGAAAAAGGTAAAACATTAAGAATTAAAAAAAAAAAATTCTAAATATTACTTCATGGATTTCGTCAAAGGTGGGAACATAAATTCGATATACTTCGATCAAAAACAAGAAAAGACAATAGAAGTAATATTTAACCTCCAATATATCTGTCCATGATTCGAATCAATATTTCCGCCAAAAATTGTCTTTTCTTCTGGTGATATTTTCTCAGCAGGGCCGGAAATAGGGGGGTGTCGCATAAAGAGTTTTTCTTCTGCTAGCTGCTCCTATCGGAAAACTATCAGTCTGTGAAAACCCTTGTTGTTTTTTTTTTTTTTTTTTTTACCAGCCGGGAAAAGCTGGCCCTTCTGTAATGCGAGAAGAGACAAAGCAGTCCTCACATACTGAGCAGACCCGAAGGCCAAATCCTCTTACCGCCCGGGCCATCTCAGCTTCGATCATGTTGTTTTCTCTATTTTCTTCTTTTTATTTCAAAAAACAGGAACGGAAAACTAAAAAAAGTATTCCAATCTAAACTATAGAGTTTTTTACTTTATTTTATTTTTCTGATAAAGCAAAAACCTATTTAACTAATTTGCAATATGATTTATTTCTTCATTATTGTAATAGGTATTATTATAATGAGCTTGAAGTAAGCATGATGTTATAGAAGGATTAAAGCCACTTCTATTTGTATTTCTTTAATTTAAAAACTAGTTTCGAATTTATATTATCCATTATCAGTTATAAAGAGGCAAAGTGATAAGGACTTCTTAAAGATAACTGAACCATGAGAAGATTGAATCAGCCTTCCTAGAAGATGAATGTTTATCATTTGAATCTAGTTTTCAAATAACTAGAATCCTAAAAGAAGTGGCAAATAGTCCTAAATTTATCATAATGCAAACTGAAATTATACATTTTATTGACATTAATCCCATCTGTTATGAGTCCCAAAAATTATATAATTGTAACATATATAGTGTGCTAACAAATTCATCTGGTTATTCAGATTATTTACTATAGTATAATAAATAATAACTATCTGCAGATACTTTTTTTTTTTTTTAATGGATGAATGAAATGATACTTTAGTTTGTAAAAATTACAATTGCAGTTGGTCTGCCTCTCTGGTCCGTTTTCTATACTTGTTTTAATAAAGGACGTTATATATTTTATAACAAATAAAATGAAAAAATAAACTTTATTCTGAGACTTAAAGCCCCCTAAGAATAAAAATAATGCTTAGTTAAAAGTACAACTTTCTGGCCGTATTATTTACAAATTAAATTCTTCAGTTATTACAGCCTAAATTGTTGACTGGAAAAGAAAAAAATAAATTAAATAAATAAAAATATATATAAAATAATAATAATAACATAAAGTGCAATCGTATATATAGATGTACATATAAGATAAAGAAAGGGAAACAAAAGTAATTCTAAGCATTGATTATCTTATTTACATATTTGCGGAAGATTGATTGTCTAAAAGGTAGAGAAATATATTGTTTTTAAAGGAAGTTAGGGAAGCTGCTTTACGAATAGAAGTGTGTAGGGAATTCCAGAAGGAAGTAGCAGGAATGATGAAGGATTTGTCAAAGGAAGTGGTTTTATGTGAGGGGATATACAGGTTAAAAGGTTGGGATCTAGAGTTTATGAGGTGGATAGAAGAGCGCAGAGTTAATAGATCAAGAATATAGGAAGGCTTTTGGTTTTTAGAGATTGGAATAAGAACGTACGCAGAAAGTATTGCCTTCGGAATTTAGGAATGCATGCTCAGAATATCGGCAAGTAACGTGTGACCACAAGGGGATCCCAAAGATAAATCTAATGAAACAATCAAACAATCTAGACTCCAACAGTTTTAGAACTAATAGTTAGTACTGAAAAGGATAGTTCAGGGTCTAACAGAGGACAAAACTAACGCACATGACAGTTTTCAACTCTTGACAAATCTCATATTTGTCTTTGAGGTGACAAAAAGATGTTGACCAATTTAGTTCGACCTAAGTTGAAATCTATATTTCTCCTTTACACTAAAATCCTAGAAAGCCATCACCAGATAGTTACTCATAATGTTTTTTTTTGTATTTTTTTCAAACCACTGCTCTCCTCAGAACCATCTTAAAATGCTCCTTCGGTGCATTAACAAAGGTAGAAAATATACACTCCAGAGGTCACCATTTTTTGTATTAGCCATAGAGGATTAGAAAAAAAAGAAGACAAAATGTACATATACCACACAATTCATTATAGAAACAGACATATAAATAAATAGGTGAAATTTATGTAATGTATAGTATTATTTATATGCTTACTACACAATTATCAAGTTTTATTATCCATCGTATAAAACTAAATAATATTTAAAAAACACTGAATGTTGTTTTAGAAGCAGAATTAATTTTATTATGTTTTATTTTTCTATTTGTTCTTCTAAATACTAAGGACTATAAAATCATTGTTTACAATCGAATTTTGTTTAATGACATATATTACATTATTATTCCAAGTATAAAAACTCATGTTGTTTTATAATTTTTTTTTTTTTTCGGTTTGCTTTTTCCTCCAGACCGGTGAGAATAATTTAAGAGAAATATCTGAGCTGACATTTAAACAAAGTAATTGTTCCACCGCTCAATCAAGTGTTTTCTCTCCGAGAGCAAACTAAATTTTGTTAGCTCATTAGTTGCCCTTTGTTCCTATTCTAACTTGACAAGTTATCACGATGTCGGAATTCCAAGATGAATAATAAATTTCCTTATTAATTGATAAAATCTATTCACTATCTTCATTGCCATCACACGGACTATCACATCACTAACTATCAAACTTTTATTCATCATTTAATTGGTTCACTGGATTTGGGAAAAAACAATTTCCCAAACAACATTTTTTTTCAATTTGAAGTTATAATTCAATCTTCCACAAAGGTATTTAAAGTACAGAGGTATCCCTTAACAATAAGCGAATCAATGAAACGACATGTTAACATTTATATCTATAACAATAATAATAACGTTATATAACAAAAATAAAATCAATACAAAAAAAATTAAATACCTAAATAAATAGAAACTATACATAAACCAATAGAAACTATTGGTAAATACCAAAATCATTCGTATATGAAATATTTGCGCTCAGGTAGATGATTTATAAATCAATATCCCCACCATTCTCGTGGATTAGCTATCAAAAAATTAATTAAAAAAATAAATTGTTTTTTGTCAATAAAACACTACTTCATTGTTAATCGGTCGATTTTGGACTGTCATAATGTGGTATTTTGTAAATAATAAGAATAAAATGATATGACATACTATTGTTAGAACTGCTTTAAAGTAAGTGTAGAATTTGAAGATCAGAATCACCAGCTCTGAAATGTTATCATTTAAATAATTAAAAAAAAATTATTTATTTTTTAGATTTAAAATGATAAAAATACTAGGAATGAAATGACTTTGTTGGTTCATTATTCTTATTAGTTAGTTCCATCAACACGGAAGCATGAACCTACTCTATGAAATGAGAAAAAGTCTTATTGGTCGACCTGATTAAGTTCTAGTATAAACTTCAGCCTAGCATCAACACTCATTTATTTGCTAACCTGAAATAATAACCCTTAAGGTTTTTTATAGATTTTTATACTGTTAAAGAAATTGGTACCGCTTTATAGCTTGTTTTCGTGTAACTAAGGATTCACTTTTACGCTATAGATGTTACAGGCTACTTCAACATTTACTAGAAAAACGTTCAAAGCTCCCAATCAATTACAAAAGACTCATATAAATGACTATGATTAGACCTTTTTGGACATACGCAGTTGAGCTTTGGAGCTCCACTAAACCATCCAATTGCAACCTACTAAACCCAAGATCGCGGGTACGCAGCCTGGCAGATGACCTTAGGATTTTTTAAAGGGAGTAAAAAATCCTAAGCTATGCCGTCCTTCGGAAGGGACGTAAAATGGGGGTCCCGAGCCTGTGCGATGTCAGGTACTCATTAAAGATCCCTATCCTAATTATACTGGATGGGCAAAATTTAGGACTCCCACCGTAGCATCGTCCGATTAGCGATAGCAGCATAAAGTGACGTTAAACAAAATAAACAAACCATCCAATTCATCTCGTATCCGATCCTTACAATCCAAAATCCTCAATGCTCCTTAATTAGTCACCAATAAACTTATCCATAATGATCTTAATGCCCAATATGCTGCTGATTTAGCCCAAACCAGATACCTATCCTTTCATAGTAAGCTGGATAACCGCTCAAATCCACTAGTTTCACAACTTGCTTCCCACAATATTCCCGATAATCCTCCAAAAATAAAAAAATGTATCTCACAGATACAACGCGACCCAAAGCAAACACAATCATCTGAGTGCTGAAAAGTAATCACGACTTCTTATTTTGCGGTTTTTTATATTGTAATTTTCATATATTATCATTCATTTATAAGATTATATAAATTTAAAATTATTTTTGTTCGTCCTGAAAAAAAAAAAAATTATTATTAATCATACTTAAAGTATAAAATGATTATGTGCGGCTTTCCGTGTCCTGCCAAAGAGAGCGACTGACGGAGGTTTACTATAACTGCTTTTATAATTCTCTATGTAATATTTTACTCAGGATTTCTTGTAAGTAGCACAAACTATCATGAACTAGAAGTACATACATGAGCCCATCAAACCCCTCCCTAAAAGGATAACCCCAAGTAGGGGCCGTTCCCATAGAACTATCGGAAGTGATAATATTGAGGCATCCAGTGGCAATGGTTTCTCGATATCACTTGAGCCAGCCCTACAGCCCTTATCAGTAAGCACATCCGCCCGGTGGACTTTCCCTAGAGGAAGGCTATCTCAGCTAATGCTGAAATACTGACACTCTATTCCACCGTTAGCAGTTGGCCAAACCATTGCAGCCTGGTCCCAACGACTCTTACAGGGCATCCTGAAGGGTCATCGCACACCTCCGGGCCCTTATTGATATCTGGAGTCACCTCTTGGCCAATAATCCAGTTTATTATGTACAAATATATATATATATATATATATATATATATATATATATATATATATATATATATATATATTTTTTTAAAAAAATGCAATATTAAAAAAAACTTTCAGCCTGCTGTGGACCACGTTATTTCAACTTTAATTCTTGAATTCTTTCCTAGTACTCTCGCATTCTTATCCTGTGAGCCTCGCTTCTTTCATTAGTCCACTTCTTGCCTGTTTTGAGCTTTAGTATTTCTTGGAAGCACTTGTACCCTCGAAGGTTTTTCTGGAAAGGAGTTCGTTCCTGGATGTCGTCGATTCTGATTCCTATTTCTTGAAGGTCTTTTTCAAGTTCGGTAAGCCAGGGTCCCATGGTTTTCTTGTCAAGAATGTAGAAAAAGATCTTGTAAATTTTGTTTGTTTGTTTGGCCGAAAACATAATCTTGGACTCCTTGGGCATTATCCACCACCAAATGCACGGTACATATGACTGACTAATGCAATTTATAGTTAATATATATGTACCAATTTATTTTATTCTAGAATCTATGTGCATATATGTATATGAATATCTGTGTGTTAGGTAATAATTATATTAATTGTAGAAGGAGAGAAAGGGAATAGAGAAAAAAAAACACACACACATGTAAATATTAGGAGGTATGTGAAATAAAAGGGAAATAATGAATTGAAATAAATAGGGAAATAAGAGAAAAAAATTGTTAATAGTTTGTATAGTATTTAGTATTAATTATATTATTCTAGAATTATAACTAAATTATAAATATTATGAATTATTGCAGTGCAGTAGAGGAAGAAGCGTTGAAATGTTGAAGTTCTATGGGCTGGGGTGTACAGATCAGAAAGGGATCTTGTATGTATTGAATTGACTGCAGATCTGAATTAAAGCATATTGTAAATATAAAAAGGTTGAAGGGTATTGATAATTTGGTAAAGTAATTACGTGAATTAATTTAAATTATAACACAGGATATATCCATACTTTTAATATGGAAATACTATATCACCAGCAATATTTTACATTGTGAGACTATTATTATTTTTAAAATTCCCCTGCACGGTAATCCGAACCATTCTCTAATCCTAACTGTCCTGGTTTTGATTCGGATTAGTGAAAGACTAATAAATATTTCGGTTATTTAATAAATCCAACTTATTTAGAATGAACTCTTGCTTAGAGCGTCCGTTAGGTTCTTAATATCAGCATGAAGTCCCACAAATAATAATTACTCCTAGCAAAGTAATAAAGAGGTGGAAACAAGGAGCGCGATCCGTGGGAGGTGGGGGTGGCTTAAAACAATAAGCTACATGCTCCATAGTGGTGATGGAGTGTCGTAGGTTGGAGCCTGTCCAGCGGTTGATCCTGGCAGCCAGTACCACGCCTCTGTTCCCTTCAGTTGATGTATTTCCAGGCTTGTAATGCCTGTCTGTTTGATTATGAGGAGGGTTATTATAAATATATGTGAGTATATATAAATATGGATAAATTTCTTGACTGTTACTTTTAAATGTTTAGTAAGGTTCTTGAGGTTCAGTCAATAAATAAAAAACAACTATTTTGGCGACCTTTAGATAATATATTGTTCTCATAATCATGCCCTACAGTGAAAAAACAAGTTACAATAAAAATATATAAAGGGTTTTCTCTAGGCTGTAGGAAAAAAGATGTTGTTGTAAGGAAAAGATTAATATTGTGATCGAGAAGGGCCGGACAAGAATAGAGTGTAAGACAGAAGTGTGGAATATGTGTTTATCGGGGATTTTGATTGGCACCGCCGTCATTCAGTTCGTTTAGTTCGGCGATTTGAGAATGGAAGTGATAATAAGGTCCAGTGGGAAGAATGTTAGGGAACTAGAAAAGTTGTCGGGTTGAAATGCAGCTTGAGGAGTTTAAGTAATGAACCTTGGTACACAAATGGTTTGAAGTTTATCAGGAAAAGGATTTTGAAAAGAAATAACTTAGTTCGTCGGGAGTGACTGGGGAAACTTGTGAACAAGAAGAGGAGCTGGTACTATAGAATTTTCTAAGGATTCTCCCCTTGTACTTTGGATTCCGGGCCAGGGATCGGATATTATGAAAATATTGTGCCTTTGGCAATGCCGGAGAGTAGATTGAAGCGAGTATGTTCGAATGGTGCTTGCACATAGAGAATAAGAGAGAGAGATAGGTTCCCTAGAAGTGTGATAGTTTCTCAAGTCTAGGCTTTATACTTGCCGGATATTAATGATTCGCGCTTACTCCATGAGATCTTCTTAAGGGATGTGGATGAGAGTGAGGATATTGTACTATATTAGAATTATGTCATGGGCGGGGAGAAACGGTACAGGATGTTTGGCGTATGTAAATGAGATGTGTTTAGGAGAATCTATAATAGACTTAGGTCTAGGAGAGTGTAAAAAACTGAGTATAGATTGGTTTGGTTTGGAAGGTACAATAAATAGATCAATGGAATTAAATTAGGTTCCAATTAGTGTATGTTTTATCATATAGGAATTGGTGAGTGAGATTAGTAATTGAGGGTCCTCCTGTCATTATAATGTTATTTCTATTGGGGAATTAATGGGTTAGAATGGACGTTTCAAGGTAGGATCATATTTGACTTGAGAGGGCGGTAGGGCTACAACGTAAGAATAAAGTTATACAAGTTATTTCAAAACATAAAGTTAGCTACAGTACAAGTATATAACAACATGTGTTAGAATAATAAAACTCTATATAATTACAGAATATAGAGGAGTATGAAGCTACTTACAATGTTACTAGTGGATATGGAATAGACTAACAGTTCTAGTACACAACTAACCTAGGGTAATTTGGAACAGACAGTTACAAAGGTTGTGAGGAAATCCCTGTTTCTTAAAAACTAAGTTAAAAGGACTGGGTAGGTATTCCTTAACTTGTATAACTTATATATTTTTATTGTAACCTGTTTTTTCACTGTAGGGCATGATTATGAGAACAAAATAGTTTCGAAATGTCACACAGTGCTTCGAACATAGGGTGAGGGTGGACAAAATTCGCAAACCCCCAAAATCTTATAGAAAATCACACGCTGAACAAACAATTTCGTATAAACATGGGTCCGGAAATGCACCTATAAAAAGTTATGGCAAGATATTTGTAAAAAAAGTAAATGTTTTTTTTCCTATGGTAGCAAAATAAAATTTTTGGTGCAAGTTTTCAATACTACATGCGTTTTGAGCTACATTAGAGTGTGTTTGAGTTAATGAAGAAGATAAGTAGTAATTTTTTTTTTTAAGTAAAGTAAAAAACTTTCTTTTTTTTCTAATATTTTTTTTTATTTCAACAGTAAGCACCTACCCAGATGAGCCCATGATATCTTATATTATTACTCAGATTAGAGGGGGTATTGCGATATCATCAGGTGGACCGTTTTCGTTTGTCTCCTTTGGGGTAGGTAGTCCCGCAAATAAAACACATATACATGGCGTTTGTTCCAGATAAAATGTTGGTTTTACTTCTATAGCTTTTATTAACACTGCCATCCAGCATAGTGAACATTTCTAAATTAACCGTGTAAATTTGATCGCTTTCAAATTTAATTTTAAAGGTTTGAAGGTGGCAAATTTTATCTTTCATTGCCTTTTTTTTGATCAGCAGTTACTTTTTTGAAAATTAATTTTATAGGTTTGCCATATATGGTCGCAGATTTACCTTCAAGCGACATTTCCATTTCTCACTTCTACCATTTTCCTTCTACCGACTACTGTCGACCTCATTTCATTTCTAATTGAATTAGAAGGAAAATAACTGACTAATTGTAGATGTTTCTATTTCCAATTGGTGGTTAGACTCTTCCACGTCTTTAGCGCATGTAGTTTATAAGTGACTACAGCAATTTGATCTGATTTTTTGTGGGAAAAACATATTTCAGCAAACTGGCCATTGGCTTAATTTTTGCTTTTTCAAAAAAAAAAAAAAAAAATATATAAAACAGTCCCGGCGCAGGCTGGCGCAGTTAAAATTCATGGCAAATCAAAGCCGATATACCAAGCTAGAAGAATATGCAACTATTACAAAAGGATATTTGAGGATTTTTTTAAAAGCCTGTTCAAAGTTTGAATAATTTTCAAACTGGCGAACGAAACTTTACACGCATGTAATGAATATTATAAGTGCTCAGATTAGCAATTAAAGTAGTATATTTTAAAATAGATACCTTGACCTGTATATTGCATCGCTAACAATAGTTATTTTTTATCCAATGAGATGAGAATGGAACAAAATATAATTTGTGGCTAATAAGATATTAATCGCATAACGAAAATACTCTTGAAGATTTTCGATTGCATTGACTTAAACGAATATGTAAACAATGAGATAACCATACTAAACAGTTCTCTAAGATATATTTAAGAATATCAAAAGGTAAACAGCTCGATATAAAATACTTCGATTTTTGATTTTTGTCCATTGATGAAACACTGTGCGTCGCCAAAATAGTTGTTTTTTATTTATTGACTGAACCTCAAGAGCCTTATATATGGATGCATTTCGTGATTGTTACTATTAGATGTCTAATAAGGTTCTTGAGGTTCAGTCAATAAATAAAAACAACTATTTCGGCGACGTTTCGAGACCATATTGTTCTCATAACCATGCTCTACAGTGAAAAACCAGGTTACAATAATATTATATAAGTTATACTAGTTATTTCAAAACATAAATTATGATATAAATATATAAAAAAAGAATAATTAATTACATGTAATTACAAAGTAAGAAGGAGAAAACTACCTACAATTTAACTTGTGAATATGCTATTGTTATCTACTACTAAATTATAACAAACCTAGTACACAACTAAAATGGAGTATTTTTGAAAAAAGTTTAGGTTTGAGAGGGTTGGTTTTCTAAAACTGGTGGGTTGATTTCATAACATTTGGGGCATTGGCTAGTATAATGTAAATATTTTCCGGAATGTATTTGTAATAAATAGATACCAAAACATACTCATTTGCGATTTACTAAAACATGTTACTACACTGACTCATTCAAAAATATGTCCACCACAGATAAATTACTTACTAAAACCATAGATTCAGATAAATTGGAATCACAGTCTAATATTGTTTACGAAATACCGTGCGAAGATAGTCGTGGCAAGCATTATTTCGGTACATCGGAACAATATCTCAAACGACAAGTTTATCAACATAAACACAGTTGCACATCTATAACTAAAAACCCGAATAAACTGAACCAAACAGCTCTCCCTACACATTACAAGCAAACAAAATATTCTTTTAAATTGGCTTCTTTAAAAAGTGTCCTTTAGGCCATGTTTGCATCCTGGGTTTCAAATATGGCCAATCCACTAAATTTATTTTTGGTTACCAAGGAAACCACAAAATCAAAAATCAAAAAATCATTTAAATGAAAAAACAGAAAACTCTATTCAATTATAAGTTATAAAATTTCAATGACAAAAAAAAAAAAAAATGAATTATCAATATAATTGTTGTAGGGAAAATAATCCTAGCAGTGTGCATGAAACTTACTTTTTTTTCTTTAGGAGGAGCCTTCTGCACAGAAAAACACTAACAACAATAAATGAAACAAGCCATCATTTGGTAACCATTGGCATATGAACTCTTAAAACATTACGTTTTCTTTTTAAACACAGTTATAATATTTACATTAAAAATATATATATTGATAATAATAATACGCCCGTAAATAACTAAATATTTACGAGAATAGTCACGGTATTTCTCGGATACAATTCAATGTTTACACATTTGATACAAAAAGAGAGAGAGAGAGAGAGAGAGAGAGAGAGAGAGAGAGAGAGAGAGAGAGAGAGAGAGAGAGAGAGAGAGAGAGAGAGAGAGAGAGAGAGAGAGAGAGAGAGAGAGAGAGAGAGAGAGAGAGAGAGAGAGAGAGAGAGAGAGAGAGAGAGAGAGAGAGAGAGAGAGAGAGAGAGAGAGAGAGAGAGAGAGCGTGAGAGAGAGAGAGAGAGGAGGGGGAACAAATAAAGTATGAGTACAGAATTCGATTTTTTAAAACTGACCGATGACGCTGATGTTCATACCACTATTAGCAGACGTGAAACTGATATATCGGGTTCAGATAATAACAATACAAATTAAGGCAAGTAACAGTTATTATCTCACATAGAAGTGAAATTGTCAGCCAGCAGAAACCCTATCAAAAGAGTAAGTGTAACTTAGAAGCCAATATTAACTTAACAGTACTCTATTTTACCGTGAGAAATTTTATTTCTTTTACTGGTCAAGAAACTGATTGGGGATAACAAAGAACAGAACCGACCCAGGTGAATAACCCTGGAATACCCAAACAAACCACAAAATTTATGGAATATCATAAACCCTAACCACTCGGATAGATCTCCAATATCCTTCCGATCCAGCCACGAGGGCAGGGCTCTGGTAAATTTCACGGTTGGGGGGCCGCTTGGGAGGAGGTTGGGGAGGGGGAGCTGCCCAGATACCATTTTAAAATATTTGACCTTTTCTCTGCTCTTGACTTTTAGCTGCCGGTAAAAGCATTCGCTCGGGATCAAATATAATTCCTTGTGCAACTGGACTAGCCTGTATTAGTGAGGCCCGCCCTTCAGTTTTACTGCGGCAAAGTAACTTCGAAAATAAAAGTTCCTTGAAATCCCTTAATAGATGACCATATATTTTTAGCTTTTAAGAACAAAAAGAAAATAAATTAAAAATCAAGATAATATAGCTTTAATTGGTCTGGGCACATTAGCTATTCTATTTATTATTGTATTTAGCTAATCTATGCCTCCAGAAATCGATTTTTTATAAAATTCACAGAAAGTTAAAAAAAAAACCAAGCTGTTTATAAAGTTAGATTAACAGAGGACATTGTGTGTCCCTTTCTTCGCTGTAATACCTAAGTCGTACGATTAGTCATAAATACCCCATTCAGTCATGCCAACAGATCTCTATCTGTTTTATTTGTAATCGCTTCAGTTAAAATGGGTTTTCTTATATCAAGTAATATTCTACATAAATAGAGCTATTGATCTGGAAACTGCAGGTGAGGAAACTTTTGAAGTGGTTATTATTTTACCAATTAATGCATTAATATTATTTCGGCTATTTGAAAAATATTCTATTTTGAATTTATTTTATTAATTAATAATGACACATTTTAGCACAGTTTAGTGTTTAAAAAAAAAAAGTATAACTGTTTTAAAAGAAAATTTAATGTTTTATGAGTTCATTTACTAATGTTTACCATGTAATATAGTAATTCAACATTTTTATTCAGTAATTATAAACTTTTGAGTATTGTTCTTATTAGTAAGATTCATTTGTATATAAAACACAGGTCTAAAGATTTGGAACACAGTATTTTCGGGACTATCTTAGGTTAAGGGCCAAAATACAATAGTGTGACGTGACCCTTTAGGTAACAATCGACCGATAGTGTTGGAGGGTTTATTTGATATAAACATCTGTGTGTGTGTATATACAACTTCCCGTCAAAAGTATCGCAACACTTAAAAATACGCATTTTTTTTTTTTTTTTTTTTTTTTTTTTTTTTTTTTTTTTTTTTTTTTTTTTTTTTTTTTTTTTTTTTTTTTTTTTTTTTTTTTTTTTTTTTTTTTTTTTTTTTTTTTTAAGGTCGAGATTTATTAACGGGTTCAAAACGAAATAAATTTTAGGCAGGACTTGATCCCACAACCTTCAGTTTCGAGCACCCTGAGAACTTCGCCTCAACTCACTCGGCCATCGAGTCCCCTACATACTATTTATTCATTTATTTATCAATGAAATAAGATCATTTTGTTATTATTCAGAATTTATGTTTAATTCAAGAGCAGTAGACGGTAAGCAATATATAAATATAGTAAACATTTTCGGGACTATCTTAGGTTAAGGGCCAAAATACAATAATGTAACTGACGTGACTCTTTAGGTAAAAATTCTCTAAATTCCTTGTTTTCGTGAATGAAATGACATATAATAAAGTCGGAGGTTAAAAAAAAAAAAAAAAAAAAAAAAAATCACAATAAATAAAAGTTCTGAAGTCTATAATAAACATTTCTAAACTAGTCATAAACAAATTACAATATTTCTGCCAATAAACAAAAAAGTTAGAAGTTTACTTTTTAAAATTTTCATTTTTACAATTTTAACATTTAAATATTTCATTTATATTTAATAAGACATATTGTCCCCGCTGGCTTGAATGTCTGCTTCCACTAGACTTGGAATACTTGTAATATTCTGTAATAATATTACAAAATAAACTCTTCGTTGGAATAAAAAGCAAAGTAAAAAAAAAAAATTGTTAAATAGAAAGTAAAGGAAAACTTAATAAAGCGACACCAGATCGGAGGATATTATGTTATTACATTTATCTATTTATTATTATTATTTAGGATTCATTTTATTAGTTGTTCAATGTAATGTTTAAAATCCAAGGATAATGAACATATACCTCAATTTTGCTGTTAGCTTCTGAATGCAGATTGTGTTGAAGAAAACTACTTTTTGAGGTGAATTTTATGGGCAGATGAGTTTGTTTTTACAGGGGAAGGCATTTCTACCGTTCCGGGATTGGAATAGAAAGGTAAGGTCTGCCGCATTTTTTTACATTTTTGATCTAGTTTCATCCAATTTTTTTTTTTTTACACTAAGAGATACTCATCCTGTATAAACCTGTACCCGTAACACCCATGAAAGAGGCCTTGTATATGTTTATATTTATATGTATATTTTTTTTTCTACAGTTATAAATTTCAATTAATACATACAAAAAAAAAAAAAATAACAGTTTTCATTTCAATTAGAATCCGAACGTACACAATATTAATTACTAGTGACTTCGAGAGCTGTTTCGAGGAAACCCTCTATTACCGCTCCTAAAATATGCATATAGATTTTTAATTTTTTTTTTTTTTCATCTTTCCCCTACAATGCAAATTTTAGCAACCGTGCCGTTAAGTTATTCAATGAATATTTGAACTAATGAAAAAAAAAAGATAATAAAAAAAAAAAGCTCCAGGTTTTCTCGACCCCCCCCCCCCCCCCCCCCCCTTCCCTCGCTATAAACAAAGAAAACCTGTTTGGAATTTCAAATATGACAGCGCCGATCCGCGGCTAACCCTTTACAGGTAGATATAATTTAAATTAAACTGTTATCTCTAAAGTCCTTTCTCGTTTTAAAGTTCAGCCGAGGGAGTAATGAGCTAAGAGGTTGTCCTCCTTGGGCCGCTTCGGTGCTTCGGCCACCTCGCCTCATCAATGGGTAATTTCACTGCTCATTTTCCTTAAGGGTTATTATCGAGGTTAGCTAATACCAAATAACATTAAGAATCAGTTTTGTAAATTTTAATATTAAAGTACAACCTTTTTTATAATATATGTATAGCATAAATAGTCCAATGTGTGTTTCGGGTTTTTATATGTTAACATACATAAAGCGTACATTAATAGTGATGAATGATTTTTATATATCATAATGATCTTGTTGATCAATGAGCTAATTAAAATATATTTTATAATTAGCCTAGTTGAATGAATGAATGTTTTATGTTGTTACATTACATAATACAAAGTAAAATCGTATCAGGCCAAGAGAATTAAAAAATAAAAAAAAGATGAATAAATTTAACACGATTTTAAATTAAAAAAGAAATACTCGATAGAAAAAAAAAAGTCAATAAAGGAATAGATATTATAAACAAAATTGTAGAGATAAAAATGAAAAATTATAATGAAGAAGAAAAAAAAAAAAAAAAAAAGAGACCAAAAATTAAAATATAAAAAAAAAAAAAAAAAAAAAAACTATAATTTTAGGCTATTTTTTTATGTATGACATAAGGTAAACCAGACAGTTATAGGCACTCTTAAGAAAATATCCGGAAATATTCATACTAAAATTATAGAAAGAACAGGCCAATAAAATTAAAATTTGCAGTCATTTTTCCTTACAATACTTTAAGCTAAGCAAGAAATTTCAAATCGAGAATTGTTCCTGGAATATATTTTACAAGATAGTGACAATAAATAATGTAAAATCAGTTTTAAAAAAAAAGGACAAAATTTTAATTACTATTACACAGTTGAGATGTACGATTTAAAAGGAGTTTTATGATTTTATTTTTTTTAACTAAATATATTTTTTTTCTATTTTTTAAGATGAGATGACTGTCTGGGGTATCAATCACTGTTTGATCTACCCTACTAGAATAACATACATAATTTATGAGATTTACATATAAATAAATTATAAGATATCCATATAATTAGAGAGCGTCAGATTGGAGAGAACAATGTCGTGAAAGAAGTCTTTCAAAAGTTCCAAGGGAAGAAGCATTGATATACAATTAGAGAAAGAATTCCAGAGAATAGAGGATTGCAAAATATAGGAACTTTGGAGTGCAGTAGTTCTGTGAGATGGAGTACAGAGACCCCAAAGGCGAGATCTTGTATGCAGTGATTGGATTGCGGGCTTGAATTGCAGGATACTGTAAATAAAGAGAGGCTGACAGCTGTTGATATATTGGAATAAGTAGATACCAAGGAAGTATTCTCTGCGGAAGGAGGGGAGGAGCCTATTTAACTCGGTGTAAAAATAAGGAAACATGGGAACGTCTTGAGGTTCCCAAGACAAACCTTATAAAGCTATTCATGATCCGCTTATTGTATTTTGTAAAAACAAATCTAATTAATAAGCAAATTTATTTCGTGGCGGACCCAAGAAATGGACCTGGACCTTCGGCCAGTATAGGACTTCTAAGGAAGTCCTATACTTAAAAAAAAAAAATAAATAAAATAAAAAATAAATAAATAAATAAAATAAATAAATTACAGAATGTCTGTAACTTTAGAAAAAAAAAAAAAAAAAAAAACCTTCCTACTACACTTAATAGCAAAATAATTCTAATAAGGATATTTGTCTAATAATAAATAAACGTGCTTTTTTTCGTCAATATCTTTATTAATAATTTTTGATCAAGAATGTAGTTCTGTTCTCGTCAATATTCTGTCTCACAATCTTTACAGAATTTTAGTGTAAGATAATTGAACGAGAATATGACAAGTATTTTCTTAGTTTGGTCCCATTTAATAAAAAGGTAGATAAAATAGTTTCTTTAGAAAATTTAAAAAAAATTATTTGTCAAACTCTTATCTCGTCATTATTCATCCCGATAATCTTTACAGCATGGTAGTCAACGATGGCTATGAGAAAATTAAATGTGCCACGTATTTTAGTAAAATTGCCGCTCTTTCACTTTCAACACCCCATCCAACAATTATTACAGAATTTCATCCATCGCTAACTGAACAATAGTAGTCGCCTTGTCTACTGTGTCTCTGTTATCGTCAACATCCCGTCAGACAAGGTTTACTGAACCGTTGCCAACCATAGTTGAAAAAAGAAAGAAAAATTAATACATTCAGCTGAGATTAATATTTTTTTTCATCGATTGTTGTCCAATGAACGGTAATAAATCGTGTATAACTAAATGAAATCTTGAATAATTAAAAGAGCTTTGAATGCGTCTTGTCAATCGACCAAAAGTGTTGCTCATTTCTATTCATTAAGTAGATAAACAAAAGGAAACGTGCAATGGATATTGGTATCCCTATGATGTAGAGGGAACCTACTCATCATTTTAATGATTTTTACTGTTACTTGACATCTGCCAAAAATGGAATCTCTATTAGACCCCAAATCAGATAGAGCATAAAGGACTAAAACTTTGATTCAGTTTTGCTGGGCTTTGAAAAAGGGACCTGGTAGTCTTTAAGGGCAGCCGTTCGTGTTTTTTTTTTTGGAAATAGGAGAAATGAAAATTATGTTGAACTTTTACAAAATCTCCTAATAAATATCAGCAGTTGGGTTGCAGTATGCCCTCAAAATTCATTTTCTTCACTCCCATCGTGATTTTTTTCCTACTAACTGCGGTGATGTAAGTGACCAATATGGAGAACGATTCTACCAAGACATATCAACAATGGAAAATAGGTTCCATGGAATACTTCAATGTTAGTGGACTGCTGCGGGAACTTGAATATTAACACCCCTTAAACTGATTATAAAAGACGAGCGATAAAGAAAAGAAATTCTTGATAAAACGGTTTAAAAATTATTTAAACAATATTAAAAGGTTTAATATTGTGTAAATATTTTGAAAATATCAATTTCATGTATTACGGAGTAAAATAAAAAAATAAAATAAAGTATTTTAGAAAAAAAAATTGTTTTTATATTTTGACATTAATTCTGAAGTCGTTTTATTTATTTATTTTTTTTTTTTTAATTTTATTTATTTATTATTATTATTTTTTTATACTAGGCATATTTTTAGATTAAGAGCAAACTTTAAATAAATGTTTGTATTCGTATTCAGTGGCCTAAAGTTAGTATAAAAATGTGGCATTTACTTAAAAGACACACAAGTAGTTATGATTTGTAGATCAGTGTAATTATACGATAGTAGAACGTGACTCAGATTATCGTTCTGCTTTAGTCAATTGTTGGAAAAGAGACAATCTTTAAAGAATGGTAGTTGACGATAAACTAAAGCAGAACGTGACTAGTAATTCGTATAAAGTTGTCGCTGTTTTCCCGTAAATCTCCCTTTAAAATATTATTAAAATCTTACAGTCAAAGATAATTAACAAAAATAATCTTTATTCTGTGACTATTTGAAAGACAATAGAACGTATCTTGTATTTTGACAAAGATCTGTTCTTGCAAATATTTTTTTTAGACAAACCTCAAAAAAAAAGAAAAAAAAAAAGAAAGAATTGATGATTCGTTTTAAATGATATAGTAAATAACAAAATGAATGTTATAAAACAAATACTCATTTATGGTACAAGTATTTACAAAATCCAAGGTAGAACAGGGTTGCTTTAATCTTATGAGAATTAAATTCGCATAGATGTAATAAGGATTATAGTTGTAAAAACGTAGGTAAATGATATGAACTGAAGATCTCATATTATCAAAACAACAAAATATTTTTCACTAGTGTACCTCCAGAATTTCTCTATTAAAAAAAATTTCTTGGATTTACTAAGTCCAAATTTCCTTAAAATTCTGTTTGATTGAGTTATGTTCTATATAAAATATCTACGACCGTCTATAAATAAATAAATTTTTTCCGTTAAAAATTCCATGAATTTCGGTTGTGTTGCAGTAAAAAAAAAAAAAAAAAAAAAAACTAATTTTGAGAAGGAAAAAGAAAACTTAGTGCGCTAAATAGAGTGGGGAGTTGATTAAACCAGACCTTCAAAGATGGCCTCCCAAATAAGAAACATTTCTCTGGAGGCTTAGTAACTTTGAAAAATATTATTTAATAATTTACAAATTTAATAAAAACCAGGAGAAGATTATTAAAGTATTGTAGATCATTTCTCTAGGGACACTCTTTGGCCGATTCTCTAACTGCCTGTAGGCTTTTTATAGCCTAGCCTATGGGTGCTAAAAACAGGCGGTTTCGGAATATAATGGTGAAAGATTTTTTTTTCCTCAACGATATCATTAATGTTTTTTTGGGGGTGCTAAAAATGAATTATATATTCACTTCCTTGTTGAAGGTGTACTTGCCAACAAAAATCCCAAAATGTTTTTTTTTGTTTTTCTTTCACTTATTCGTTTATAAATCGGAAACGGGTTTCGTTTAAATAAATGAAGATTTAAAATACACAAAATAACTGTAAACAAAATTTTTTTAAATAGTAATTCTTTCTAATAGAGCTCATTAAAAAATCAGAATTATTTAAGTGTTTTTCGAAGCATATTTTGAATTTTTCAATTTACTTATTTATTTATTTATTTGATTGATTGCCTCTACCCTCCAGGGTCATTGGCAGTCCATCTTCAATTATTTATCTCCTATATTCGTCCATAAAACCTGATAGCTTTTAGGAAATCCAACAGAGACTTCACTGATTTGTTATCATCTTGTAAGATTTCCTGAAGTGTGTTTGAAATTGTAAATCTCTCCCTTATAGATGAAAGCTGTGGACAGTCTACTAAAATGTGTTGTACTGTCCTGGGTTCCTGACAGTTGACGTAGGTAAGGGGCTCCAAACCGCGGAGAAGGTAGCCATGTGAGAATTCACAGTGGCCGATTCTCAGGCGGCACAAAATTATTTCTTCCTTTCTAGACGTCCTACAACTTGTTTGCCACTTAGCGAAGCAGTTCGTCTTTACTAAGTCACGATGCCTCATCCAGTCTTCTTTAGGTGTAAGGTTGATTTTTTTAACAATATCACCATCACTAATTCTTGCTAACTGGGCTGCAGAATCAGCTCTTTCATTTCCAGAAATGCCACAGTGGGAAGGAACCCAAATAATAATTTTTCAATTAAAATGAATCAAAAATAAACTTTATTCTTGAACTTTCAGTTCCGGTAGGTTCAATAGTTATACTAAAACTCTGTTGCAGAATAGCCACATATCGTTCGATTTTTAACCTTCACTTGGATCCACACGTCACACAACATGTGTATAATCAGCGAGGAGATATACAATAGAGCAGTCACGAGTGGAGTGGGGATGGGATTCGTTCCCGAAGTTACAAGTGTTAGCTTTTATTTTTATCGTAAACCTATTCTCGTTTTTATTTTGTTTATAAATCCATTCCACATTAAATATGTCTTTTTCTGCTACAATTGGGTGTAAGAACAACAAGACAGGGGCTAAAAATGATAAGCAGCTTAGCTTTTATAGTTAAGTACCTAACGCCCCTAGTTAAGTACCTAACCCTAGTGAGCCCCATCACTAGATAGTGACTCATAATACTATTTTCTCGAAACCACTGCTCTCTTCAGAACCCTCTTAAAATGCACCTTGGTGCAGTAAAAGAAGCAGAATCGTCATAATGAAGAATGAATCAAAACTTTTGTTAGCCATAGGGGCTTGGAAAAAAAAAAAAAAAAAAAAAAAAAAAAAAAAAAAAAAAAAAAAAAAAAAAAAAAAAAAAAAAAAAAAAGCATCTCAATACTTTGAAATATTTGAATTTTTATTAGTAATTATAACTTTTATATTCAATAAAAATCCTTCATATCAACAAAGTTTAAGTAAAAATAATACACTGCGTTTGAAGCAATTTTATTACCTAGACCTGCATCTGCAACAGTCTAAAATAATGTTGGTGAGTTGGGAACTGGATTAGCTCTGGGTAGTATAGTGGTGGAGGAATACTGCTCCCATCTGCCTGTAGCTCCGCCCTATCTTAATATCAGCTCTATTTGTATATCTCCTCGCTGTGTATACCTTTTTTGATAGCAATGTAACTGAATTAAGTAAATTTTTTTAATAAATTTCTAGCTGTATATAACACTTTATCTTTGTAACCTCTTTTGAATGGCGCTCGCCAGTTATCGGTCAATTTTCAAACTTCACCACGCACCACATATTTATCGCCTTTCAACAACAAATTCATAGAAAATATTTAAATTCAATTATTGCTAAACCTTTCGTGAACTATGAAGATGGTCTAGTTAAAATTTAGTGCAGTTTGATTCAATAGTTTTCTTGGTTAGTGATTACAAACGAAAAATGGCTTGTCCTTTTATATTATAGTATAAATAATCACAGATAAGTGATAAAGTTTTTGATGTCTGAAAATTAGTTTTGGTCTCTCAGCCCCTGAAACAGAAGCGACTGCCCTTCTCAAGACGAGTTTCGGGAACAAAGCCTTCTTAAGTTTCTAATCGACAAGCGTAGCAATTAAATATATTGAACGAATTAACTTCTTCTCTTCGGCTCGCTATTTGAGCGGAACTCCGAGACGACTGCCTTCGGTATCAACTTCTCAACTTCCTTTGTTACATGGAAATTTCTGTCCCTTCCAGTTGGCATCATCCCCTCAGTGCTGAAGAGTTCTGCGACAAAAGTTCTAACATTATACAGGCTCTGTTTTATCTGAATCAGTGGATTATTCCAAGATTGAGAAAATATTGTTCTCGGCCTACTGAACGCTTTAATAGAACAGTATTTTTGTTTAAATATAAATTATGATCATTTAAACCTCCAACATTATTTATTTTGTATAGTTATGTTTTATATAATTGTCTATAAAATTGTATATTGTCTTTTTAATGTTTTAATATTTTTATCTTCAATTTTATAATCAGCATATGATCCGTCATTTTAGCATGTATATTTTTGTATTTTACAATAATGACTACTACGGGTTTCTTTTTGTGCTATGTTTATTTATAAATTGAATATTATCAGATGTCTAAGTTAGATTGCTATAGTATGCTGGGTGTATAGAAACCCGTTTGAAATGGGCAGCACCGCTTAATAAATTTATTCTCTTTCTACCGCGCATAAAGCGCACCCTTTTATTCACACCTGTCAGATTTAAAAAAAAAAATTGATAGTAAAGTATTTTGTACAATATATACTACCAAATGAAAATCATTGTTAATATGATATGGTTTTTGAATAAATAATGTTGGGAGATTAAATTGTTTTTATAAAAAAAACAAAAAAACTTGATAGTAAAGTTTTTTCTTCCAGAGACAATCCTTTATGGGAGCAAAACATAGGACAAGATTCCTGTAAACTGCTCTCTCTTGGATGGAAGGATGTAAGGCTTCCTTAGACTTATTTACGGCATCTCCAGCATATGTTATATTACTTGGACATTATAATATTATTAGAAAAACCGTATGGCTTTATACAATACTAGCATTCCCCGTCGCGGCTTCATCCGCTCTCATAATTAAAGAACTTAGATGCTTTTAACTAATAATTGAAGTTTGATTTGTTTTATCGCAGTAATTTTTAACCTGGTTAAATGCACTTATTAGTTGTTTAAAGATTTCTTAAAAGCATAATTGGACATCTAATCTTGAATTTTAATACATGAATAGGTAATACAAACGGGCAGACTATTAAAAAACTCTTGCGAATAATGGACTCCATTATCAGTGCTTGCATATAAAGGCCCATCGATCATATTTTATAACATTATAAAAAACAAAGGATTGACGCTTTAACTTATTGTTAGTAATGATTTGTATTTGGCAGATCATTCCATTGCCACGCACAATGATTTGTATTGTGCGCTGGGAGCTGTTCTCCTTCGTGCCCGATATGCCGGTTATTGTTCATATCATCATCACATCTGTTTGTTGTTGGATAAGGGAAAGGTGTTGATTTAAAAAGTTAAAAAAAAAAAAAAAGTGTTTCCCTGAAATGTTGCAATTTTAGACTTATCAACTGATTCCCTTCGACCACCGATACAGGCCACCATTGTACATAACGAAGAAGAGAGTTCTATTAACTGGCTAACGAAATTATCAGACCCGAGGACAGGGCGGATCGGCGATATAGTTGGGGCAGTAGCTGATGGTGTTAGCGTCAGATCTGGGCGAAGATGGAATTAGTCTCAAGGGGTTGCCCAACATTTTTCCAACATTAACAAGGTCTCCGAGTTTTCCCCAGGCAGGTCCGCCGGAGGAATTAAATAAAAAGTTTCACTACTATCGCTAAACCTTCCCTTCCGCAGCATCCATTCTCCATCTAACCCCCCACAGATAATATTTATAAACATGGTTCCTCTTTTCGTTAGTCCATAATACTTTTTAAACTGTATTTTTTTCTATTTTTATTCTAGTTGTTGACATAGGCAAATCCTGTTCTATTGTTTTTCCCAGTTTGAAAGAAATTGATTTTTTTTTTATTCAATTTTTATACTAATACTTGTAACAATTGTATTCTTCCTTAGACCGAAAAAGCTTTATCTTTAATTATTGAGAATTCCGATTTTTTTTTTTTTTTTTTTTTTTTTTTTTTTTTTTTTTTTTTTTTTTTGGTGATAAACATATTTTCCTGGAGATAATATTGCAATAATTATCCTAATAATAAAGGCCTTTTCTATATCATATCATAGCTTAATTTTATTACAACAGCTAAAGAATCTTTCATTGTTTTCTGGAGTTTCAGCATTGCCTATTGAATATTATTATTCTTAATATTGACTATATAATAATTAAAAATATGCATATAATATGAATTCTCAAATTCTCTAGTGTCTAAAAACTTTTTATGAAATTCTCCTATGAGAGAAAAGTATATGGGAACCTTGGTACATGGAAACCCAAGTCGGACCAGAACGAAGACGGATATAGGAGGCAGAGGAAGGAGAACCAATGGGAAGAGCCCACACAGATATCGGATCAAATTCAACTTTTGATTGGTTTAGTTGTGTTTGGGGCCAGCCCCCCCGGGACCCGGCCTGTGGGGACATACATTACTCTGGACCCCCTCCTCCCATCCATAGCGCTGTCTCTGTCTTGTAAAATTCTATCTCACAGCTGTTTGCCTTGCCTTGAGCCACTGATTTCATCCTCATCAGTAATATTTTGTGAAATAATTTTGTCAGAAAGGTTTTGTCAAAGATGCTATGTCTAAAACAATCAATTGAGACATAATTTCAAATTAAATATATTATCTATAGGTTTGCTTTCATTTTAATACTTCTCAAGTAGTACGATTGCACTTTAATTTTTAATCTAATTTCCGTAGCCCACACGCAAAACTAAAACGACAAGAAACTGTCCGTTCTTTTCAAATTCTTCAACATTTACCGTACAAACGTTCAAAACTTCCGATTAATTAAAAATGACTCGATTACATGGCAGTAATCTGACCAATTAAGACACACGGAGTTAAGCTCTGGGGCCCATTTAAAACTTTCTATTTGCTTCGTATCCAATTCTTACTTTCCAAAATTCTTTGAAACATCCTCAATACTCCTTCGTTTATCACAAAAAATATCCATAAAGACCATTATGTTACATATGTTGCCGATTTAACTTAATTTAATGAAGCCAGATACCTATCCCTTCATAGTAAACTTCATAACCACTTCCTCTAGTCCCTCAACTTGCTTCCTACTCTATTCCCGATAACAGAAATTAAAAAAAATTTGGATTCTGTGATGATCATAGCATTTACTGAGTAACTACAACTTCTGATAATGCTATACAAAAATAATGTAAATTGAAAACAACAAAATTAATACCATCACAATTACTTTCACCATAATCAAGCACCATTCCATTTCAAAAATCCTGTGGTTTTTTTTTTTTTTTTTTTTAAATAATGATTTATTTGGTCTGTACCGTCTTTGTTGTAATTCTATTTTCAATTCAAACTTTCCAAATGTAAGCAATATTTTTTACTGTCTTTTAAATAGGGAATACTTTTTAATTCGGTCATTGCTTAACGTTTAAAGAAGTATATTAAAATTTCGTCAAGGAAATGAAACGCTTAACCATTTAACGTTAATTTGTTCCTGACTTGAATTTCTAGACTCTCGGCTCACTTTTCACTTCAACATTGTCTGGTAAAATGTTTGCCAGTCTTGTATATCTGTGTCTGCCATGACAGCATACTTTGGGTCTTTTCTGATTTCGGTAATCCACTTAATGTTCTTAAAGATTTCTGTGTACTCTAGGATCCGTTTAGTTAGTCGGGTGTCAGACATTCTTTAGATATGCCCGTAAAATAATAGTCGACGTTTCTCCTTGCCGTGTACTATGTTAAATATCTGTTAGGTCTCTTGTCTACTCCGCAATATGTAACCTTATTTTGTTTGATTGGGCCCTAAGATACTTCTGATGATTCTTCTCTCCAGTTTCTTGATATTTTCTAATGCCCCTTTTCGATTCATGACTAAGGTTTTCAGTTTTATGACACTGTTTTAGCGCCCTACTTTTATAACAATTTATATAAATACAATATATTGTGATAATATTATATATTTGTTTAATACAATTCTTCAGTTTGCCAGATTTTTAAATATAAAAAGTTAAAAATATTTGTTAGTTGTTGTTTTATTCATTCAGTTAAAAATGAAGTTCTTCCCAGTATAGACACTATACAAGAGAAAGGGATAAACTGTTAAACCAATAAAAACAATTTATCAGCCAAAAAGAAATATACTTGTCGATAGGGAATTAGGAACATACGGAAAAGGATACAATGGCTGTAGAATTGACACCTGTTACAGGGGGGTGTAATATGTGGGTGGGGTCCAAATAGCCTTTTCAGCCAATCAGCGTGAGTTATTCCCGCTCAACAGCCAATAGTATATTCGATAACAATTAACCATATATCGAAGAAGATATAAAGACTGATACCAGAATGAAGGTGGCAGCTGCTACACTCGCTGACCAGTCGATATCCCCTGTTTTTTACCTCTCACCCTACTTCCTCAGCTTCATCTTTTTCCTTCGCCTTTCTTTAGTTCTCTTTTTCCTCCAGCCCTCTTCCTAATAGTCGAAGATATTAGAGGCTACTTAAAGCCTAATGGTGCGGAGACACCGGCAAAGAAACCAGAGGCGTCAAACATCTCTAGAAATGTTGCTAATTTCAATTTTGTACTTGACAAGATTAGCATTATTTGGTCATTTTTAACTCAATTAAAAATTATCTTAAGATGTTTTTAAAACGTTTGGTGTATGATTTTAAATCCTTATTCTTATTAAAATTATCAGTACTATCTAATCTACTATATATTTGTCAAATACCACTCACTCATTTAACACGAAATCTCAGAAACCACCAAACGGATTGGAATGAAATTCGATATGTAGCTTCCTCTAGGGCCGTAGGTGCTCGCTAAGAAAGGAATTTAAAAAAATCGGTCTGGGTCGCAGCTAATTCGCGAAAAATGCGATTACAATTTTTATTGAGTGAATAATAAAAGATTAATTGTCATATGGTATTTGGAGATAAACCATAAACACGATCGATGTCGAAACCTTATAATATGGTACTTTCTGCGAACTCATGGTGGCTGCAAAGGTGTACAAGTTTGAGTTGTTTCGTGACGAGAAGCTATTAAAAGACTTAAGACTTATGTTAAAGAGGAGGTTAAAAGACTTATTTTACATCCCTCAGCGTGACCCAAACACCAATACACCACTTAAGAAAACTGTGCCTGCAGCTGATTTTTACGCCTGAATGTTGATGGAGCGAGAAGGTGAAGTACCTTATTTACTTTAATTTCGTAATCTCCTCAACCAATTTATGCTTGATATTTACGCAAAAATAGAAAGAGAAAGACTAAACTTTATTCGAAAAAATCAAAAAAGTTGAGAAGTTAAGACTATATTCACTTAAAGTATGCCATAAGAAAAGCTAATGGTCTGGTATCAGAGCTGGGTAAGATGGTAGTACTGCCTCGAACTTCACTGGAGGGCTATCAAAATAATATAAAATTAACTTTTGCAAATTGTCAAATTTACTTATTGAAATTATTCTAAGAATGGAATTCTTTAGGTTTATTTAAGTAATAATAATTGTCAACGTTAAGCTTAACTTTTACTAATTTAAGTTGTCCTTAATCCTAATGATATTAAACCGTAGCGGAGCAGGGTACTATCAGCTAGTTATTTATAAATAAAAATAATTCGGATAAGCTGGTTTAAAAAATTGTTTTTCATTTCATTTCTTTTTTTTTTTTTTTATTCCCCTTATATTTCAATTAAAGTTATATATTTTCTCAATTTTTCATCATGTATTAGATCTGATCAAAAATTCGAGAAAAAATAAAAAAAATAATATAACGTTTAGGTGCTATATTGATTCGAATGAAAAAATCACGTGACTTTTTTTCACCATCAAACAAGTAAAATTAAAAAAAAATTTTTTTTTTTTTTTTAAATGTAACATTTTGACACGCTCTAGCACTATTTGTGTTGCACGGATCGAAAATTAGCCTTCCTTAAAAATTCCTTATTAGAATCTTAATGGAGAATTTTTTTTTTGTTTTATAGCATTGACCAACCGTTTAGGAGCTACGAGTATATTTATTTGAATGGAAAAAGTTTTTCACGTTAGAGCTCCTATCTCCTCTCAACTTTGTTTACTTCCGATTAAATTAATAATTTAAAATTAATTTGTCCTTTTAATTCTAAAATTTAAATTGCAAAAAGCAGCAGATTATATATAGGCATACCCGTGGCTTATTGATTTTTTTCAGTCAAGTAGAAATTTAATTTTTTTTTTTTTTTTTTATAAAACATTTTGGCTACGAAAAATTACAAAAACCACCTTTTTCTTACCTTGTTTTTACTATAGCTATCCACAAACAAATATTGAACACTGTAACAACAATTACAGAAATGGAAGTGTTTTATGGATGAAAGTAAACGGATATGAATAATTTTAGATTTATTTTAAATTTTTTATTTATTTTTTTTTTTTTTTATGAATTTAATTTACTAGTTTAGGAACTACGCTGTGTTAACATTAACTATATTCAAGTGATCCCGACATGTTTGCCATAGAATATTTATTAGGAGAGGCTGTTATTAGCTCTTGGTATGAAGTCAAATGGGATTTGCATTAGCGGGTCTATGTGTCATCATTAGCCTCCTACTCACAGCGTGCAAATTTAAATTAGAACCTTCGGCGTACCCGGTTTGGTGTAGTTTTGTAAAACGCGAGTACTCTCAATACCTATTACTTCTGCATCTATAATTATCATAATTTACATTAGTCAAATGGAGAACGTATTGCGTTACCGCTATTGCTGTCTACATATTTGCTAATTTATAGATTTCCAACAATTGGAAAATCATTCAATATGATTTTAAATTCAAATAGATTTTGATTTTTATAAAAATACAGAAAATCACATGCCTCAATGCATTTCTTTATATGCTAAAGTTTAATGAAAATATAGTATAATTAAATATACTGATAAGCAACTAATTCCACCCGATTAACTTTTTTCATTTTCTTGACGTAAAGATTAGGTGTTTATACCTTAACGATGTGGAAAGCCGTTGGATCCTGTGATAGCCGCATGGTTGAAACATACTTTTAAAAAAACAATGAAGAAATATATGATGAGTTAAAACTCGATTTCCGTGCGCTGAAAGCCATTAAAACGTGCAATAAAGACTTACACCATGCTATAAAAAAGTTGTAAAAAATGAAATATTTGCATATGATTTTTACATAAAAAATTATGCAATAAAATCAATAAGGGTAATTTCTAATTTTAATTAATTCAAACTTAAAGTTAAGAGTAAAAAAATATATAATATAAACAATTTAAATAGAGACAGAAAAAATAACTATTTCAAACCTTTAAAGCTAAATCATATAAAAAAATTATATAAGTTGAAAACTGAGAATTTGGTTAGAGATGCAGTTAAAAGGCGAAGAAAAGACGTTTTAAATAATTGTAGTAAAAAAAAAAAAAAGTTATTAGTTTGTCAAAAACCCACGTTAATAAAGGTTTTTGTTTTACAAGTAATTACCTATGCTTTAGCTGTTGTTTTACACCCTTAATCTGCACTCCCGACCAATTTATCAACGGTAAAATATGATTTTATTGAAAAAAAATCTTAGAACTGTTGCTCACTTCTAAAAATGAGAAATACATTCAATTTTAAATTCACTGAACCAAAATTACCAAAATATTATGCCGTAGGTCAAATCAGTGCATTTGTAAGAAAATAGGAAACCGGTAAATAGGGAAATAAAAATGTGTTTTTTGCAAAGGAACCATTCCAGGCTCAAATAACATATAAAAAAAAAAATAACATGAGCATTTTTGAAGGTTGTACATGACCAAAAAGATAAGGATTGCAAATATATATATAGTTAGTGATAGAGATTCCGTGGACAAGTAAAGAATTAGAAAAAAAATGTTTGTGAAGTATGTGTTTCCATCTTACGCTGGTTTTTGTTATGAATGAATGAATGAATGAAAATAAATTTTATTCTGGGGCCATTGCCCCTTAAGAATAATTATAATGAACAATTATTGGAGGCCTAGCTGCCGTATGTATAATTTAGAAACATAATAAAGGCAAGGAAATACAATTGAAATTAAATTAAGGAATTGAAAAGAAATTTAAATTACAATATAAATTAATAAAAGTAATAATACATATTTTAAAATATCACATGAACAACAAATTACATCTTAATGTTTGAAATTTAAAATAAGCTACAAAAACAAATTAGGAAAAAGCAAAAAAAAATTCAATGAAAAAATACAGTAGACAAAGCTAAAAAATATAAATTATACGGAAAAATAATGTATCTTGTCTGATTAAATAATATAATTATGCTGAAACCAATTATATAAATTTAGTGCAATAGTACTAAAATAATTCTGTACAAAATAAATATTTTATTCTGAATATTCATATTTCATTCTAAAAATTTTTTTTTTCATTGATATGACTATTAGATTGAGTTTCTAATAAGTAAACGAAAAGACGGGATTTGAAGCTATTATGAGTGGAGAAATGGCGAATGATGGAAGCGAGGGAGTTACAGAAGTTCGAAGCTCTAGAAATAAAGGAACGTTTGAAGGATGTTTTTGAAGTAAGTTAGGTAGAGGGTCTGAGGGACGGGATCTGGTTTTGCGGGAACTCACTGATGACCTTAATATGGAAGTGACTGAGAGGATAGTGATTTTTGAAGGAACGAACCAAGGAAGTATTGTCTTCAGAAGGAGGGAAAAAAACATTTTAATCTTGTGTAGTGGTGAGATAATGGTCATAACGTGATATCCCTAGAACGAATCTCAGGCACCAGTTCATGAGCTTCTTCAATCTTGCGTCCTGAGATGCAGAGAGGCCTCCGTATACCACACTACCAAAATCAAAAATGGTTTAGGAGTCGAAGAGTGGAAATTGTTCGGCGGATAATAAGGGAAACATGATCTTTCCAGGAAAGGGTTTGGTCAAAGACAATGCCGAGGTTCGTAACGGAATTGTGGAAGTTTATGGGATTGGAGTCTATGGAGAAATTAGGGATTCCAGGTAGAGAGTTGAGAAGGACCCTAGAGACCAACAGAATAGCCTTGGATTTGCTAGCATTCAGTTTTTTTTTTTTTTTTTTTTTTTTTTTTTTTTTTTTAAAATAAAATACTGAAAAGTGAGACTACTCTACAATATAGAATGTAAAAATAACATAATATATATAAACTATTAAAGTAAAGAAGGAACTTAAGGAAGGTCGATTGACAGAGAGAGATATAACAAATAGAACACAATTCAGACATAAGTTAGACGAATGGAAACAAGTAGAATGGAAAATGAAAACAGGAACTAAATGGTAGGAAAGCACACAGTGAAACAATGAAAGTGATACGGGAGATCAAAAAGGCACAAAATAAGTGAATGCTTTGCGTCGTCTATACAGGGTGAGTACCAATTAGTGTAAAAAAATTAAAAAATAAATAAATTAAAATTAAATTAAAAATTAAAATAAAATAAAACTCGATCTGAAATCAGCAGACCTTACCTTTCTATTCTACTCCGTTGGAGACATACGATAATTCAAAGATTTTTTAAAAAGGAAACTAAGCTTTTTACCATGAAAGTTATAAACTTCGCTTAAACATTTTTCAAATTTTGACCACATTTTCGGATTTAGCATTGCATTTCCTATAAGAGCAGAGTACATGTAATCTTGAATTTTACAAACTTAGGACCCAATGAACAGCTTTAATCTGTAATTTTCACATTATTTAGGGAAGTTACAATGTCTTATAATACTTCACCGTTTTTCGGAAAAAACTATCCGCAAAAATGCAAATTTTACAAAAACTTGAAAATTTAACCGGCTTTCATATGGTATAATCAAATTAATAATCCTTATCGATTTCATGGAGAACTTTATTATTTAAACCGGAAAAACATGGTGCTGTAATTTGACATACAAATCTGTTACTTGTGTAAATAAGACATTATGATAATCGCTTAGTGAAAATAAGCATGTTAAACATAATAAATTCTTCATTGAAACAAAAAGCAAAGAAAAAATTTATTATTTGAAAATAAAATAAAGGGAAACTATCAATACAGAGACACCAGATCAAAGTATTATGTTATTACATATATTTATTTATTAGTACTATTTAGGATTTATTATAGCATTTTTCTTCATTTTCGATCTAGTTTAATTCAATTTATTTTTTTACACTCCTGTTCATAGGATGAATCAGACAGTTATTGACGCTCTTAAGGAAATTTTCATACTAAAATTATAGAAATTGTCTAATATAGTTAAAATTCGCAGTCCTAATTCCTTAATTACTATAATTTAAGGTTAGCATGGAAATTGACATCAAACATTATTCCTAGAATGTATTTTAAAAGAAAGTGACAATAAATAATGCAAAATCAATTACTGACACCCTATAGATGTCTTTGAAAATACAGACAAAATGGAAAGTAGTTTTACAGTTGAGTTGTATGATTTAAAAATAGTTTTGATTTTTTTTTTTTTTTTTTTTTTTTTTTTTTTTTTTTTTTTTTTTTTTTTTTTTTTTTTTTGTATATAAAATACTGAAAAATGAGACTACTCTACAATATAAAATGTTAAAATAACATAATATATAAAAACTATTAAAGTAAAGAAGAAACTTTAAGGAAGGTGGATTGACAGAGAGAGATATAAAAAATAGAACACAATTCAGACATAAGTTAGACAAATGGGAAATCTGTCAAGTAGAATGGAAAGTAAAAACAGGAGCTAAATGGTAGGAATATCGGAAGAAAGCACACAGTGAAACAATGAAAGAGATACGGGAGATCAAAAAGGCACAAAATAAGTGAATGCTTTGCGTCGTCTATACAGAGTGAGTACCAATTAGTGAAAAAAAAAAAAAATAAATAAAAATTAAATTAAAATAAAATAAAACGATCTGAAATCAGCAGACCTTACCTTTCTATTCTACTCCGTTGGAGACATACGATAATTCAAAGATTTTTTAAAAAGGAAACTAAGCTTTTTACCATGAAAGTTATAAACTTCGCTTTATAATTACTATTTAGGATTTATTATAGCATTTTTCTTCATTTTCGATCTAGTTTAATTCAATTTATTTTTTTACACTCCTGTTCATAGGATGAATCAGACAGTTATTGACGCTCTTAAGGAAATTTTCATACTAAAATTATAGAAATTGTCTAATATAGTTAAAATTCGCAGTCCTAATTCCTTAATTACTATAATTTAAGGTTAGCATGGAAATTGACATCAAACATTATTCCTAGAATGTATTTTAAAAGAAAGTGACAATAAATAATGCAAAATCAATTACTGACACCCTATAGATGTCTTTGAAAATACAGACAAAATGGAAAGTAGTTTTACAGTTGAGTTGTATGATTTAAAAATGGTTTGATGGTTTTTTTTTTTTTTGGGTAAATTTGTTTTTCTTATTTTTAATATAGGGTGTCAATAACTGTTTGGTTTATACCACATATATATATACATGTGCATATATATTAACTATGAACAGAAATTGTTCAATATACATTTTTAGAATATTTTTTCGAAGATGTTTAATCGAAGACCCCTCCGAACCAACTAAGTCCTGGAGATGTAGCTGGAGGATTTGCGGCAAATGGACGTGTTTTCGCATAAGGGCGAACGGATTGCTACTGACACACATATTGAAGATTCGAATCAATATCTTAAAACAGCTTTAGCATGCTTTGTCGTAGTAAAAATCATATAGAACTATTCCTATTAAATAATTAATTATTAAATTTATTTATTTTTAAATCTCTGTTAAATAATCAGGTTTTGATATTAAATATCGTAAACCTATAGAAAGTGGTAGAGGATCACTGATTGTTGTAGGCAAGATAAGACAATTAGCATATTTGAGGGGAAGGTAGCGAAGGAAATTGAATCAGGGGAAATCGAATTGAATATTATATCGTAGGGTCTTCGTCTACTGCCTGTAGGCTGTGTTTACATTAGTCTATGTGAGTTCATTTTGTCCACCACCCCACTCTCTGATATCGTGAAGTAAAAAAAAAGAAATATATATGTTTATGAACTATTATGAAAATAAAACCATTGTATCTGTGATTTATTTCGCAATATTTAGTATTAATAAAATACTGCTATATTTCTGATTTTCAAGATTTCTACGGCCTTGATTGGAGAAAAAAAAATTCTGACTGAGAATAATTTACCGATAAAACTAAGATAAATCACTATTTATGGTCTTAGTTAAGGAAACTAGCCGATTTTAAAGGGAATTTCACTGATACAGTTCGTAACATAACACTTTGTATACATATTTAGATTATCGCAAGTTTATTCTATGGAATATAAAATTGACAAATATGTTAAAGCTTCCTTTCGAATAAAAGTTTTAAAATATTTACAAAGATCTATACACGTTTTGGTCATAGCGAAGACTAGTCATATGACAAAAATAATTTTTAGAGAAAAAACAAAACCGACTTTAAGATTAAACCTACTTACACGAACTTAACTAAAAAATAAAAAATAATATTTTAATTGCTTCAAAACAAAACCCGTTAAATGAAAATCAATGAAATTATCGATACTTATATACCTATTCACAATTTATGATCAGTTATTTTTGGAGTCGGTGCCAGCCAAAAATGGCAGTTTGATCCTGCCTCTGCAATACACTTTCGAATGGCCCGAGACAGCGGTGTGGCGGTGATGAAACAGTGGGAGGATCTTTACAATTACCATTTCTTTTGAAATTCTGTTAGTTTTGGTTGGCACCGTCTCCAAAAATAACTGATCATAAATTGTGAATAGGTATATAAGTATCGATAATTTCATTGATTTTCATTTATTGGGTTTTGTTTTGTAGCAATTAAAATATTATTTTTTATTTTTTAGTTAAGTTCGTGTAAGTAGGTTTAATCTTGAAGTCGGTTTTGTTTTTTCTCTAAAAATTATTTTTATTTTTCACTTTTTAGTGGTGAGTGTATTTTTGTTTATATAGCCAATTCTCGATCTTCAAGCTACCCTGAAAAATAGTTCGAGTTACTGAACAAAGACTTATCGAGGTTATCATTCCACTTACCTTCATGTAATTGGAAAAATTAAACACGAAATGGGAGTTGAAATCATTACGCATATTTTTCATTAATGGGTATGTGTATGTTGTTTGTACATACATATAAAATCATTGATAAAGAAAATTAAATACCTGGTACCAATTTATCATATAACTTTCAACTGAATTGAGCTTTTTTCTGAGGGTGCCTAAAAGTAGACACCGCCTTCCACCAGTGGCGATATTTCTTTGTTCTTTAGGGCGGAGATTTAGTTACTATGGATATTTGAATTAATCATAATCATAAATACGTTTAAAATGTAAGGTTATATAGCAGTGATTTTTATTAACTGGTTTTTTTTTGATTTTTTTAAAAAAGTGCTCCCTTGATTTCAAAGTATTTTTTATGGAACTACCTCTGAAGAATGCCCTACCGGTCTAAAAGAGAATCATCGAAATTCATTAAGAATTGACGAAGGTTCTCAAATCATCTGTATTTGTTTTTTTGTATGTTACGCGATTACTCTGTCAATTCTAAATCAATTTTGATAATTCTTTTTTAGATCGGTAGGGCATACTTTAGAGGTGGTCACATAAAAAATATTTTGAAATCAATGAAGTACTTTTTAAGAAAAATCAAAAAAACCGTTAATAAGTGATTTTTTAAACTGTTTTTTTGATTTTTCTTAAAAAGTGCAGCGTTGATTTCAAAATAATTTTAATGGGACCACCTCTAAACTATGCCCTACCGATCTAAAAAAGAATCATCAAAATTGATTCAGAATTGACGGAGTAATCGAGTAACATACACACAAAAAAAAAAAAAAAAAAAAAAAAACCAGACGAGTTGAGAACCTCCTCTTTTTTGAAGTCGGTTGAAAATAAACTTCAAAAAAATGTTTTTTTAATAATTGAAAATCATTAAATAAATAGGCAACTATAACTATGAAAATAATCTAAATACATCCTAATACAACGTGCTCTAAGAAAAAAGTAAAATATATATTAAACAACAGTCTCTCAATTCACCACTTTTTTTTTTTAATTTTTTTTTTAACACCAGCAGCCATCCACGAAGTACAGAATATAACTATATTAACTAGTAATGGTCAAACATGGCCATTGCTCGGAAAGGGCGTAGAGCTTAGGTTTTCGAATGACATATCCAAACAAAGATCTCCAATCGCTCCAATTTTAGCAGACATATACTTAGAGGATCTCCTAGATTCAGTTATCCCCAAAATCCCCTTCAACATTCCATTTCTATTCAAATATGTAGATGATATCCTTTCTGCTATACCTACAGAAGACAATAAACATGAAATAATTTTACCCGAATTTAATATATTTTCAAATAGACTAAATTTTACTATGGCATTTGAATACGATAATAAAATACCGTTTTTAGACTTACTTTTAATTCGAAACCCTAATGGAATAATAGATACAGAATGGTGGAGAAAACCAATACATTCCGAAAGATATTTACATTATACTAGTCAATGCCCCAAAAGTTATAAAATTAACACCGCAAAAAATTTAATAAATCGTGCAATAAAGTTATCTACAGAAAAATATAAACAAACCGCGGAAAATAAAGTAGTAGACCTTCTTTTAACAAATGGATATCCACATTAAATTTCATTTGTAAGTTACTAAAACAAACAAATACTCAACAGAAACAACAAGAAAATAATAATAAAAGATATTACACCATCCCATTTATACAAACACTATCAGAAAGGTTCAGGAAAACACTCACAAATAACAATAAAACTGACTACACTGTCACATTCAAAAATGCCTCCACCATTGATAAATTATTCACCAAAACCAATGATACGGATAAGTTAGAGTTACAGTCCAATATTGTTTATGAAATCCCGTGTGAATATAGTTGTGGCAAGTCTTATTTTGGTACATCGGAACAATATCTTAAACGACGAGTGTATCAACATAAATACAGTTGCACGTCTACAAATAAAAACCCGAACAAACCTCACCCAAGAGCTCTCACCACACATTACAGGCAAACAAAACATTCTTTTAAATTTGATTCCCCCAAAATTATTTTCTATGAACAAAATAATTTTAAAAGAAATATTAAATAAATGATAACCATAGAAAAATTTAAATATCGCGCAATAAACAAAACATCAGACATTCTAAATCTTAACAACTGTTATTCCAACTTAATACATTCGGATCAATAATATACATTTACATTTATATACATCATATAAATTATTCTTCCATTTATTAGTATATTACACAGAAATATTTTTGTACCTGCATCTTTGGGAATACCACCCAGTCCTTTTAACTTAATTTTTAAGAAACAGGGATTTCCCCACAACCTTTGTAACTGTCTGTTCAAAATTCCCCTAGGTTAGTTGTGTACTAGAATCGTTAGGTAGTCTATTCCATATCCATTAGTAACATTGTAAGTAGCTTCATACTTCTCTATATTCTGTAATTATATATATTTTTATTATTCTAACACATGTTGTTATAAACTTGTACTGTAACTTTATGTACAAAACTTTATGTTTTGAAATAACTTGTATAACTTATATAATTTTATTGTAACCTGTCTTTTCACTGTAGGGCATGATTATGAGAACAATATAGTCTTGAAACCTCGCCAAAATAATTGTTTTTTATTCATTAACTGAACCTCAAGAACATACTATAACATATTACTAAGAACATACTACTAAACATTTAGTAGTAACAGTAAAGAAATTTATCCATATATAAATATATATATATATATATATATATATATATATATATATATATATATATATATATATATATATATACATATATATAGTCATATTTAAAAATATACAAAAATGAATAATGTTAAAATCTCAAAGGAGATGTCAAATAATTTGAAGTTTCATTATTAAATATAATCAACTCACTAGAAAAGAATTATATATTTATATACGCAGTAATGGATAAATTAAGAAGTTTTATTTTATTTATTTTTGTTTCCTAAACATAAAATTAAATTGGATAAATCTGTGTTCAAAGCTTCTACCGCCCCAAGTTTCTGACCTTGTAAGAGATTTAATCGTTCCTCATGCCTTTAGAGTAAAATTTAATCTGTTAAAGTAACTGACTTTAACAATGGCCAGAGGAGAATAGCGGACTGTAAATTTAGTTTACTATCTCTTATTTTATTTCCATTCTTGAATAATTCAGTGTGTTCTGTGTTGAGGCACAGTAAACGTTACCAGTTGTTTCTATCTCGTTCAATCTAGCTCAAAATGATTTGTGAAGACGTTTACTTGCATTCAAGCTGAAGAATTTTTCCGTAATTCATATTTTTTAATCATTTTTTTTTTTAAATTAGATGGATTTTATTTTATAAATCTAGCATCTCTTAAAGACAATTACAATTAGGGAATGTAACGAATTTTTAAATCCTCGTAAGCCTACGACTTATTTTCCTCAAATAATATAATGCCAGTTGAACAGACCCACTACCTAGGACTCCATCTGGACAAACTCATTACTATTAATCCACATACAAGATTAAAACAAGAAACTGCTCGTCGTTTACAACCTCTTTAACATTTACTAGATAGTCTTTTAAAGCTCCAGATTAATTTTAAAATGTTCCTTAACTTTAAAGTAGTTGGGCTTCATTGGACATTCGGAGTTGAACATTGGGGCTCTACTAAGACATGATCCTTTCCAAATGTAAATGTTGCTTATGTTTCTGATTTATCCTAAACCAGATACCTATCCTTCTATTTTAAACTCCATAATCATTTAAACTCATTAGCTTCTAAACTTGCATCTATTCAATTCCTGACAACCCTCATCTAATATTCGAATTTAGCACCCTAAAAAAGAAAAAAAAATCATATACAACGGCTCTAAACATAATCATTTTTTTATCATTGCCATTTAGGTTAGCAATTTTAACTTTTTACGATGATGCATTCAGCTAATGGTTTCGTTCGATTCCACACCTAATCAATTAGAAATTTATTGCATTTAATGCATTTATAGTTTTTTTTTTTTTTTTTTTTTTTTTTTTTTAAGACTTTTTGATTTACTGTGAGTTAAATCTGGAAAGGTAGATGAGTAACTATTAATGTTCTCACTGCTAATACATTTTTAGTTAAAGAGTCGTTTTGCCGATCATCATCAAACAACGTATTCAAATCAGTGACCTGGCAATATACCCATAATGTATTTTACTTTGAGTCATATTTTTAATATTATTACAATATTATATTTTACCCACTGCCAGTACTTTAATAAAAATTGTATGTTAGACCATCTTTTCAGACGCCTCGGAGGTTTATCGGGAATAGCATGAGGAGTAAGTTGAGACACTAGTTGATTTTGATGCTTATCGAGTTCATTATGAAATTATATAGATATGTATCAAAGTTATGGATTTTTAATTAACAACTATACTTCCGAAATACGCAATAGGCTACCTTTTCACAGTCCTTGATTAGGATATTCGAGAATTAACAACTCTTTTAGGAAGTAGACGCTGCTGGGCCTTAGACAAAAGTTACCCCTTATTTATAAGAATCTGGATAAATACTTCACATCCAACTTCAAAATACTAAGAAGTCAGTTGGCGTGTTGGTGTGAGACCTAGAGGTCAGACGATACTTCATAAATGACCGGAAAAATATCATCGAGGCCTTGTTTTTATAATGGAGTATTATGATTGTTGATATGTTTATTTTTGACAAAGTAGCCTTGAAGATATTAAGTAAAGTTCCGGATTGAAAGGTTTAATTGAGCACCAAAGTCTCAACTCGGTATGTCTCAATAGGTCATGTGAACTTTATATATAACACCATTTACAGTTATATGACCGAGTATTTTATAATTAGTTGGGAGCTTTGTCTTTTAACGACATACGGTTAAGTATTTTATTTGGATTATAAATTTTCGGGTTGTCTAGATGAAGTCTTAAGTGGTTGATCTGCTCAAAGGGAATAAATGGAATATCATTTAAGGATGCTGTCGTAGGTTTACGATAAATTCATAATTTATTACCTTCCCCGATTTTGATCGTCCTTGATTGAGAATTTATTGTTATATTGCTCATAAGAGCAGTTTATAAAAAAGTTGGAGTAATTTTTAACAGTGAGTAGTTTCTTGTCGTTTTTGTCTTGTATTTTTATCAGATAATTATTATAAAATCGTAACATTTTTTTTTATTTTTTTTTATTTAGAATACTATTAAATTTCTAGAATTTTATGTACGTTCAATACACTAATTATGTACCTATTCACTCGTTTTAACACTGAAAATTTCACCGCCATGAAGCGAATGGTGACGAGACAAAGGAAGGAGCTATGCCGCGGGAGACAGCAGAAAGTAAGACGACGGGAAGTACAATGGAGGCAGCTAATGGTGCCAAGTTCTAATCTGCTAATTACTAAGCCGGTATCGGTGCTTAACATGGCTCCCTGTACCTGTGTACTTCTGTACCTCTGCCCGGGCAAAGGGCCCTAAGTCCTCTCAAGTCCCTAAGTAAAGATTTGTCCCTACGTTTGCTGCGCCCTCTCTACCCTATGCCCTTTATCTTCTCCCGATAATCCTCTGGAAAAGTCTAAAGTTTATTGCTTGTTACAGTTGTATCACGTATATGTTTTTAGTTTAAATACTATGTACATAGTGGTACAACTAAAAAAAAAAAAATTAAAAGAGAGCATCTAAAAAAGAAAGAAAAAAAAAAGATAAAAGAAAAAAAAAGGTCGCCCTAATTTATATCTTGTCGAAGCCCAACTTCTGATTTTGACTGATCTAAATTTAAATTTAAAAATCATTTTCATTTTTTAAGCTTTCGACAGAGTGTGGTACCCAGGACCCCCCAGGAAGAATAAACCATATATCTCTGACAGATAAATGTATTATAGGTATGTGGAAATAAAAATAACGATATATATATATATATATATATATATATATATATATATATATATATATATATATATATGACAATGAAATCAAATGTAATGGAAAACAAAAACAGCAACTGCCAAAAATAATTATGGACAATTCTCAAAAATATACAGAAACAAATTAATGTTTTACTTGATAAAATCAATATATATATATATATATATATATATATATATATACATATTTTTTTTTTTTTTTTTTATTTATAACGAATGTCATATACGTTCACTAGACATTTTAAAAATTACTGTATTTGTTTGAAATTTAAAATTTCTGCTTGAAAATGAAAGCTGAATTATATAGTATTCAGAAATGAAAGATTTCTTGGTTACTTGGAAACAAACTGAATTGAAAAATTCACTTCATTTTTTCATTAAAATATTACCTAGGTTTCAGACCTGTTTTTTTAAAAACTTATTACGTAAGTGGTAATCCAACATAATATACATTGTATGCTATAACTGTTTGCACTTACCCAGTGCATTACCTATAAAGTTTTTTATGACCTTATTAGCTCTTGCATTTTTATGAGGTGATGTACCACTTTATGAAAGAGGGTAATGGTAGTTTTATAAGCAACCTGGATATTCTAGACAACGAGGAGCTGGAAGAGTGAAATTTTCATGTTGTAAAAATGAATTACAGCGGCTGGGGCTTGAGAGGTCGCTGGTAGTGTACACAGCGAGGTAATGCACCAGTATATCTCCCTCTAATATGGTTTAGTGTCCAATCTACCACCTAGCCAACTGTTTTCGTTTTATTTTTCTCTCAATTTATTTATTATTTCAGTTACGGTTTAGTCATCGAAATTGTATAATTTATCAGTATTAATTCAATTCTAGGTCAGCTTTTTTTTTCTGATTCTTTGGGTGAAATCGTCGTAAATATTCTTATAAAACTTCCACTTTTACTACCAAACCAAATGTGAGGATTCTGTGGTTTAAATTCATATCAGAACTGATATTTCCACCACAGTATTTTAAACTATAGTCTGAGCGCTGGGTGATGGCACCTGGCTGGGGAGAGGAGAGGGAGCAACGTTGACTTATAGGTAATAAGTATTAATATAGTATTTGCTAACATTTTTCTCTTAATTATTTTATGTTTGTTTGGTTTTTATTTTAAATATGTTTCTATAATTAAAATTTATTTCCATATTAATTCTAAACAGCTTAGCCAGTTTAAGGGTCGTAGTTTGCATTAATTTATCTTTTGTTCATCTAATAAACACATTTTAAATATTTTTGTCCTACCTTAAAAAAATGTATTTTTTTCTTAATTTTCATTTAATTTATTTTTCGATGTGTTTATTAGCAATACAACATGTACACAAAAGGTCTCATAGCCAGAGACGATTTTTTTTCCTATTCAGAATTGTTATTCTTAAGGGACTTGGTCTCATAATATGCATCCAAGTAAAAAATAAAACAAAAAAATGTGCCAATGTTTTTTTAAAAAAACAAATTGTGGCAACTCTACCGTATTTATTTACGAACGCATAAAACCATTTCGCGAGCTTCCGATGTGAACACTTTACGATTTGATTTGTTGTTTTCTCATAACACTTTATAAAGCTAACTTAAAACTTTAAATATCCAATCTTGCACAAGATGTAATAATCTTTAAAACTTTTAATCTAATAAACTTTTAAAATATAAACATTTTTTTTTTTTTTTTTTTTTTTTTTTTTTATTGCATAAGCCATTTCTGCGTTATAGACTCTTAAACCTGGCGAAAACTAACTTTTTAAAGTTGGCAAAATTCTTCGACGTTTGACAATCGATTGTGGCTAGACACTTCAATTAAATTTAGCTTAAGGGATGTCTTTAGACGCACAATTTAATAAACTTTAATGTTGTACATTGAACATTTTTCGATTGAAAGCATTTTTCTATAAGATTTTTTCCAAAATCTGAATAAACTTCAAAAAGTTTGGTTTTTTTTGTCCCCTTATCAAATTCAATTTCATTTTTGATATTTTATTCTCAGGACCCATCTACACCATATAAAACGTTAAACCTACTACTTCTCCGCTTGCAAGGCAGACCCCCATCTCGGGGGTAATTTAACTAGACTAAGTAAGAACATTAGAACAAAGTTGTGCAATTATTATATTGTCATTGGTTCTTGAAACGTGTGCAAATTTTTAAGTTAATCGGATTGCTGGAAGTTGGTGAAAATTACGATGAAGGATTACGTTACATATAGGTGAAGTCAATAAAAGAGTATTAAAAATGTATTATTCGTCGCAACTAGATTGCCCCTTAAATAAATATTTCGAATTCCACATTTCTACTGACTATATATATATGTCGGTGTTTTGGTATATTTCCTTTAATCAAGATGTAGTGTTATATACTCGAAGTTAGATTTTTAAAAAACCAAACATTAAGGAAATGGTTAAATTATCTATTGATTCCTAATAGTTAATTAGTTTGTTCATATTCATATCTAGTGATAAAATATAAGTTGTTGACATAAAGTAATGACTATTGTCAGAAATTAATAGAATTACATTAAATTATCCTCCAGACTTTGCTGCTAATGTCCAGCCTATATTCCAGTCACTAATTAGGCCCTGCTTTAAAAGATGAGACCGTGATTTAAAAAGACCTTTTTTTTTCTTTTTTTTTTTTTCATCACCCTGATGTTTTTTACTTCGGTACCTCCAGATTTTGCTAATTATCGAAAGCTTGTCCTTTTTACAATTTTCAAATGTAATTTTACTGATTTTGTTTGTTATGATTAAGTAAGCTATAATTCATAACATTCATATATAATATACCTAATGCTGTTCTCCGAACCACATAGCGTCCTGATCCTCGGAAAGTATCTATATTCAAGATGATGCTCAAGCCCTACTAGCCATGTACAATCCCATCCTCATATCATTCTATTTCTCTCTTGCCAATCATGGGAAAAATCACCGAAAAAAAATCACCTTAGCATAAAACGCTCGCATCCCATCCTAGATTCAAAATGACACTCCACCATCCAGCAATGCTATATAATGGTTGACATACCCTCCTGCGGAATTTACTGCACTGAATCCCTTCTCGGCGAAGAAGAAGCATTTGACCAATTCTGGAGCCCAGGATTCTTAATAAACTCCATAAATTCCTACTTTCTACATACTTCCTTATGAACTGCTCCCATCTCAGTGATACGGCCTTCAAAGTTAATCATAACTTTCCCTGTTCTTCTCTCTTTGTACTGACAGACAAACAGACCTGGAATCTATGCTTCCTTTAGTTGCCGCTTTAACTAGATCCCACTCTCCACACGATGAATACAACTTATATTTGAACTCATCCTGGGACCATCCTCCCCACGTACGCTGATATATGTTATCAGTAAATAATGATCCTTTCCCTGCCTCACAAACACTCTAATCGCATGTCATAAGCCTTTAAGAATGGTGTCGAAATTGGAGACTTAAAATAAATCTAAACAAATAACATCAAATGAACTTTGCCCTTCGTCGTAAATCTTCTGCTAATTGTTCTGCAGTATCCTTACATGAAATTCCAATAATTCCTGTTGAGCAGATTCACTACCTAGGACTTGGAACCCCATTTAAGCCTAAAACTACTCCTCGTTTTCGACTTTTTCAAAATTTTATAGACAAACGTTTAAACCTTCCAATTATTGCAAGGGCAAGACGGAGTTGAGTTTAAGGATTCCATTAGACCATCCAATTTACCTCGCATCCAATCCCTATATTCCAAAATGCTGCAAAAAATGCTCAATCCCCCTAACTTTGTCGCAATCAAACTTGTCCACAAAGATCTTAATGTTACATATGTTATTAATTCAGGTCAAAACAGATACCTATACTTTCATAGCAAACTCCATAACCTTTCTAATCCTTTAGTATCACAACTTGCTTCACATTCTATTTCATATAACCATGCGAGGCGTCTGAAAAGAAGATGGTCTCGTGACTTTCTAAAATAGTACTTTTTCCATATAGAACTTTAGTTGCTATACAAGCAATTGACATGCCCTTTTTAGTATAATCATAACATTTACTTAATGTATTTGATCTTATATTATGAACAGATGTAAATTTCAATAAATAGATTATTACACAACTGCCATATTGCATATGTATTTCAAAAGCGGCACAACTCAAAATATCAAAAGTGTAACTGAATTATCTTTTAATACCAACTGTTAGTGGGGTTCATCAGGTGGAATTTGAAGTTTATTCGATACCTTTTTTTTTAGGAGCATTGAACTTTAACATGATGATCAATCAGAAATAAAGATTTTTGAGTTGTGTCACTTTTGAAAAACATATGCAGTCAGGAAGGTTTAGCACTAATAAAATTTACTGATTTTCGATTAATTTGTTATTTAAGAACTGATAGTATCGTCCCTACAACTGCAAAGCTTCGTATGTGAAAAAACAAATTTTTTGTATTACTTTATTAACTGATTTAGGGCTGATATTCGTTTTAACGAATTATTAAATCTGAATTCACTCTGTAAAGGAGAGGAATGACCCTTTCATAGGGTCATTATACAAACTATTTGACTATGCCAAATCAATGTAACGATTCACTAAAGATTGAATGCAAAAACCGCATATTTTCATTCATATTTTCGAAACGCAGTTTTAGAGGCGATATGTGGATAACAGTAAAGCTAGAAAATCGACCGATAGGTGGCCAGCACCATTCTACATGAGGTACAGTGTTATATGGAGCCTAAAATTGATAATATAATATACTTATATTATTTGTATATACACTTAAACATAAATAATTAAAGTAAAATTTCTTCCATTGAAGATTAAAAATAAACCGATATGTGGCTAGCACTATTCAACAATAGAGTTTACAATGGTGAAACTAATATACCCGTCCGTATCAAATTTTAAACAATTCATTATCATAATTCTAAAAAAGTTTTGCAGAAATAAAAGTTAAAATAATAAAACATTAAATGTACAATGTTGAGTGTCAGAAACGAGATTTGTCACACTGTCATATACGTCGATTGATACATTTTATTTTATTTTATTTTTTATATACCTCAATTGAAATTCACAACTGTACAGAATATATACATCAAGTAAATGTATTGACAACGATTATAATAACATGTTAAAACTTGAAAAGAACTACTTATCAGTAGCACTTTATTAAAAATACTACACTAGAAGGTCTCTAGGCCATCGTCGTTTCAGACGCCTCGGAGGGTTATCAGGAATGTAGTGGGGATCAAGTTGAGAAACTAAAGGATTTTAGTGGTTATTGAGCTTATTATGAAAGGATAGGTATCTGGTGTGGGCTAAATCAACAACAAATGGAACATTAAGATCTTTATGGATAAGTTGATTGGTGACAACGTAAGGAGCATCTAGGATTTTTCGAAGGATTTTGGACTGTATTTTGGACTGTAAGGATTGAATACGAGATGAATTGGATGGTTTAGTGGAGCCCCAACGCTCAACTTCGTACGTCCAGATAGGTCTAATTACGGTCATGTACATGAGTCTTTTGTAATTAATTGGGAGCTTTAAACGTTTGTCTAGTAAATATTGAAGTAGTCTGTAACGACGGGCAGTTTTTTGTCGTTTTAGTCTTAAATGATTAAAATTCATTAACATTAAAAAATGAATGTCTAATTATGCTTTTATTAATTCTAATACCGCAATTTGAAGTAGTTTGTAACTAACTGCTATGCCTAAAAAAAAAATTGAAGAAATAAGGCTCAAATGCTTAAATATGAGATTATTATCGAAAAACATATAAAACTTCAATTACTTGTTAAAATTATCTAAATTCTTTAATTATGAGAGCGGAAATAGTCGCCACGAGGGAGCTAGTTTAGGAATAAGTACGTAGATTACATATTAAAACGTGTTCTGCTGCAACTACAAATATTTCTTGTCGATTGTTTAATTTAAATATTCATACTGTAAAAAAGGGAATTAAAATCAATATGCTGATTAAATGTCACGTACATCTTCTAGAGACAGAAAATTAAATATTGACGTATTTCAACTAAATATAAATAGACCCTTCGTATCCAGAAGAGCTGCTATAGTTTTTTAGGGGGATGCGACCCTCTTGTTAATTATGTATGTGCATACATAATAAGTTCTATGTAAGTCGGAATATTTTCATTCGTTAAATAAACCCTCGGAAGGGACCGTTTTTAGGAGCGGCTTCCGTATATTCAGCTTCGTAAAAATAAAAGATAAAAAATATAACGGAAACCGATACATGAAAAACATTCACAAAAACCGGTCCTTTTTTGTATCTCCTTTTGTCTTTATTACAGCACCTTTGTTCTTTCAGACCATGTGGCATACCGTTCATTTGTTCTCTAAAATATAATTGATTTAAAATCATTGTTAATAATAGTAAGGAATGACCTGAAGTTGAGAGATCCTTTATTTCCAAAACTTTTTAATTTATCTCTGTAGTAAGCTGTGTATGTAATTAGGACTGACAAAAATGGCACCATATAGGGTGTTCGGAAGATTGGTGGTCAAAGAGGCCAATCAATAAATGGTTCATTTTGGCAATTTTTACAAACAAATTCATAAAATAAAAAACGTAAGATTTTGCACATAGGTAAATGACCTTAAATAGGTTCAAAATGAAACTCCTTACCCGAGATTTCTCTTTGGCCAACGATCTTCCGAACACCCTGTATAATAGGTTATACCAACATCACCCATACGTATATGACAGTCGGAACGGTCAAGAGCTGCACTATTAGGGAAATTTGAATACAAAATCTGCATTATAATTGGGACTGCACATTCATGATTAGACGACTCTCGATGTTCAAACTGTAAGAAATCTGCCAGAAGTAATGGAAGATAAAATCCAGATGGGAAATCACACGTTTTAGATAGCCAAACAATTTAAGAACTTGGGAGTCCTTGCCATGAGAAATAATGATCATCAAAAAGAAATTAAGGCTAGAGTACTGAATGGTAACATATGTTTTTGTTCGATATTCAAAAGTTATTAAATGTTCAGAAGTCAAATGAATAGAGCGATTACCATCATCATTTCCTCATGGAAATACGAAAAAAGTTTTCTATTAGCATTTATTAATAAACTGAGAAGAGACTAAGAACACAACGATGAGACCGTATAAGCGGGTTCTACCATCAAACTGGAGTAAAAAACAAAAGAATGTGTTAAAAAAAACAAATTTGAATTGAGGAATACATTGAGTAAAATAAATAAGTACTTTAGAGTGCTTGCAACGAGAAATGATGATCATCAAGAAGAAATTAAGACAAGAGTAATACATGTTTTTTCACACTTCAAAAGCCGTTAAATGTTAAGAGTTCAAATAAACAGAGCGAAGACCATCATCATTTCATCATGACAATACTGATCATGACTTTTCATGGGAACCCCCAGATCAACCAGACAAACTGAGAACAGAATAAGGTTTCAAACGAAGAGTAGACCGATTAAGAGGGGTTCTGCTATCATACATAGTAGTAAAGAATAAATAATGTGTGAAAAACAAAATTTGAAAAACTAAATTGAGGAAATTAAAATTTTAAATAAACAATGCTCAATTAATGTAAAATATTTATTTATTGAAAAAGTTTTCAATGAAATTGTAAAAAAGACATTCCAACTATTCCTGTAATGCTCGGATGTGAATTATTTATATTGAAGTTGAGTTTTCTTGGGCCTTCTCTACGTCATCTTTATCTACGCTTCCTTTCAAAAAAGAAAAATAATCACCCTTTGGTGGGGAGTATACCCTCTGAGGGCATTGTGTTGCTGAGATAGGAAAACAAGACTGATGCTGGACGAGATGAAATGAAAAAACTTGAAGGCATAAATCCATCTTTCCCTGGAGCCTGGAGAAATATAAAAGTTAGCGGCAGTGCTTCGTCAATGTCCTCTTCGCAATAAAGCCCATATTAACCCTCTCCCTCGGTTAGCCTTCAATCTTCCCACTTTAAATAGAAATATCCTTCATAAACTCTTTTATAGTTTATAGTATATCACATAAACAGTAGAAGGCGATTCAGTTTCGACAAGCAATTCTTTGGAGTGGTGATAGTCGGATTCCTATGTTGTGTTACTATCAATATCACCTATTGACTGTACATACTTTCGAATCGTAAGAGAATTAATCTGAATAAATATTAAAATATTATTTTTTATTAAATGAAAAACATAATACTTGCAAACATAATATGATTAGCATTACTAATTGACAATTTATAAATAAATAACACCTCACGTCCCGGCATCGTCAGCTCTCATAATTAAAAAACTAAGAAATTTATTAGTTTATTATTAGTTCATTTATCAATTAAAATCTTGGATTGTAAAAAGAATGTAAAATGACAAAATAAATTCATAAGGAATCCGAATAAAATACATTTAGAGTTTTGTGTCCCAATATTCTAATAAAAAAAATTAACACAACAAATGTCTGTCTTGTCCCCGAAATGAAACATTACAGAGGATAATCAAGGATTGGATTGAGATAGACTGGTTTGTAAATGTTCATGGTTCTAGGAAACTTCGAATTTTAGACCCTTCCGCCTCAGGAAATATTACATTTAAAGTCTAAGGAGTTGAGTAGACAAAAATATTCCTACAAGTTAACGATTATTGGTTCGTGTAAACGAATACAATTCATCATATAAACGTAATCGTGAAATGGAGTTCACTTCGACTTACCGAGTTTTTTAGCTTATCGAGTTTTGACTATAAATTGTATATATAAATATATACAGACATGCAAATAGTGATATATACTCAGATCAAAAGACTTTATTTTGTCACTGGGGACAGCATGCGGACGACATTATACCCGGACACAACAGCCCAAAGGGGATGTTTTATAGCGCTATAAACGTGAAGCACTAGGCCCCCAGTCTAAGTGAGCAATTCCTCCTCTTTTCCACAGACTTTATTGTGATCCCTTACAGTTTATTTTCCTTAAATCATTCCTAATTCCTATGGGCTCAGTTTATTTTAATTACATTTCAAATGCCTGAAATACTATCAGCATATTCCACTTCCGTGCTGATTTGTAATTAATTGCTGTAATTAACCTTAATGTAATGAATCATGTAGCCCCCATTAATAATTAGTTCATGAGATGTTATATTGGTTATAAATTAATATTGTTTATGTCCATTTAAAGGTTAATGTAGAGAAACATAGATTAAGATTAGTCTTATTTCAATATTTAATTTTCTTCCATTCGCAATAAACAAATAACACTAAGATCTAATTAATTTACTTACTCAAAGTATCAATCAGCAATCTGTTATTAATTACTATTTAGCAATTCAATTTTAATGATTACTACTAAACTACTTCATTCCAACGTTCCTTTCTTGCCCGCACCGCCATTCTTTGGAATTCTCTTCCTCCTTCTATTCGTAATGCATCTTCCCTCGGAAGTTTTAAAACCCTCCTCTTTCACCACATTTTCTCCTTCCAACCAGATGCTATCTAATTATATGGATGTTTTAATAAATTTCACCTTAGCGTATCAGATATAAAACGGCCTGTTTCAACAAAGCTCTTATGATAATGGTTTTTTTTTAGATTCAGATAATTTTTATTTTTATTTGTTATTATCATTTTTTTTTTTCTGTTCCCTCTAAACCAATATTATTTATCTTCACGATTTACTATGTACATCAGAAATCTATCGTTCAATCAACTTTATATATAATATCTTTCCTTATCTGATTGTATATATGTGTATATGTGTTTATATGTGTGTAGATTTTTTTCTTATATTACCTATTTTATTGTAAACTTGTATTTACTTTTTATTATCCTATTTTATTATTTAATTAAAAATCTATGGGCCAGATATAATTTATGTTCTGTCATGTAAATGTTATTCTTAAGGTACTTTGTCCCAGAGTAATATTTTTTTTTGGGGGGGGGGTACAGCAAGACAATCCAATATTAAACGCATTCAATCCTTCCAATCCAAAGTCCTCCGAACAATTGTCAATGCACCATATTATGTTACCAATAAAACCCTACATAACGACCTAAAAATCCCATTTGTCCTTGATCTCATTCCTTCAAAATTCTTGAAATTTCATCAAAATCTATCCAATCATCCTAATCCTCTGGCTCAATCCTTGTCCAGCTCTAACCATCCCTATAACTCCCCCAGAAGATTGAAACGGCAATGGCCCGAGACCTTTTGTAATTTAATGTTATGTTGGAGTCCTGGTAATGACCAGCTTCTCCACTCAAGTTCTGAGCATATGTGGCTATAGCGCTCCCACTCAGCCTCCACTGGATATAACTGGTAATGCAGCTGAGAGGGCAGCGCTGGGATCTCTACGGGTCTGGCCTTGACTCCCAATAGGTGGGGGAATAGGCTCGATTCGGGGTCCCCTAGGCTGAGTGTGTCTGCATTGCACATAGAGTATGAATGTATCAAACAATTTTTTTTATTTATTTAATTTCTTTGTATAATGACTATTTGATTAATTTTTGTATTATGACTGTTGTATTTTAGCTCTTATTATTATCAATTGTGTATGGATGAGAACTTGTATATATGGTACGAATGAACTACATCATTAGCACTGTTACTTATTGCCCTTAACTGAGGCAGATTGTACATACATTTCAATAAAATAAAGGCTTCCCAAAGTTAAAAAAAATTAAAAATAATATTTTTAATATTCCAACATTTCAATCTAAATTTCTACGACTGAAAACAGACTTCTTTTTTATCAAATGCAACATACGAACTTGCGTATTGCAACAGTGGAGGGTCCTATTATTAAAATTTACGGACATTTTCATGTCAAATTACGTGGGCACTCTAGCAACCACTTACAAAATATGCCAAAATTACAAATTACAAATATTACTCAAAGGAGGCTGAAAAGGAGCTGGATGAACGATCTCCTAGTTTTATCTCTAATGTAGTATTACGCCTGGAAATTGTTCCACTAGGTGTAGACTCTCTAAGGACTGCTGATGCCTGTTTATATTGTAACCTCACATTCACTTTTAAACAAATGGATTACTGTTGGGAATAAAACTATTGTGTTAATGAAATGAATTAAACTACAATATAAGTTTATTATCATATATGCAATTATACAAAAAAATGTCTTATACTTCAATTTTTAGCAACAGTATTACGTTTTTTTTGTTTTATTTTTTGCTGTTCCTTAAATTTTAAAAAAATATAAATTTATAAAAATATATATATCAAGTAAATGTGTTGATAACGATTACAATAACATGTCATAACTTGAAAAGGACTACACATCATTAGCACTTCAATTAAAATTTTACAGTAGAAGATCTCTAGTCCATCATCTTTTCAGACCCCTCGGAGGATTGTCGGAAATGGAGTGGGAAGCAAGATTATAAACTAATGAATTATAGTAGTTAGGGAGCTTACTATGAAATGATAGGTATCTGGTTCGGACTAACTCAGCAACAAATGGAACATTAAGATATTTATGAATTAGTTTATTGGTGGCAAAGTAAGGATCATTTAGGATTTTTCGAAGGATTTTGGATTGTTAGGATTAGATGTGAGATAAATTGGATGGTTTAGTGAAGCCCCAAAGCTCAACTCCGTATGTCCAAATAGGTCTAATCACAGGCACGTAAATAAGTCTTTTGAAATTAATTTGAACGTCTTTGAATGTTTTTCTAGTAAATTTGAATTAGTCTGTAACGATGAGCAGTTTCTTGTCGTATGAATCTTTTATGTGGATTCCTAGTAAGAAGTTTGTCCAAGTGGAATCCTACGTAGTAGTGGAATCTGTTCAACAGGGATTAGTGGATTATCATTAAAGGATACCGTAGGACAGGAAGTCGTAGGTTTACGACGAAATATGAAATAATAAATTATATAATATTTTAATTATATTATTTCAGTAATCATACTATATACTTATATTGTTATTTAATACTTTTCCTAAATAATTTAATGTATCTTGGCTCATAATTATTTACATAATCATTATTGTTCATAATTAATAATATTCCGTTTTCATTGGTAACTAGTGTAGATGGTTGTATTTGTTTGTCCATACTTTATGTTTTTATTTGTTATATTATTATACAAGTTCTATCATATTTGTACTTCATACGTATTCAAGAAAGAAAGCTTACTGATGGAGTTACCGACGTTAAATAATGTCCCATATAATAATTGCAATACCGTACTAATAAACATATTTTCAGTCATAAAATATTTCCGTGAATTAAACATAAACATACATTTTTTTTTTTTTTTTTTTCAAATTTGTATTCGATTCTGTTATTAACCACTTAATTTTAATTTTTAAAGCTTTTTTTAGAGTGGATATATTCAAATATTTACAAGATGAAATTAATTATAATTACGTCATATTCTTCCAAAGTATAATTTTTTTTTTTAATGGCTGAATCTATTTATATCTCCTTTATTACTTTTTCATATTTTTTATTACATCCCCATATTTAGGACAAGGATGAAAATCGGATTTGGAGCAAGGATGATCTGCTATGACATCCAATCTCCTTAGGACTTATTATAAAAAGCTTATCACATGGCCTTGGAGTTTGTTCCGAATCCAATCCTGGCGCTTATCCAATGCCAACTGTATATCGGCTTTGCCCTCCGGTACACGAGGATCGGTTGCAAGATTGATATCGAAACTGCTTTCGATTCTGTAAGGTTGCGCAATAAACGTACATTGAAAAAGGAAACCATATATTCATTCAGTTCAACAAAGCATTTATTTATTTTTTTATGCTGTCAATTCTTGAAAAAATGCCAACAATAATGATTATTTTAATTATAATATAAAATATTTAAAACGGCTATTTTTGGCGGCACCCGAAAATCTACAAGTTATTTCGATTACTGCTCCATAAATAAAACTAAATTTGGTTCTGAATATTGGCATTTTGTAAAAATAAATATGACAAAATAAATAAAAAACATAATTAAGATCTAGAATGGGTTGATACAATATAATAGGCACCTACAAAACCTAGTAATCACTCTCAATACGTAATTTGAAAAATTAATTCATTCTTACAATTTCAAAATAATAATAATCGGTTTCCACATAATCAAAACATTCCGAATAATTAATAATTCCCTGACAACGATAAACAAAATTAACAATGAAAAATAATCCTACATACATTATATGTAATTCAGCTGATTGGCGAGAAAGCGACGAGGAAAAAACAAAACGACAGTAGCCGTTTGTTGTACCTTGTGCAACAGTGAGGGCTAAATATTTTTTTACCAGGAAACTATCCCTTTTAACTCATTGAAAAATTACTGGTGGCAAATAGAGCAGTATCTCGAAGTTTAGCTACAGCCATTTTTCCGGGCAACACATCGAAAGCGAGAGAGAGAGAAAACAATTAGAGTTTGGTACAAAATACAACGTCGCGACCAGTAGAAGAACTATTGGAAAATATAGTTCTTGATGTTTATGTAAATGTTTATTTACTCTTTATTTTATTTTATAGAAAAAATATTAAAAAATATTTGTAACAACTTGTCTGATTTAATATTTGTCATTTTGCGAATTATACGGAGAAAAAGAGTTATCCGCTGTAATCTTGTCATCAAATTCTTAGAGTATTCTATGGTTTACAATTTTTAAAATTGCACCTTATCGCATAAACATATTTATAAGATAAAAGAAAATACAATAAATCGTTAAAACTAATATAATTAAATTTAACTATTTACAATATTATACATAATTACTAACTGAAGCCATTGAAAAGTGTTATCTCCGAGTTTTTTTTTTTTTTTTTTTTTTTTTTTACATTTTTTTTTTTACATTTTATAACCATCAGTAATCGTTTTAGTAAAAAAAATGTGAATAAATGGGGCCAATGAGCTTAAATTGCACTTTAAAAGATGGGTCAAATCAAGAGAATTAATTTGGAAATTGCAATAGAGTGCTATCGCTATAATGTGCAGAAAAAAAAATAGAATTATTGAATAATAGAAGATAGGTTAAATAGAAAAAAAATTTACTAAGAAAATACTAACGTCCGGAAAAGTTCCTAACATTAATGCTGCTTATCCAGTAAAATGCTTCCCATGAACATTTTAATAAAACAGAGTTAACACCTTCTATCAACAATGGCTTCAATTGAATTTGATATTCTAAATTACCCCTAAGATGGGAAATTCAAGATTGCCGTTATTTACGTAATTTCACCTAACATTTCTTATTGTGTATATATATATATATATATATATATATATATATATATATATATATATATATATATATATATATATATATATATACTAGCATCTACCCGTCGTGGCTTCGCCCGCTCCCATTTGTTAATGAATTTAGATAATTGAATGAATAAGTGATAATCGAAGTTTTATCTGTTAATCGATAAAAATCTTGTATTGTAGCATATAATTTAGCATTATTTCCTCAATGATACTTTCTCGTATAGCAGCGATTTTTAACCTGATTAAGTGGGTTGAAAATAACGTAAAAGCATAATTAGACATCCAATTTTTAATTGTAATCTATGAGTTTGTAATCCTGATTGGCTGAGGCTATTTAGAACGTCTTGCGGATAATGGACTGAATTATGAGTGCTTACAATAACAAACACACGAATCATATGTTTAGGCGCAATATAAAAAACAAAGGGTCGACATTTTAATTTGATAACAGTTATTCGGCAGAAATAATTCTTTTTATTTCATCTGGTTAAATTTTTAACTGTAAACGTATGGTCCTCATTATTGTGCATTTATATTTTAATTATTGTAAATTTTACTAACGCTAAACTTCCTTAGAACTATGAAATTGGTGTAGTTAAAATTTTTTACTAATAGATTCAGTTTTACCATTGTAATCTCAATTCCAGAATATAGCTAAGCACACGATTTTCAAATATTTTGGTATCCAAATGTTGCACCACATATTTAAAGCTCTATATATAAAACCGTCATTTTACTCTGACGCTCGCCACCTATGGATCAATTTTCAATCTTCATGGTGATCCACATATTATAATATTTTTAATTACAAATTAATTGTAAAACAGTAGATTTTATTAGTTCTAAACCTTCTTGGACCAATGAATATGACGTCGTTAAAATTTGGTACAAAATAGTGCAGTGGTTTTTGCGGTTAGTGATCGCAAATTAACATTTAAAAAAAAATACAGTAAATCAATAAAACTGATTGTTGTGATTGAATGATGTATTGTCCTTTTATACAGGGTGTCCCGAATTTAAATGGCAAAACTTCAGAAACTTATAGGAGACTGAAAAACTAACAAGGGTAGCACACACTCAGTCTCTAACGGATCTTGTTGGCAATTTTTTTGGAGGTTCTTGGTCAAAAAATATTAGACACGTATTTTGCCGTTCCGACCAATGGGCCCTAGAAGCCGAGAAAAAAAAAATAGCATTAAACTAATTTATTTTTTATCTCGAGTTTAAAAAATGATGACATGATTCTTGCACCTAGATTTTCAGTTTTGATTGCGAATTAAAGGAAAAATACAGTCGCTCCATAGATTTTGGTTTAGGTTAATTAAATTCTAAAAAAATGATTAGTTTTTCAAGCAAACTACCTCTATAGATTTTTTCACACAAAAATTGAGGTCAGATTCTAATTCAGCACTCTAAAAAACATAAAAAAACGCTTATTCAACAAAATCAAAAAATATCATCTTTTTCACCCTCTTCCAGGAAAATGAAATTTTAAAACCGATTATTGGTTACATACCTTTAAATCGTCATTACTTTTTCATGCAATTCACTGGTTGGTATCGCTGGAAAGAGGAGGGTCTCAGCTTTCTTTTGATGTATATAAATGTAAAATTCGATGAACAAAAACCTATTAAAAAAATAGGAAAATCCGAAAAACATTTTGATTTTTAACTTGAGTTTGAAACCAGATAGGATGATGAAACCAAATACATTTCAAGCGTATTAGAACCCTATATTTTGTGTAAAAAAATACAGTTGATACGTTAAACCGTCTAAGCGTAATTCATGTTTTTATCAATTTAAACAAAAGTTGCCTACCATTTGGTCAGGCAAACTTTGAAGCTTACAAACTTTTATTTTTCTATTTGGATGAAATTTCAATTACAATTTTTATTTTATTTTGCAGTTGAACATGTTAAAATATGATTGTGATAGTTGACATAAAAACATTATAGCAATAACTGCCTCACTTCTGTTGCTGACAGGATTTTGTTGAATATAATGAAAATGAAATTGTAATGTAATAAGCTTCAGTTATTAGAATCCAGTAAAGAAAGATTACAAAACGGGTTAGAGATGTGTTCTGGGTTTGAAGAATAAAATAAAAATTGTAAATACTTAACAATCAAATCTAATATGTGGTTCTGTCTGTATATAATGTAAATATTAATTTGTAATAAGTTATCATTACAATAAATAATTAATAATTATAATTATTTTAATAATAATTAAAGTAACAAATTATTTCTCCCAATTAGTATATATATATATATATATATATATATATATATATATATATATATATATATATATATATATATATATATATATATTTATATATATATATTTTTTTTTTTTATTGATATCTATATATATATATACATACGTTTCTTGAGGTTTGAGGGTGCTGAGATGGAATTCTAGGTCTAAAAGAATTTTCTATCAAATTTTACAGTGTAAAAGCTAAAATGTTTCAAGTGAAGTATATTCAATATAATTTTTTCACAAGAACCGATATCGGATTCGAATTCAGCATTCAAGAGAACCCTCAAATACGAAATTTCATCCAAATAGAAAAATAAAAGTTTGTAAGCTTCAAAGTTTGCCGACCAAATAAATGGTAGGCAACTTTTGTTTAAATTGATAAAAACATGAATTACGCTTAGACGGTTTAACGTATCAACTGTATTTTTTTACACAAAATATAGGGTTCTAATACGCTTGAAATGTATTTGGTTTCATCATCCTATCTGGTTTCAAACTCAAGTTAAAAATCAAAATATTTTTCGGATTTTCCTATTTTTTTAATAGGTTTTTGTTCATCGAATTTTACATTTATATACATCAAAAGAAAGCTGAGACCCTCCTCTTTCCAGCGATACCAACCAGTGAATTGCATGAAAAAGTAATGACGATTTAAAGGTATGTAACCATTAATCGGTTTTAAAATTTCATTTTCCTGGAAGAGGGTGAAAAAAATATTTTTTGATTTTGTTGAATAACCGTTTTTTAATGTTTTTGAGAGTGCTGAATTAGAATCTGACCTCAATTTTTTTGTGTGAAAAAATCTATAGAGGTAGTTTGCTTGAAAAACTAATCATTTTTTTAGAATTTAATTAACCTAAACCAAAATCTATGGAGCGACTGTATTTTTCCTTTAATTCGCAATCAAAACTGAAAATCTAGGTGCAAGAATCATGTCGATATCATTTTTTAAACTCGAGATAAAAAATAAATTAGTTTAATGCTATTTTATTTTTTTCTCGGCTACTAGGGCCCATTGGTCGGAACAGCAAAATACGTGTCTAACATTTTTTGACCAGGAACCTTCAAAAAAATGCCAACAAGATCCGTTAGAGACTGAGTGTGTCCTCCCCTTGTTAGTTTTTCAGTCTCCTATAAGTTTCTGAAGTTTTGCCATTTAAATTCGGGACACCCTGTATAAAAGGACAATACATTATTCCATCACAACAATCAGTTTTACTGATTTACTGTATTTTTTTAAAATGTTAATTTGCGATCACTAACCGCAAAAACCACTGCACTATTTTGTACCAAATTTTAACGACGTCATATTCATTGGTCCAAGAAGGTTTAGAACTAATAAAATCTACTGTTTTACAATTAATTTGTAATTACAAATATTATAATATGTGGATCACCATGAAGATTGAAAATTGATCCATAGGTGGCGAGCGTCAGAGTAAAATAAAAAAATAAATTAGTTTAATGCTATTTTTTTTTTCTCGGCTTCTAGGGCCCATTGGTCGGAACGGCAAAATACGTGTCTAATATTTTTTGACCAGGAACCTCCAAAAAAATTGCCAACAAGATCCGTGAGAGACTGAGTGTGTCCTCCCCTTGTAAGACAAAAAGTCCTTTAGAGATTTGCTCGTTTTTGCTTAGTTTTAGAGAAAATCGCAAAAAAAGAAACAAAACAAGTTTTCATTTTTATACTTATTTATTTACATTTATATTTATGTTATGTTCTTTTTAATGTAAATATTGCTCAAAATGTTGTCCTCTTGCACCAATGCAAGCATTACATCTAGCACTCACTTGATAAATTGCAGCTAAATATTGTTCTGATGATATTTGGTGCACTGCATCTATGATTCGGTCTTTTAATTGCTCTCTTGAGTTGATTGACACCGAATAAACTTTCTACATTAAGGTTCCCTATACGAAGAAATCCATGGGTGTCATATCAGGTGATCTTGGTGGCTAAGGTACTACTCCTCCACGTCCAATCCATCGTTGTGGATAATTTATATCCAGCCAAGCTCGAGCAACTCTGCTATAATGAGCTGGACATCCATCGAGTTGGAACCACATTTCAATCCGCTGCTGTAAGGGAATGTCATCTAAATAATTAGAAAAGTTGTTCTCCAAAAAATGTGTAAATGTGATACCATTCAATCTTCCAGGTAAAAAATATGGTCCCACCAGTAATCCGTTCCAAATTCCAAGCCAAACGTTAATAGCAAATTCATGCTGAAACCTATTCTCTCTAATAGCTCTGGGATTTTCAAGAGCCCATTCATGATAATTTCTTTGACCAACAATTCCTCCTCTTAGTTGAAAGTAGCTTCATCGGTCCATATAATTTTTAATGGAAATAAATTATAATCGCGAATTTTTTCAAGAAACTAGTTACCAAAATTCAATCTCTTGAGATAGTAAATTCTGAACTTTTTGAAGATGATGTGGGTAGCGATTATCACCTTTCAAAGTTCGCCATATTGCTTGCCGCAATATTGTTAATGCAGCAGATGCTCTTCGGATGCTAGTCTTAGGATTGTTATCGAAGTGGCGTTGGACACAATTTCTTCTCCGATAATCTGCTCTTATTGCTGCCTGGAATTGGTCGCCTTCATTACGTATTAAGAATGACCCAGTCTCTCGTACTCTATTAAAAGTTAACGAAAAGACTCGTCGATTAGGCACTCTTCTATTTGGAAATCGGCGCGCATACTCCCGCACCGCTTCTAAAGCATTACTGTTACAGAAACCATACACAAAAATCATATCAGCGTATTTAACGTTAGAATATGTGTGGCTGATGCTATTCACACAAAAATATCTGAGTAACTGACTGAAGATTGATTTAGGAATTATAATCCTAAAAGGAAGCAAAAATGTAAACAAATAAAAGAATGTAAAGGATCACATTAAGTGTTTACATATCTCACTGCCTAGCCTGACGAACTTTATAAGGTGATAATCGCTACCTGTAACATTTTTTTTTTTCTTTGGTGATTTTCTCTAAAACTAAGCAAAAATGAGCAAATCTCTAAAGGACTTTTAGTCTTAGTTTTTCGGTCCCCTATAAGTTCCTGAAGTTTGGTCATTTAAATTCGGGACACCCTGTAAAATAGCATAGATACTGTAGTGAATAAAAAAAAAAAAACTTATTAATGTATACCGTGTCAATTTATATTAACTTCAACTACATTAATATATAATCCTAAGATACTAACTTCAACTCATTTATAATTGTATTCTTGATATTTTTTATAGCTCACAGTAGTTCCACTTTATTCTTGCAAGGAGTGCTTCTAGTTTTCTTTATAGCAGTACTTTTTTTCGATACCGGACGATTTTCAGCTTGATTGGTTTTCCGGCTGAGCCATAATCTGGTGGAAGGTTTTCCATGTTATCTTCTGATTAACGGCCTTACTTCAGTTTCTTTCTTTTGGAGCTTATCGGTGTTATTGTGTCAGAAGATGGAGGCTCTAAATGGTATTAGGTGTGTTGAATCCTGCCCGGTGCGGAGTATATATCAAGCTGCGTCCTCTCTCTGGAGCTGCAATGCTAGGTTTCACCTTCACGGTTTTTGTCAACCTAATAGTTATTATAAATCCATTGTTATATATATATATATATAGATATATATATACTGTTTTAGAAAGTGACAAGCTATTTTTGGTTTGTGATCACTAGGGCTATGAAATATATGTATTTGCATATTTCTCCTAGCCAACTAAAACGCATAATTTTTAGTTGATGTTTTAAGGCATTTTGCATCAATATAAGTTATTTTTTTTGTTTTACATATTTCTGCATATCTAGCGTATCAGCGTTTGATTTTCAATTTTTTTTTTCATGTTTCCGAACAGACAAAAAATGATATATAAATGAAAACTGATAAATATCTATATGGTGACTCCTGATGAAAGGGTTAGTTTTTGTCCAAGTGCTGATTCATCCTTTTGCACGAACTTTCGTTATTTGCTTCTCTTGGAATTATTTAATCCGATTAGTTTTCCATTTTCGTTCCGCTCAAATTCTTGAAATATTACTTCACTTTTCTTATTTCCCTTCTTCCTACTATTATTCAATTGCCCAGTTGTGTCATGTATACTATAAGACACATCATTCATAAACTGTTTATTTTGGTATTCCTAAAACGCCAAATATCACTCTTTCAAAAACGAAAGTATATACGTGAGTTCTTAATTGAGATTTCTAAGGAAGATGGAGACATTATATATGGTATTTGTTTTGATAAAATTATATCAACTTTATCAGCACAAACACATAGTATCGTTCGGTTTTTAGTAACATAGCACTAAAAAACAGCACAGCATAAATAAAACAATGATAAAAAGTATAAATTTGAATAAGTTCCGTTACACAAAAAGTCTAGTTTCAAAACTGATTTATGTTGTACTTTAGTTAGTGCTGACAAACTCTTCCATTAATTAAGCCACTGAAAGCTTTATAATGTGTTTACTTTTTTTAATAAATCATTGTCTTCTTCTTTTTATCTTTTTTTTTATAGCCTTCTTCTTACTGTACTCTTTTCAACACAATTTGGTACTTAAACTTGAGTTTGTATTTATGTAAAGGTATGTACTGCAATTTTTTTTTTTCTCAATAATAATATTTTACCTGGTATATGCTTATTTTTCAATTTTCATTTCATTTAATTTATAGCCCTAATGATCAATAACCGCGAAAAATACTGAACCAATTCATACCAGATTTTAACTAATTCATCTCCATTGTTTAAGGTCGGTTTAGCAATAGTAAAATTCATATTTTTCAATTCAATTTTTATTAAAAAAGTGATAAATGTGTGTGGGCAGTGAAGTTTGGAAATCTACCGAGAATTGGCGAGCGCCTTTCAAGTGAGGTTACAAAGGAACGGTGTTATATAGATTTTGAAATTTATAATCAAATTTACTCATATCCAATTAAATTATCAAAAAAGATATAAATATGTGGTGTGACATGTGTATCCCGGTATAATTTTAAGATCGACTGTAATATTGCTACTTATATAGTAATTTTTCTCTCTGTTTGGATTACCAAAATTAAAATTAAAATTAAAAACTAGATACCTAATTATGTTTTTATGTGACCTTCAACCACCTAATTGGTGCATTGGTAACATGTTAAAAATTACAGCTATGTGTAGAAACATTGCGACTATAATTCTCACGGGTTCAGCGCCAGGAGAAATCTACGAAAGATTCCTACTAATCTACTATTCCATTTTAAATGATAAAAATTTCCTAATTTACAATTGACATATTGCGAGGCCAAATTTGGAAATACGTTATAGTGGATCTTCGGACTAACGTTTTCTCTCAAGTTGATGTATGAATTTCCAAGATTAACAAAAAATATTCTAAACATTTCCACTCAGTGTATTTCTATATGCCGGCTGAAAGTTTCATTTTTCTTTAGATACTTACACCACCAAATTTTTAACTTGGGGATATGAAATGCATTAGGATTATTTAAAACATAAATTAAATAAAAGCAAACAGTATTTAAAAAATAAATAAATTACGAAATATTCAATTAATACGATTTATTTCAATTTTGCATTATATGGGGCGTATAATCTCTCTAAAATCTTTTTAAAACTACATTGGGCCTATAACCTTTCAAATGCAAGGAGCAAAAATAAAGACTATCAATTAAACTAAATGTAAATTTATATTACTTGTTAATTAAATATTGCATTAATTTAATTTATTTTTTTAAACCATAATACTTTTCATACTTCATAATTAAAGTATAGAGGACGTGAACTCCTAAAAAAAAAAAAAATAATAATAATAATAATAATAAATAAACTTTTAGCAGAGAAAAAAAAAAAAAAATCTATTAGGTGGAGAATTTTGCCTGTCAGTTTATAAACAGTTAATGGAAAACTTGCCTGCACTTTGAATTAGTTAACAGAGTAGTGAAAATATAAACTGAATTGTATTAATTCACTTTTAACTTTGTTGTTTGTTTGGTCTTGAAGCCATTTCACATTTGGCAGTTATTTAGGAACTCATTGTTTAAAAAAAACACATGTTTTTTAAACATTTTGTTTCTTGGAATTTTCTATTTATTATTCTATTTTACTGTTAAAACTGTTATTTTTATTTGTATAGCTACAACTATAGAGAATACAAAGTTCTAATAATTAAACTATGGCTAAATTCATACTGCATTGTATTTTTTTAAAAGATTAATTTGAAAATGTTTAATAAGGACATTTTTAAAAATAATTTACAAAGAGTCTAAAGCTAATTGTTATATTTACGAAAATAATTAAAATCTTGTCATAACATAGGAAGAGGAATATTTTTTTTTTTATATTTAAATGTCCATTTTATTTTTAAATTTACATTCTATACATTTATGGATTATTTATGAAGGATTATATGAGTGAGGATCTAATAATAAATTCAATTAGCTTTAAGATGGAAAAATGAAACTTTGGGTGGAACAGATATATAAGGAGTTGTAGCGAAAAATGTTTTTTAAAAAACTTGGATTTCATAACACTATGGGGTTTTAGCGTGCTTGCATGTTTATTTTAAGGAACTTGATTAAAATAGCAAATAAGGAACTTTATATACAGAGTCTAATAGAAAATTCAACTAGCTTTAAGATGAAAAAAATAAATTTTGGATTGGACAAATAGATTCGGAGTTATAGCCAAAAGATTACCGATAAACGTGTTTTCGAGGAAACCGACAATTACCTCTATTTTTGGCGTTTTTTTTTTTTAGATTTCAGGTATGAAGCCGACAGCTGCCGTGGTAGCAAACTTCAGATTTAGATGCAGCCCCCCCCCCCCGCAAAAAAAAACAAAAAAAACATTAAGATCCGTTGAGAAAAAAAGTTCAGCAGATTTTTCCTAAAAACGGTTTTCTGGAACCTTTTTTTGCTTGCTGCCGCTACCTTGAACGTGAAACGGCAGCAGTTCTTTAACGAAAATCGATGATCTTTTAGATAAACATTGATTTTTTAGGCAGATCTTTCATGACAGGTTTAGTGTCATCGGTACTAACTGTACGTTTTTATCAAAAACGGAACGTCTCATCACCTTTCTTATATACGTACATAAACATACTACATTGTATTATTTCTACATACTCAAAATCTTTCTAATTCCAATAAAAACTGTTTTGTTGTTTTTTTTCTCACTACACAGGGAATGATATTCATATTTAACAAAGCAACAGTTACAAAAATTATTTTTAAAATCTTTTGTCAATATAAATAATGTAAATAAAACTACAAATATTTAACACTAAAAGAGGCTAATTAAACTACATTATTAACAAAAATCATTTTAAAGAATCTTATTATCTTATCATCAAAGTTAAAGAATCTTAAACCATACAGGAAGATTTGAAAATATTTTGAAGAGACGAAATCAAACAAACAAATGCTTCAGCTTTAAACGGGAGTACACATTTCACTCTAAACCTGCTGATACCCCTAAGCCCTATCCTCTGTGAATAGCTTTTAGTACGGCTTAGCTTTATACATTATTAAGGGTCCACTCACATTGGCTGGATTAAAATTTAATTGCATTATGTCTATTTGTAGAGCCTCTAGTATAAATCTATTTGTCGCCGGGGCTAACCCACAGATGAGTTATGCAGGATTTTATTTAATCTAAACCTATTAATAATAATGTCTGCTGAATATTTAAGGGAAAATATTTTATTTAAATCATAATTGAAAACGATTTACCATATTATTATTATAATTATTTATAGATGAGATGTAAACATAACTAAATATACAAGTATACAAAATGTAATTCATGTCAAGCTATATCGCAATTTGAAATTGTAAATAATTTGTCTAATAAGAGATAATTTTTTTGTGTTGGATTATGCAAGTTATAAGTGATTGAAAGCTAAAAATTGATAATTTCAAATGTGCCGTATTTTATATTATATTTTAGAATATTCAGAATGGTTTACTTAACAAAAGCAAAAAGTGTGGTAAACATGCTATTGTGATTGAAGCCCTAAGTGAGTGAACGAAACAATAATATTGGTTAGACAAAACTTGAGCGAAATACAAACATTGTTGATTATGCAAGTTGGTGACAGGGACTCTAACTTCGCCAATGCGGACGACACTTGCTGACGAGCGCGGAACATTGTGGGAGAGTTGTTGGACCACATTCGATAACTTTTTCCGCATACAATGGGAAAGCAATATCTCGCCCCCTCAACGTCAATACTCGGAGCCAACTATTGGGCAGTTCACAGATAGCCGTCAATGGGCTGTCTTATTCTTACCTCATCGCTAGATATTGGAGCCTCCCATCCTTCACGAGATTGGATGTTAGAAATCATAGAAAAATATTTAGAAAAAAATATATAAAAATAAATCGTGATATTATAATTTCCAATTAAAATTAAATTATATAAAAGCCCATTAATATCATTAAAAATCAATTAATAACACAATCCCCGTCGCGGCGTCACCCGCTCTCATAAGAGCTTTTAGCTAATAATTAAGGTATTAGTATTTGTTTATCGATGAAAATCTTGCAATATCGCTTAGAATTAAGCAGTATTTCCTAAATGATATTTTCACAAATAGCGGTCATTTTTATCCAGATTAAAATTGCACTGATTAAGTGTTTGAAGGTCACATAAAAACATAATTAGAGATCCGATTTTCAACCCTTTTCCCGGCAGCATCAGAAGTACTGGGATTTTTTTTTATATATCTTTTGAAAAATCGAAATTTGGCCCTCACAAATAAAGAAACGATTATCTAATCCGACCACGATTGGTTTTTATTATTTTAATCGTCATTTATTACAAAAGGGAACTGTAGTTACCTTCGCCAGGTTACGGTAAGGTTCCTCTTGCAACAAAAGGGGAATTGTGGTTCCCCTTGCCTCGTAACCATTAAGGAAAATTAGGGAAAATAAAAATTTAAATCTCATTAAATGTGACATAAAATTGTAAATTATATTGAAAATAAACATCAGCTGCTTTCTGATATTTTTGAAATGTAGAAATTCAGTCGTTCAGCATCACATTGGTACGAACCAAGAATCGATTTGAATTCCATATTAACTAAAATAAATCATTTCTAAGAATAATAAACCAAAATCAAGAAAATATGACTCTTAAATGAAGAAATAAAAATGGAAGTTTGAATAAAATAGTTCGGAAGGACATCTCAGATCTCTCTACGTAAATCAAAATAAAAAAAAAAGTATATCAAAGTATATCTAAAATAGATATAGAAATAGATATAGATATAGAAATAATACATTAGAATAATCTTATTTTAGACAGCCAGAGTTTGCTTAAATTTTATCTATCCAAGACACCAAAACTTAGTTTTTGTTTTGAATTTATTTGATAAATCACGTTTTCCATACTGAAAGACTTGAAAAGGACTGTATATCTAACAGTTTAGCTCCAATAAACACTAAGGCATATGTCAGGTTGTATACTTTCGTATGCTCTGTTTTCAAAGTCGGTTCTCAAGAGGGGTGGGAGTCTTGTCCTAATTCTTAACTTGGCTATAACTTGGGACAGTACAGAAATAGAGTTGAGGGTGGGCCTTTATAGAGTATTTTCAAAGTTCGCCCCACCCCCTTCCCCTGAGTTCTCCATCAATAACATATGTCACCGAGGGGCATGACATTTACAAGCAATATTTCTTCAGCACAAGGCTGATTTACTTTTATTCAATACCAATATGAATCACAAAATAATAATTTATAGGATTATGAAACATTAAAAAAAAAAAAAAAAAATAATAATAAAAAAAACTCTACTTCTCCCTGACTTGGAAAAACAAATGATCATGGATATGCCAATTTATAATCTACTGTTTTTTCAATTTACATTTCAGGAATAAAATAATAAAATAACTTAAATTAATAATTAAACTACATTAACAATTTAGTCCAGTCAATAAAGACTTTGTGGAGTGCATGGAATATGCGGTAATTTTTGACTTCATAGCTTCGTTAGGAATAGTTGGAAGGTAAACATAACTAAAAGTACCACCCCTGGGGGGTGAACTAACGGTGGGGGGAGAGAAGAAAGTTCCAATTTTTGGTTTTTTGATTATATCTCGAAAACGGTGGACTCTAGAAAAATATACTACTCATCAAAATTAAAGCTAATTAAATATCCTATAAAATTAATAATATACACATTATTTGAAATTCCAACGATTTTCGAGAAATGCGTCATTATTAATATACAGGGTGTCCCGAATTTAAATTTATAGGGGAACGAAAAACTAAGCCAAAAAGTCCTTTAGAGATTTGCTGGTTTTTCCTTAGTTTTAGAGAATATCGCAAAAAAAAGAAACAAAACAAAAATGTTACAGGTAGCGATTATTACCTTTCAAAGTTCGTCATGGTAGGCAGTAAGATATGTAAACACTTAATGTTATTCTTTACATTCTTTTATTTGTTTACATTTTGGCTTCCTTCTAGGATTATAATTCCTAAATCAGTCTTCAGTCAGTTACTCAGATATTTTTGTGTGAATAGCATCAGCCACAATGCCGCATACATATTCTAATGTTGAATACGCTGATATGATTTTTGTTTATGGTTTCTGTAAACGGTGTAATGCTTTAGAAGCGGGTGCGGGAGTATGTAAATAGAAGAGTGCCTAATCGACGAGTCTTTTAGTTGAGTTTTAATATACTACGAGAGACTGGGTCATTCTTAATACGCAATGAAGGCGACCAATTCCAGGCAGCACTAAGAGCAGATTATCGGAGAAGAAATTGTGTCCAACGCCACTTCGAAACACAATCCTGAGACTAGCATCAGAAGAGCATCTGCTGCATTAGCAATATCGCGGCCAGCAATCTGGTGAACTTTGAAAGGTGATAATCGCTACTCATACCATCTTCAAAAAGTTCAGAATTTATTACCTCAAGATTATGTCAAGAGATTGAATTTTAGTAACTGGTTTCTTGACAAAATTCGCGATGATAATTTATCTCCATTAAAAATTATATGGACCGATGAAGCTACCTTTACAAGAGGAGGAATTGTTAATCAAAGAAATTATCATGTATGGGCTCTTGAAAATCCCAGAGCTATTAGAGAGAATAGGTTTCAGCACGAATTTGCTATTAACGTTTGGCTTGGAATTTGGAACGGATTACTGGTGGGACCATATTTTTTACCTGGAATATTAAATGGTATCACATTTACACATTTTTTGGAGAACGACTTTTCTAATTATTTAGATGATATTCCCTTACAACAGCGGATTGAAATGTGGTTCCAACTCGATGGATGTCCAGCTCATTATAGCAGAGTTGCTTGAGCTTGGCTGGATATAAATTATCCACAACGATGGATTGGACGTGGAGGAGTAGTACCTTGGCCACCCAGGTCACCTGATATGACACCCATGAATTTCTTCGTATGGGGAACCGTGAAGCAGAAAGTTTATTCGGTGTCAATCAACTCAAGAGAGCAATTAAGAGACCGAATCATAGATGCAGTGCACCAAATATCATCAGAACAATGTTTAGCTGCAATTTATCAAGTGAGTGCTAGATGTAATGCTTGCATTGGTGCTAGATGACAACATTTTGAGCAATATTTACATTAAAAAAAACATAACATAAATATAAATGTAAATAAATAAGCATAAAAATGAAAACTTGTTTTGTTTCTTTTTTTGCGATTTTCTCAAAAACTAAGCAAAACCGACCAAATCTCCAAAGGACTTTTTGTTTTAGTTTTTCGGTCCCCTATAAGTTCCTGAAGTTTTGACATTTAAATTCGGGACACCCTGTATAATTTTTAACTAAAAAAAACTGTTTACCTCACTTTTTGTTAAACATTTGCTTTAAATACCAAAAACGTATATATGAAATGAAAGTCAATTTAATGCTCTACAATTTTGATTTCGACGTTTTTTCCGAAAAACGATTGTGGAAGAGACTTGAAGCAAAAGTTCGACAAAAAGTGAGATAGCATTTGTTTTTTCCCAAAAATCACCGATTTTCAATAAAGAAGATCGTGTAACCTGTTAAAATTAAGACAAATGTATATAAAATCAATTTTATAGGAAATTTAACTAGCTTTTATGTTTATTTGAAACATATTTTTCTGAACCGTTTTCGAGATACAATGGAAGTATCAAAAAAATTGAACTTCACCCCCCAGGGGCAGGGTGGTTATCATCTAAATATTCCTAACGAAGCTATGAAGTCAAAAATTATCACATATTCCATGCACTCTACAGCTCTCATTTTAACACTCATTGACTAGACTAATTAATAATGATTCCAAATAATAAATAAGTTAACAGAAAATAAAAAAATTCAAACTCGACTTTTTTCATACAATCTATATAGGTCCTAAACAATGGTTTCTAGGGACAAATCTTATATAAAAAATAATATTAAATTTCGGATAAGGAAACCTTTGTAAAATCTTCGATCTGAGCAACACCGAAAAACAGAGAGAGATATGAGGACTAGCTAGGGGTAACGGCAAGGGACCTATAATATGTATATTTTGTTTTTCAATTAATTCAAATTTACGACTCAGTTTTTCTCTGATTGGGGAAAACAAAAGATCATGGACATGCTTCTATATAATCTACTGTTTTATATTTACTTCATCTGATAAGGAAATAATCAAATTCTCGAGGAACACCGACAGAGTTAAAGCGTGTCAGATTACAATTTTGACCGTAAAAAAAAAAAAAAAACGATATATGGTGTATTTTTTCATTCAAACCAATATAGGTTCTAAACGCTAGGTCCCAGCGCCAATGATGTATAATCAAAAACATTATCTATCAAATTTATGACTAGGAAAATTCGCCAAAAACCGAAAAGTTAGAAAAACATTTGCAAAGCTGGGAATGTTAAAAAAGCTCAACAATATACAAAATGTATGCAAAGGTGACTTTTTTTATTCAAACCAATATAGCTCCTAAAGGTAGGACCTAACGACACATGTTATATTACCTAAAATATTCTCGGTTAGATTTCTGACCAGGGAACTGTTAAATTGTCGATACCAACAGCACAAACAGAGGTATAACGTGACAAAATTGTTACATTTTTAAATGTCAAAAAAGCGTTACACCAAAAAAGTACAGACCCCCAGCCAAAGAAGGAACCATGTCAAAAAATAGATTTGTGCGAGCCATGTTTCAGTTCCATTCTACGTTCAAGTGGCTTTATTTATTGGTATATAAGGTTTTTTTTGTTATTTGTCTCCGAATGTTTATTAATTCACAAGACAAGGATAGGGAATATGAGGTTTCGAATCATGTATTATCTCTTAAATATTTAAATGTTTTTTTTTTTTTCTTCTAATCCCCTTTTATTTTTATTGATTTAAAATACAATAACAAACATTTAAATCCATCCCTTTTTCTGCACTTGGTGCATTTTAAGGGAGTTTTGTTTAAAGTACAAAAATTATGATTATATTAAGTACAGCAATACAATAGATGTTGATCTAGTGATGGGGCTCACTGGATGTTTGGGAAAGAGGGTCTGTTGAGTCATATTAGTCAAGTCTAAGTGTTTTGACGTAATTTTGCCACCTCTGTGGCTTTTCAGTTGGCGTTAATGTGTTGAATAGTGGGTTAGTCGAGTATTTGAGGCTATCAAAGAATTTGATATGCCTCCTTGTTATGTATTCTGTCACCTTTGGTAAGTCTAGTGTTTTGTGTATTATGTCAGTTTTAGTCCTTTGTAACGTTGTATGTCGAACGATTCGTCTCAATACCCCGTTCTGAAACTGTTGGAGTCTGTTTAATGTCGATTGTGATATGTTTGCCAACATCGGAGCTCCATAAAGGAGAGCCGGTCTCAGCAAACATTTATAAATCATTAGTTTGAGGCGGAGCGAGAGGTTTGGTGTACTTAGCAGGTGATTTAGCCTGTATGATTTTGTTCTCACCGACTTAAGTTTTCGGTTGCAGTGGCTCGAAAGTGTAAGGTGCCTGTCTAGAGTGACTCCTAGATACACTATACTGCCCGCTGGCCTCTTAGCGATTCCTGCTACCTTATAGGTTTTGGGAAGAGGACGCTTATTTTTCTGGAAGGAGAAGATAATGCAGTCAGTCTTCTTGGGGTTAACTGCAATATTGAATCCTTTCAATTTTTCCTTGATTCCATTGCAAACCTCCTCCGCCTACCGTAGAGCCTTCGTGGCGTTTAATGAACTACTATATATAGCAATGTCATCGGCGTAGGCCGCCACAGTCGCTTTTCTGTACCTAGCACCAACAGTTTCAGCCGTGTATATTGAGAACAATACTGGAGAAAGCACAGACCCTTGAGGGACGCCGCATGTGAGAGGGACTTCTTTGGATAATGCCTGGCCGACTCGCACCCTGATTTTACGATGATCAAGAAATGACCACAATAAAGTTGAAAGTTGCTCCGGGAATTCGTGGTCCTGCAGTATCTTACATAGGAATTCATGTGACACTGAGTCGAACGCCTCCGTGCAGTCAATTGATATCATTGCAGTCACTTCATTTTTAGCAATGTGTTGGCTCACTTCCGCCTGTAGTTTCGCAAGATGGTGTTCCGGGCTGAGGCCGGCCTGGAATCCGGTCTGCTCGGGTGGAATAATTGAGATTTCTGAACAAAAGTTTTTATATTATTTAGAATAATTTTTTCGAAAATTTTGCCTAAGTGCGGAAGTAAGCTTACTGGTCTGTAATCAGCTGCCTGAGCGCCAGTCTTCGCGGGTTTCAAAAGCGGGAAGAGAGTGGCCTGTTTCCATGCCTCTGGAAAGTACCGTAGCCTGAGGCATGAATTATAAAGATTGGTAAGGTGGACTATACCTCTCCTGGGTAATTGTTTTAACAATATTGTTTGTATCCCATCATGACCAGGGGCTTTATTTCCCCTCGAACGACGGAGGATGGCCTTCAACTGTTTCGGGGATACGAACATATAGTTGTTTCCAGGCTCTTCTATTTTAGGTGCTTCTAGTGGGGTCTCAGTACGCCTTTTTATGGCCATATCGTAATGGTCCACGAACTTCGATGCTTGTTCCTCTGCTGTAAGCAATTTGTCACCATCGTGGAGCATCATAGAAGTTCTCTTTCTTGTAGACGTTTTCAACAGTCTCCAAAATTTTCTATGGTCACCGTGTGTGGCCCTCAATTTCTCGTGCCAAAGAGTGGTCCTCCATTGTTTCATGAGGTTGCGGATTTGGGTAGTGAGAGAATTGACGACTGATTTGACCTCTTGATCCCTGGTCCTGTACCACTTATTCTTCCACTTATTGCGTAAAGCAATCAGTGTCAAAATGTGGTCTGGCGGTTTTCGCAAAGCAGGTGGAAGAGGGCAAAACTTCGGTATGGCCGTTTCAGCGGCTTGCTGTATGGTGGCCGTGAAGATCTTTATATAATCATCGATTTCTCTCTTCGTGCGGAGGGTAGGGACAGTCGATAATTCATTGTAGACTTGAGATTTATATAGATCCCAATCCGCTTCTTGGTATTTAAATTTCGTCGGAGCTGGAATAGGCATCATGCCATCTATCTGATACAGCACAGGCCTGTGATCTGAAGAGATGAAATCCAACGCAATGCAGTCAGAGAATCGATGGGGCTGCCTAGAAAGCAATAAGTCTACTGTAGACCTAAACGCCGCGTTCGCCTTATGTCTAAAGGTATGACTATTGGGGTAAACGACGGTGTAAGGACTTTTTAAAATTTTTTTTTTCCAGCTTCATTTGATGAAGAATTGTTCCATAATGGATGACGAGCGTTCAGATCACCAACGATCCAATGGTTCGCTCGCTTAGCGCATTCATTTAAAAGCTGAGAGAATTCCCTTACAGAAGACCTAGGTCTTCTATAAATTCCAGTGATCACAGTAGGCTTTTCGAGAAGGACTTGGATTGTTTTATGATGAATCCTAGGATCTGTAATAGACACTGGAGTAGGAATTTCTCTCCACCTGGTTCCGTACCTTACGGCAATCAAAACACCTCCTACTGCTCCGCTTGACTCATCTCCAGTCAGCTCGTATCCTGGCAGCCGTAAGTGCCGAAAGTTTGTTCGCGTGTCAGAGAGGATCACTACGGTGGGTTGGGTCTGTGCTATCAACGCATAGATTTCAGTTATTTTGGGAATTAGTCCGTCAGTGTTAAAATTTAGCAAGGAGAGTTGCGTATTCATTTCGTTGCTAAGATACCTAAAAACATGTTAATGAATGAAGTAATTTGTTGAGTCAGTTCGTTTATGGACGTCGTCAAAGTTGAAGTCATTTGTTGGGTCTGGTTTGTTATAGACGTTAACAAAGTCTCCACCCAAGGAGGTGGACTAGCTGTCTCTGTCCGTTTTGCGTAAGTGTCATTTATGTCATAATGTTTGTCGGTCCGTTGCGTCGGTTTTGGTGGGTGCCGGGGCTTGACAGTCGATGGTGCTTCTCGATCAGATTTAAGTTGGACGTGAGCCGGCGCTGCTGTAGGCTTGGATCTCAGTTGTATCCTCTTCTTCAGTTGCTCTATTCTTTCCAGTAGCACCTTTCTCGCTGAGCAACCAGTAAATGACGCCAGATGCGTCTCACCGCAGTTGGCGCATTCAACCGGTGTATCCTTTCGGGGACACTCATTAACAGCGTGGGGTCCTGCACACCTCACACAGACGACTGCTCTACCACAGTGGTTTTTTGTGTGCCCGAACTGCTGACATCTATAGCATTGCACTATTTCTTTTCTTCCTCTGTAAGGCTTCACATTAAAACGTACCATATTAATTTGTCTAAGTTTTTGAATATCTTCTATTTTGACTCCTGGAGCCGTTGTGACTAAAATAAGAGGAAGATCATGCTTGCCTCCATCTTTATCACTTTTACGGAGACGGCGAACATCTAGAATCCCCCGTAGTCGTTGTCCTAATTCTTCTCTGATATCTTCTACATCGTGATCTATGTCTAAATCATAAATCACAAATTTTTTGTTTTTCGGGCCGCCGGACACGGCGTAAGTGTGAAATGGACTCTGATTGTTTCGAAGATAGGAGGTTATACGCCCATGTTCTTCATTATTTTTGGGTAAGATGCGTATCCCCTCTCGCATCTTCTGCACTTCAAAGAATTGAAAGCCAGCTGCTTTCAGTTCCTTTGCTGCTTTTATTGTACTGGTGACACCAGAAACAACTATAGGTGGTGTTTTTATCGTTGAATTTTCACTTATATTATTATTGCTAAGTACTTCAAACGAATTGGAGGTACTCACCTGAAAATTAATCTGAGAATTCGGCTGCCGGCATACTTTCTTAGGTTGAACAAAATCATCCTCTTTTCTTGGGTGTGATTTCCCTGCTGAGAGCTTCGAAGAATTGGCTTCAGCCTCTTCTTCATCAAACTCCATCAGGCCACGCTCTAATGTATTTATTTTAAATGACTATTTTCACAAAATAACCGAAAAAAAGCAAATTTATAGATAACTAAAAATATAACCTTTTTTCGCGTATTCAGCAACCATATGTCATAATTATATATAAATATTTAAATGTTTTTTTTTTTCTAACCTCCGACTAAATTATAAATACATGCAAAGGAAATTAGGCTATTGGATCTTTTATTGGCTTTCGGCATTTTAAGACTTATTTGTAGCTCTGCCATCTCTGGAGGGTCTTAGTCTGCTGGAGGCAATCCGTCTACATGTCGAGTGCATGTGTATAATTTTAATTCTTTTAACCCGCTTGAACTAGGTAGAGCTAGTGAGAAGCGAGAAAAAAAAAAGTTAATAATCTATTTTTTAAACTGTCAATTTTATTATTCAAGCAACATTACTTTACAGGCACTGGTATGGTTAGACTATTTCAAATTAAAGAATAAAATATTTTTTTGTATATTATGTAGTTTATGAAATAGAAGTAGTGATCTGAAAAAATAGGAGGTAGTGATGAAGAAGGCAGCGAGAAGAGTGACAAGGATTTTTTTTCGGTGGAGGAGGCCTCATTTAGAATGAATGTCAATCAATAAAATCTTGTGGCCAAGTCAACATTAAGAAATTATTTAAATAAAGTTTTAGCTTTCAACACATGTACCATGTATATGTACGTGTAAAATAATAATCAAAACAGAAATTAAATATTACAAGTTCTTTATATACTTTTAAGTATGTTGTGTACAGGAACAAATAAGATCCCTTTTAACAGGGTTACTGCTGGAAGAAAAACACACAAAAATAATTAAGATTTTTTTTAAGTTTCTATTTTCGCCTCTAAATGCCATTAGTAGCTGAAAATGTCTATTTTTATCTAAATTCAAGATATACCAATTTAGATTCTTTTGTATTATACAATTATCTGTACAAATTTAAACAATTATATTGTAAATTTCACATTTAGATTTCATTTTTTTTGATTTCTTGTCTTACCTTTTTTAAAACTTTAGTATATATAATCTATGTAACATAGTACTGATGTGTTGAAAAAACTTTTGTATGTTTAAGAACTGAAGATGAATGTTTAGCATTCGAAACTAGTTTTCTAATAAAATAATCTCAATAGAAGTGGCGATTAATTTATTAATCCTAATTACTATCAGAAGATGTTTATGTTTTTTTTTTTTTTTTTTTTTTTTTTTACTTTTGGCGTTTATGACCAACATACTTGACACATATAAACAATTCAAAACAATCAACCACCATGGATATAAGCATAGAGAGGCTCCTTTTGAAGAGGTAGATAAATTATTTGAGATCATCATATATTAAATAACTTTTAACTGTTATTAAATACACATAAAAATTACAAATTCTGTGATAGTTATTTGTTATTTATAGATAACTGGCGATTTATAGAATAATTATCATATTATGGTACACTTTTTGTGTATATAAAAATAGGTAAATTGAGACATACAGCTAAAGATAATATGGAAACCGGTAGTTTGTTTCTATCATAGATAGGAATTTAGTTAACATGAATAATTGAATAAACGCCATTTGTGAATGAAGATGCTATTGAAATAGTGCACATTTTGTATAACAGAAAAAAAAAAAGGTACAGTGAGACGTACTATTGGAGTAGATGGCTGTTAGAGATCCTTTAATCAGGAGAACAGGAGACGAAGAGAATATAACTAAAGAAGACCAAGAAGGAAACAATAGAAGAGAGTGTCCTTTGTAGGGCTGTGTCTATTTAGGAATGGCTAGCGGAGGACAATGATCACAACTGAAGGGGTCTCAGGCTTCCATCGGTCTGCTGTCCTTCCAGTTGGGGCACCTCTTAGGGGCGGGGGTTGATTGGGGTTTAGCGAAATGGGGTTTGTGTTTATCAGGGAGCTATTGTCTTCCTTTTCTCATCTCGAATTCGTCTTAGTATTATCCAAAACATTAGGTGAATTCCTAATTTATCTCATTAAATTTAGTTAAAGGAATGTGGACTAAATTTTACGTACCATTGTGACACCTCATTTGTGAATTTAGTAAGGGAATGGAGTTTATAAACATTTTATTTGACAGTTCTTAAAATTGTCCTTCATATGATTTCTGCTCTATCTTCTGCTATTTAGAAATCAAATGCAAAATTACTGCTACTGCTGCAGATGACACTGCAATCATGACTAGAGACGCGGACCCTACAAAAGCCACCTTAACACTTCAACACAACCTCAACGAGATTCAAACTTGGTGTAAGAAATGGAAAATAAAACTTAATTATGACAAATCCCTTCATATTACATTTACACTACGACGCAAGACCTGCCCGCCTGTTTACATTGACAACCAACCTTTACATCAAACTGAAAAAGTGACATACTTAGGACTTACGCTTGATAGAAGACTGACATGGGGCCCACACGTCAAGACAAAAAAACAGACGTTACAGTTAAGACTGCGACTTCTATACTCAGTACTTCACAGACGCTCAAAACTACCTTTAAAACAAAAGCTTAACATTTACAGTTACTTGATTAAACCCATCTGGACGTATGCATCGCAAATTTATGGACTGGCCAAAAGAACACATATTCAGAAAATACAGACATTTCAATCTAAATTCCTAAGACTGATAACAGACTCCCCTCCTTATGTGTCAAACGATATACTACATATAGACTTACGTATTCCGACAGTTAAGACCCATATTCATAAACTTTATCGACAATTTCATGAGAAACTACGTGGACACACTAACAAACAGATACATAATATGGCAACAGTACAGATACCAGACATAACTCAACGGAGGCTGAAAAGGAAGTGGATGAGGGATCTCCTAGTCTAATCGCTAATAATTTAGTTTCACGCCTGGAGATTGTACCACTGGGTGCTGACTCCCTTATGCCTGATCATGTCTGTTGTATCAATGTAATTTCACATTCACTGGTTGTCCATTGTGTACAGTTGTGAATAAAGTTATTATGTTAAAAAAAAAAAAAAAAAAAAAAAAAAATGCAACATTAAAATTCGAATATTCTACCAAGACTATGATCTAATCTTGGTACTTGAAGTTTTACTTTCTCCATGGTAACGAAGTAAAAAACTAAGTTTTCTAGACTAATATAATTCAATAGCATTCCCCGTTGCGGCTTCATCTGCTCTCACTACAAAAGAACTCAGATATTTTTCACTAATAATTGAATTTTACTTGTTTAGTCATAAGAATCTTGTATCGAAATATGCAATTGCGCATTATTTCTTTAATGATATTTTTATGCGTAGCTGTAATTTTCAAATGAGGCGCGGCATCTCGGTAGGTAAAAGGCACTTGATTATCAAGCTTCCGGACCGGAGTTCGAGTCCGACTGACGGCAGGAAATTTATTTTCTGTTATTTCAGCAGTGGATCAAATCCAAATGCTATTGAATTATATTAGTCTAGAAAACTTAGTTTTTTACTTCGTTACCATGGAGAAAGTAAAACTTCAAGTACCAAGATTAGATCATAGTCTTGGTAGAATATTCGAATTTTAATGTTGCATTTTTTTTTTTTTTTTTTTTTTTTTTTAACATAATAACTTTATTCACAACTGTACACAATGGACAACCAGTGAATGTGAAATTACATTGATACAACAGACATGATCAGGCATGAGGGAGTCAGCACCCAGTGGTACAATCTCCAGGCGTGAAACTAAATTATTAGCGATTAGACTAGGAGATCCCTCATCCACTTCCTTTTCAGCCTCCGTTGAGTTATGTCTGGTATCTGTACTGTTGCCATATTATGTATCTGTTTGTTAGTGTGTCCACGTAGTTTCTCATGAAATTGTCGATAAAGTTTATGAATATGGGTCTTAACTGTCGGAATACGTAAGTCTATATGTAGTATATCGTTTGACACATAAGGAGGGGAGTCTGTTATCAGTCTTAGGAATTTAGATTGAAAGGTCTGTATTTTCTGAATATGTGTTCTTTTGGCCGGTCCATAAATTTGCGATGCATACGTCCAGATGGGTTTAATCAAGTAACTGTAAATGTTAAGCTTTTGTTTTAAAGGTAGTTTTGAGCGTCTGTGAAGTACTGAGTATAGAAGTCGCAGTCTTAACTGTAACGTCTGTTTTTTTTGTCTTGACGTGTGGGCCCCATGTCAGTCTTCTATCAAGCGTAAGTCCTAAGTATGTCACTTTTTCAGTTTGATGTAAAGGTTGGTTGTCAATGTAAACAGGCGGGCAGGTCTTGCGTCGTAGTGTAAATGTAATATGAAGGGATTTGTCATAATTAAGTTTTATTTTCCATTTCTTACACCAAGTTTGAATCTCGTTGAGGTTGTGTTGAAGTGTTAAGGTGGCTTTTGTAGGGTCCGCGTCTCTAGTCATGATTGCAGTGTCATCTGCAGCAGTAGCAGTAATTTTGCATTTGATTTCTAAATAGCAGAAGATAGAGCAGAAATCATATGAAGGACAATTTTAAGAACTGTCAAATAAAATGTTTATAAACTCCATTCCCTTACTAAATTCACAAATGAGGTGTCACAATGGTACGTAAAATTTAGTCCACATTCCTTTAACTAAATTTAATGAGATAAATTAGGAATTCACCTAATGTTTTGGATAATACTAAGACGAATTCGAGATGAGAAAAGGAAGACAATAGCTCCCTGATAAACACAAACCCCATTTCGCTAAACCCCAATCAACCCCCGCCCCTAAGAGGTGCCCCAACTGGAAGGACAGCAGACCGATGGAAGCCTGAGACCCCTTCAGTTGTGATCATTGTCCTCCGCTAGCCATTCCTAAATAGACACAGCCCTACAAAGGACACTCTCTTCTATTGTTTCCTTCTTGGTCTTCTTTAGTTATATTCTCTTCGTCTCCTGTTCTCCTGATTAAAGGATCTCTAACAGCCATCTACTCCAATAGTACGTCTCACTGTACCTTTTTTTTTTTCTGTTATACAAAATGTGCACTATTTCAATAGCATCTTCATTCACAAATGGCGTTTATTCAATTATTCATGTTAACTAAATTCCTATCTATGATAGAAACAAACTACCGGTTTCCATATTATCTTTAGCTGTATGTCTCAATTTACCTATTTTTATATACACAAAAAGTGTACCATAATATGATAATTATTCTATAAATCGCCAGTTATCTATAAATAACAAATAACTATCACAGAATTTGTAATTTTTATGTGTATTTAATAACAGTTAAAAGTTATTTAATATATGATGATCTCAAATAATTTATCTACCTCTTCAAAAGGAGCCTCTCTATGCTTATATCCATGGTGGTTGATTGTTTTGAATTGTTTATATGTGTCAAGTATGTTGGTCATAAACGCCAAAAGTAAAAATTGAAAAAAAACAAAAAAAAAACTTAAAATCTTCTGATAGTAATTAGGATTGATAAATTAATCGCCACTTCTATTGAGATTATTTTATTAGAAAACTAGTTTCGAATGCTAAACATTCATCTTCAGTTCTTAAACATACAAAAGTTTTTTCAACACATCAGTACTATGTTACATAGATTATATATACTAAAGTTTTTAAAAAGGTAAGACAAGAAATCAAACATAGGCACTCACCTTAGAGGTAACTAGAACAGAAATAGACTTTTCACTGAATTCGTGAGAAGTAGAAGGGAGCAGATAGATTACATTTTTTATTTAAAATGGTGTTTCCCTTATGACTCATTGGATTTTTCCGTTCCTATAGGAAACAAATTTAAAATGTGGCTATTCGATATGTTTATCTGATCATTTAAACAAAAATCTGGATCGGTTTTAAACGATTTTATTATTTCTAGTGATTCAAAAGTATTTAATTTTAGGCTATTCTTTACTTGATGTAATATTTTTACACCTGAGTCTGGTTGTCCATTGTGTACAGTTGTAAATAAAGTTATTATGTTAAAAAAAAAAAAAAAAAAAAAATGCAAAATTAAAGTTCGAATATTCTACCAAGACTATGATCTAATCTTGGTACTTGAAGTTTTACTTTCTCCATGGTAACGAAGTAAAAAAGTAAGTTTTCTAGACTAATATAATTCAATAGCATTCCCCGTTGCGGCTTCATCTGCTCTTACTACAAAAGAACTCGGATATTTTTAACTAATAATTGAATTTTACTTGTTTAGTCATAAGAATCTTGTATCGAAATATGCTATTGCGCATTATTTCTTTAATGATATTTTTATGCACTTAATGATATTTATAAGCAGTGGATCAATTCCGAATGCTATTGAATTATATTAGTCTAGAAAACTTACTTTTTTACTTCGTTACCATGGAGAAAGTAAAACTTCAAGTACCAAGATTAGATCATAGTCTTGGTAGAATATTCGAACTTTAATTTTGCATTTTTTTTTTTTTTTTTTTTTTTTTTTTAACATAATAACTTTATTTACAACTGTACACAATGGACAACCAGTGAATGTGAAATTACATTGATACAACAGACATGATCAGGCATGAGGGAGTCAGCACCCAGTGGTACAATCTCCAGGCGTGAAACTAAATTATTAGCGATTAGACTAGGAGATCCCTCATCCACTTCCTTTTCAGCCTCCGTTGAGTTATGTCTGGTATCTGTACTGTTGCCATATTATGTATCTGTTTATTAGTGTGTCCACGTAGTTTCTCATGGAATCGTCGATAAAGTTTATGAATATGGCTCTTAACTGTCGGAATACGTATGTCTGTATGTAGTATATCGTTTGACACATAAGGAGGGGAGTCTGTTATCAGTCTTAGGAATTTAGATTGAAAGGTCTGTATTTTCTGAATATGTGTTCTTTTGGCCGGTCCATAAATTTGCGATGCATACGTCCAGATGGGTTTAATCAAGTAACTGTAAATGTTAAGCTTTTGTTTTAAAGGTAGTTTTGAGCGTCTGTGAAGTACTGAGTATAGAAGTCGCAGTCTTAACTGTAACGTCTGTTTTTTTGTCTTGACGTGTGGGCCCCATGTCAGTCTTCTATCAAGCGTAAGTCCTAAGTATGTCACTTTTTCAGTTTGATGTAAAGGTTGGTTGTCAATGTAAACAGGCGGGCAGGTCTTGCGTCGTAGTGTAAATGTAATATGAAGGGATTTGTCATAATTAAGTATTATTTTCCATTTCTTACACCAAGTTTGAATCTCGTTGAAGTTGTGTTGAAATGTTAAGGTGGCTTTTGTAGGATTCGCGTCTCTAGTCTTGATAGCAGTGTCATCTGCGTAAGTAGCAGTAATTTTGCATTTGATTTCTAAATAGCAGAAGATAGAGCAGCTTCTGCTATTTAGAATTCAAATGCAAAATTACTGCTACTTACGCAGATGACACTGCAATCATGACTAGAAAACGCGGACCCTACAAAAGCCACCTTAACACTTCAACACAATTCGAATATTAAAATAATTAAAATTCGAATATTCTACCAAGACTATGATCTAATCTTGGTACTTGAAGTTTTACTTTCTCCATGGTAACGAAGTAAAAAAGTAAGTTTTCTAGACTAATATAATTCAATAGCATTTCCCGTTGCGGCTTCATCTGCTCTCACTACAAAAGAACTCAGATATTTTTCACTAATAATTGAATTTTACTTGTTTAGTCATAAGAATCTTGTATCGAAATATGCAATTGCGCATTATTTCTTTAATGATATTTTTATGCGTAGCTGTAATTTTCAAATGAGGCGCGGCATCTCGGTAGGTAAAAGGCACTTGATTATCAAGCTTCCGGACCGGAGTTCGAGTCCGACTGACGGCAGGAAATTTATTTTCTGTTATTTCAGCAGTGGATCAAATCCGAGGTCGGGAGAACCTCCTGGAACACACCCAGCCTCTTAAAAAGTGGGTATTCTTAGATGGGGAAAAAACATCGCGGTTAATATTGAATATTAGCCAAATCACCTCCTTCCACAACCGTTGGCACAGAAACAGTACAGCCTACCTAAGTACTGAACCCGAGACCCTTCATGGGTTGTAAGTGGTACAGGTATTTTTTTTTTTTAATTTTGAAATTTGTTTACATTGAACTGATCAGGTTGTTGAAGATTACGTGAAAGCATACTGGGACATCCAATTTTTAGTTTTAATGTATGAGTTGATAATCTCAATGGACGGACTACTGAGATAAATTTGCGGATAATGGATTGCACTATCAGTGAATAAAACTAAAGGTCCATGAATCATATTTTTACACAAAATATTACAAAACAAAAGTTCAACATTTTGATTTGGTTATAAATTTATCGTTTTTTGGATGGATTTTAATTTCTAAATCATAAATGTATACACAGATAAGCTTAGTTGTTTTACCGCTGTAACATTGCACAACAGTGTTAATCACTTAACCGATTTTGAAACTTCACTGGGATCCATATGTATATATTTATTAATTTATTCGAAAATAAGTAAATTCTTTGTACCTGCAAAATTACAATGAAATGTCGAAGAAAAAGATTAAAAAAACAAGCAAAAGAAAAATAGTTTTTAGGCAGACATGGAAACTGAACCTAAGCTTGAAGTTCTTAATTTTTGTTTTGCCTTTAACTAAATTTCACGATCTTCTTTTTTTTTTTTTTTTTTTTTGTATTTTTTGTTAATAAAACCTTTTTTATTTAACATAGACAATGTATAAGTAATTGCAGCAAAAAAAAAAAAAAAAAAAAAAAAAAAAAAAAAAAAAAAAAAAAAAAAAAAAAAAAAAAAAAAATGACGTTGATATATCAGTTAACAAAAAAGTTATAAGGCATAAATATTTGGTTTTGGTTATTTAAAAAAAAAATCATAAATAAAAAACCACAAGATTTTGTATATAGGTTAGTGACCTATACAGTTCTAAATGAACCTCCCTACACGAGATACCTCTTTGGCCAACGATCTTCCAAACACCCTCTATAATAGTACAGAAATTTACGGCTGCATAACATAAAGTCAATCTAATACCCAAAGAATACGCCATTTCTTTTTTGTTGCAATTACTAATACATTGTCTATGTTAAATAAAGAAGGTTTGATTCAAAAAACAATTTTTATTTTTAATTTTTTTTTTTTTTTTTGCCTTTAACAAGATTTAACGATCTCCATGGCTGCCCGCAACCTTTTGGTAGATCGTCATGGTTGCAAGTTGGTAATATAAGATATGTTAATAAATGAGAACGTTAAATAGAATATATACTAAATTAAAAAAAAAAAAAAAAAAGAAATAGAACGTACTTGAAAGAAATATTAATTTTAATTTTCTCTGTAAATTAAGTTTTTTTAAGTTTAAGAGAAACAAAACTTTAGAAATGATTTCATAATACTCGTTAAAGGGAAAGTTGAGAATTAGATACTGCTTACTTCTTTTTTTAGGCCGATAAGAAGGCAAAGCTAACTAACTAAGGCGAAAAAAAGAAAGTAAGATAACAGACCGCTTATTAGGAGCCATTCCATCTCTAAGGTTTCTAATTTAAGGTTAGCAGTTTGTTTTAATATTATTTATTTTTCTGTTGAGAAAAAAATACTGTATAAATAATACTGTTCAACAAATATTTGCATTTTTTATGTTTGGATATCAATTTATTCCAAGGACGCCTAATAGATTTTTTAAACATTTTAATAGTATCTGTTGGTTGGGGGGTCTATACTTTTTGAGTTTGTTGTAACGAATTTTTCACATTCTTAATAACACGCTCTAGCTCTGTTGCTGTTGTTGCTCGGTTCAAAAATTTGAAAAAATTCGTGAAAAAAATTTATGATATTTAATGAAAAATAATTTTGTTACAAACCATTTGTCACAATAACCTACCGTTTATAAGATATATTGGTTTAAATAATAAAAGTCACGTTTGAAACAGCTATTTTCTCTCAACTTAGTTTATTTCGAATAATCATTGATTGTTGATTTAATTCTGTAATGTAAATGGGAAAAACAATAGGTTATAGATGTACTTATCTACGGTCTATTGTTTTGCCAAGTCAGGGAGAAATAGATTTTTTTTTACCTTAACATTTAGCTAAACAATATCAGGTTTAAGATAATTAGGTTCTCTCTACCACTGATATGAGATACAAATAATACAATAGCAGTAACAATTAAATGCATTCTATATTATGATATAAATATGAAATACCTGCAAACCACTAAATATTTATACATTTTTCTCTATATAACTTTGTTTCTTGATTTTGTTGAATTTTGATTTATTTATGTAATATAACTTCTTGTTCTTTATTTTATTTTATTTTCCTTGTTTATTTTTTTATATTGACCTTTCGACACATGTACAATCTATATGTATGTGTTAAATAATAATCAAATCAAAAAATAAAAATTACATGTTCATTTTATAATTTGTACAAGTATGGTTCAAAGCTGCCAATAAATTGCAAAAGACTTATTTACTCAGCAGTAATTAAACTCATTCGGAAAAAAAGAGTTGCACTTTGAGGCTCCACTATCTTCTTGTATCCGATCCTTACAATTCGAAATTCTTCTCAAAATCCTCAATGATTTGGCTTAAACCACATACCTATTCCTCCATAGTAAACTCCATACTTACTCGAATTCACTAATCCCCCAACTTGCCTCACACTCAATTCCCGATAACCATTCAAGGCGTCTGAAAAGAAAATGACCGAGAGACCTTCTAATGTTGAACATTTATTGAAACACTACTAGTGAGTAGTTCTTTGCGTGTTATTTACGTGGCATTATAATCATTTTCCTCACATTTACTTGTTTAACGTAAGGTTACAAGTGAGACTCACTATGTCAAAAAACATAGTTCTCAAAGATTTTTTGCTTTGTCTAATTTATTACTAACATTAATTTTTCAAATAATATAAAAACCTGAAAGTTCCAGGTATTTATTTTAATTGATAAAATATTGTCAGTATCAAAGCAGAAAAATCTTTTACCGGCATTTAGTCAATAGTGTTTTTTGATTAGGTGAGTTTTACTTGTAACCCCAAGATATAGTGTATACAGTTGTAAACATCAATAGCTAAAAACAAAAAAGAAAGTATTGTTCTATATAATATTTTATCGTTAACATGTGTATCAATAGTTAAAATTAAAGGATATTATATTGCTTGGAAATTTATGTTTTAGTGAAAACTCAACTACCGTGTTTTCTAAACGTTTGATTACATCTGAATAAGTTGTGTTGACTTTTGACGATGTAGAATAATATCATATGAAGAAGCAATGCTTTGATATGTCAGATGGGGACAAATTACTTATGTCAACAATCATGAATGGAAACAGCATAATTGTACTAAAATTTACAATAATCTGCTGTAAAGCAATCAGTGCCAAAACGATAGCAATATCTAATTAAAGGGCTAATATCCATTGTTTTGTCCGATCCAGTAGGCCGTGCATCACGTAGGCCCAGTAAATTCAGGACTGTACTGTTTAGGGGCCGGCTGTGTACCTGGCTGTACCACTCCAGTACAGATAACAGTTATTTAGGATGAGTAATTCATCTAAAAAAAACAAAAAAAAAAACTGTTTTACAATTCAATATCTGGTTGTATAATCTTAAGCATTTGTCACGGTTTGAAGCCTCCTAGGCATTGATTCAAATATTTTGTAGGTTTCCTGAGGGTCGATTTCTGCCCATGTTTTTTGAAGGTTGGAAATTGTCATTTTACGAAAAATTTAAATATTCGGATTTTCGATTTGAATAACGCTTAAAGGTGACTATGGTGGTGTTGAAAACATCATTGGAAAATTGTACAGCAGTCATATTACCTATTTCAGCAGTCAGTACCTTATTTCTGCTATTTCACAAACACTTATTTTAAGATTTTTTGACGCTAATTACCATATTTCTGGTTATTCACACACCGATAGAGAACGCTCTCCGCTTAAAAGTTTTTTTATTGTACACTGTTTTAAACCTTTTAATAATGTACTGCAAGGACAAATAAGACAATCCTAACTTTCCAACAATATATCAGGCTTAATCCTTGTTGGAAAAGTTTTATCTTTTACAAAACAATTTTATCTTTGCAAGCTGAGCTCAATTCTTTTAGTGCTGGAAGGCATTTTCAGAACGTTTAGACCGAATGAAAAATATTAAGACGTTTGGTAGGGCCTAAATTTGTAGATTGATTGCCTTGCTTGAAAACCAACAAAAAAAAAATATACTTAATGGACGGCGACCAATTCGCTCGAATCCAACGTATGAAATTGTTGGGACGAGTCCTGAGAATTGATAAACCGAGAACTGTTTGAAGAACTCCCCTTGAGATGCGGGAAGGAGTTAGGTCTAGAGGAAGACCGAAATATAGATGGATATACAATGTAAAAGCAGATATAAGGAAGAATGGGTAAAGGCAATTAAGCAATTGGGTTGCCAAATACACAGCATACCAATCTTTCTAATTAAAGATAGGTCTATATAACAGCACTCTATATAACAGCAATTCATGATTTGGGTTAAATTGCTCATACTTTTTTTTTTTTTTTCTCCTTCACAAGCATCACTACTATTTAGCAGACACACCAAATAAATTGGTATACATATATATGCAATAACCATAAATTGCATTAGTCCTATATACTATGTATGTGGTGGTGGATAATGCCCAGAGAGTCCAAATTTATATTTTTGGCCATTATCGCAATATCACTCGCCTCCACACCAAGGTCCTCCAAGACGCTCCTTTTTTTCCTGGTATGACTCCGTGAGACCCAAACCATAATCCTTTCAAAGAGAAATTTCTATTTCCAAATGTTTCGTGGAATTTCTCTTTAAGGAAAGGGATACACTTTTAATATATTTCCATTTTTCCCCTTTCTACTACTGATTGATTGAGGTTATTATTTTCATACCTTACCGTAGGATCCAGTATGAGTGCTGTCGTTGATTTATATATTTTTATTTTCTTAATATATTCTTATCACGGTTGCCAGATTTTGTTTTTACTAGCGTATAAACTCAAACATGTATTTCAGTTTTAAAATATATCGGTGCTGTTAAGAAATATAGGAAACTGTTAAAGCAAGGATTATAACCAGGATATTGCAGTGAACGACCCCAGAAAATAAGGGGCAGAAAGTGAAGATTCCGCACCCGGCCATTTCTGAGAGGGTTTCTTAGAACGTCGATCCGGCTAAAGAGCTTTCCGAAACTATGTCAAAGATTAATTGAGAAATGCAGTTATGAAGTTTGCTCTCTCTGGAGGAAGTTGTCCAAGCCCCATTTGTCTGCTCTCAAGAATCTACGCAATAAGTTCAACCGACGGAAAGCACTCTCCATTCTGTCGGTTCGTTGTTTGTTAATGTCTTCCCTAAAGATGTGCTATCGTTTCTGAGTTGTGAGTTCATTTAAATAGGAAGATAGTTATATAAATCATTGGCAATTATTTAACCAGTTGGTGAAGTCGTCAATCTTATAATAATAGTAAGGGTGTTCTTTAAATTATAATCCAATATGAGCCCCACAAAACGATTTATGTCGAATAATCTACAAATATACTTTCGATCATTCGAAATAAATTGCCATTTTCAGAGAAGTTAAATTGTTTAAATTATTTAATTGAACAGGCCGAAATTCGTTTCGGGGATTACTTTAAGTTAAGGATTTGTTTGGTGTTGAATTAAGATCTAAACTTAGTGAAAAGAATTGTTTGCTCAGCAATTATGAATTTGTTAACCGATATTTTTTAGAAATTTATTCTCAAAGCTACAAGAGCTTGTTATTAATTAATAATATATTGTTACCTGATATAAAAGAGGTATTTATTATTAAGATTAACGATGAAATATATGGTTTTGTGTATCTCACCAACAAAACTTACAAACTCTTATATGACCATTTCACAGAACGAACGAAACAATCTTAATTCATGTAGAAGCCAATTTTGGCACAGCTAAAAATTAATAGTTTATTATTATAATTTGAAAGCTTATTGCTAAAAATAAAATTATTGTTGTTAAGCCAAATATGCTTATTATAGTACAGGGAAATTAGCATTCGAAACTTGATATCGAACCAAAAATAAAAAGATCTGACTATTGCATATTGTTCATCAACCTTAGCTGTAAATGTGGTTAAAAGATTTCTTTGAAACATCTTCAGGTTTGGGCAGGGGAGGGGTGGAAAGTGTTGAAAATTGTATGTATTTAGCACTTTGATCCAGTAACTCGGAAACCGTTACTTTCAGCAAATTTTGTGTTAAATACATTATTAAAGCTAAGCAAATTCGCAATAAATTTGGTTCTATTCGTTTTTTTGTCAGATCGATAGTTTTAGAACTGTGAAGGAAGAAAAATTGGCTAACTTGCGGTAAGTCGCACTTTTCCTCAAAAACGCGTTTGTCGGTACTCTTTTGTCTATAACTCCGAAACTGTTTGTCTAATCTCGAATTTCTTTTTTTCATCTAAAACTGGTTAAATTTATCATCAGATACTATATATTTCATTTTAATTAAGTTCCATGAAATATCTATTCCACCTCGCTGAATACCGCGTACTGTTGTAAAATCCTTATTTTTTCGGAAATTTTCTCGTTATAACTCTAAAAATATTTGTTCGATTCCAAATTTCTTTTTTCCATCTCATAGCTGGTTAAATTTTCTATTAGGTCCTATATCAAATTTTGATAAAATGCCATGTAATACCCTTGCCAGCACGCTAACAACTGCGAGTTGTTAAAAATTTCTAGTTTTTTTTGGCATATTTTCTCTATAACTCCTAAAAAATATGTCCGATTCCAAATTGCTTTATTTCATTTTAAAGCTACTTAAATTATCAATCAGGTCCTATCTATGACTTTTAATTATATTCCATGTAATACCCATGCTAGCACACTAAATGTGTATGTTTTGGCAAAACCTGACATTTTTGAAATGTTGAGTGGGCTGGCGTGGGTGTTTCACGGACTTAAATCAAAATTTGATATATAGGATCTAATTCCAAATTTAACCATCTTTAAGATTTAAAAACGAAATTCAGGATCGAATAAATATTTTTAGAGTTATAACGAGAAATGTTCCGAAAAAAATAAGGATTTTCACAACAGTACACGGAATTTAACGAGGTAGAATGGATATTTCACGGAACTTTATTAAACTTAAATCTATAGAATCTAATAGGAAATTTAACCAGCTTTGAGATGAAAAAAAGAAATTTGGGATCGGACTAATATTTTTGGAGTTGTAGTGAGAAATGAACCAAAAATAAAAGAATTGCTCAATAGTATGGGTTTCTCAACGTGTTGGCATGGGTGTTTTACGAGACTTGATCAAAATTTCACATTTGTGGGTTCAGAAAGCAAATTTAATCAGCGTTCAGATAAAAAAAAAAAAATTCAAATCGAACAAATAATTTTGGAGTTATAGTCAAAAAAGTGCCGACAAACGTGTTTTCGCGGAAAAGTGCAACTTACCACAAGTTAGCCAATTTTTTCGTCCTACACAGTTCTATAACTATTGATCTTAGCAAAAAAATAAATAGAACCAAATTTGTTGCAAAATTTCTTATCTTTAATAATGTATAGAAAACAAAATGTGCTAAAAGTAACGGTATCCAAGTTATTTAATCAAACAGCTCTGATACTTCCTGGGCTCGATAAGTATCACTTAGTTTAATGATCTTTATTTTAACTATTTATTATGTATTTAATTAACTAAGGATCTCCAAGGTCTATAAAAGCCTTAAAAAAAAAATATATATATACATACATACATACATACATACATACATACATACATACATACATACATACATACATACATACATGCATGCATGCATACATACATACATACATACATACATACATACATACATACATATGTAAGCTTCTTTTGATATTTGGAACCAAGGACGCTAAAAGATTAATTATATAAACCATAAACATTTCATTTTTAACCATAAAAAAGGGTTTTTTCTATTAATTTTCATTTTTCTAGCTCCTTATCTCCTTAAGCATTGCTGTTAGCAAAAAAGTGTATAGCACCTTTTTTGTAAAGAATTTTATAATTATTAATTTAGTACATAAACACATTTCCGCTAGGGGCAAGTGTCTTCGAGTTATTAACGAAAAACTGAAAAAAAAACGACCTTTAGAGCGCCCCCCCTCCGTTAGCTCCACCCCCACCCCCCAGTACTTTTAGTATGTTGTTAAGGACACCTTCCCCTACAACTGTGCCAAAATTGGCTTCTACATGAATTAAGTCCCCTAGTCGGCCTTTTTTGGTCTTCGTTGCTTGGACTATAATAAAGGACAAACGTTTTGCAGAGCCTTCGACAATATCTCAAAATAATTGTCTCTCTTTGTATCACAATCTCTGTCAAATCTCATTTTTCCGTCTTCAGCTTTTTAGCTCAAACTGTGAAAAGTTTTATTTTGTTCTAGCTTCATTTAGGAAAATACAAACGTTTCTTTAAACCAGCCGATCAACTGATATTTTGCTGAAATATAGATAAGGTATAAATTTTGTTGACTTTAGATATACGATAGCGGTGGAACAAGGTCGAAAACTTGGATTTTAGTACACACACACATACCTAACAACATATAAAAAAAATCTAAGCTACGCGGTATTTCGCATACTTAAATGTAAAATATATTTGTATTGAGAAAGCTTTTATTGCGTAAATATTACTATATGTCTTACCTAACGGCAATAAGTAATATAAACGGTTACGAATCCAATCGTACAGTATAAAAAAATAAATAAATTAAATTAAATTAAATAAAGCCTCTATTAATAATACGATCATACTATATATACAACTAGCATCCCCGTCGCGGCTTCGCCAGCCTTCATAAGTAAAGATAATTTCAACTAAACATTTAAGTTTTATTTGTTTATCGATAAGATTCTTGTATTTTAGCATGTGGTTGAGCATTATTTCTTCAATGATTTTTTCACGCATAGCAGTAATTATTAATCTAGTTATAATTACACTGATTAGGTGGTTGAAGATTACGTAAAAGCACCATTAGACATAAATTTTTAATTTAAATGTATGAATTGGGAATCAAGATGGATAAATACTATTAAGAAAATCTTGCGCAAAATAAACTGCATTGTCAGTGCTTACAACAAAAGGCATGTGGATCATATTTTTACACACAATATAAAAAAACAAAGGATCGACATTTTGATTTAGTAATAATTTGTATTACGCAGAAATAACTTTATTGATTACATCTTGTTGGATGTTGATTTCGACTATAAAAGTATATGGCAGTGTGGCAAACCTTGTTTCTGCCTCTCAACATTGTACATTTAAATTATAGTTATTGTAAATTTTACCATTGCAAAACCTTCCTAGAATTATAAAAACTATTTATATAGATGTCGGTAGAGATAGGTTCAGTTTACCATTGGAAACTCTATTGTGGAATGGCGCTATACACAATCGTTCGATTTTCAAGCTTCACTGGGATCTACATATTGCACACCATATTTAAATCTTTTTTTAATTTTCTTGATAGTTTAATAAGTAAATTTTATCATCGATTTCAAGCTCTTTTGTAACCTCTCGTGTAGAATGGCACTTGCCACCTATCGGTCAATTTTAAAACTTCACTGTTGTCCACATATTATCTTTTTTTAATAAAAAATAAATTAAAAATCAATAGATTTTAATATTGCTAAACCTTCTTGGAACTATGAAGATGATGTAGTTAATATTTAGAACAGCTTGGTTCAGTAGTATTCGCGGTTAGTGATCACAAACGAAAAATGGCTTTTCTTTTTATATGATAGTATAAATTATTATTATAGTAAATTTTCTAATTGTAAATCTTTCAAGAACTATGAAGAAGATGTAGTTAAAATTTGGTTCAGATAGGTTCATTAGTTTTACTTAAACGTTATTGTCGCTTGCCACATATTTACAGCTTTTTGGATAACAATTTTATTATCAATTTTGAGCTATACTTAACACCGGATCATTGTAACCTCTATTGAATGGCGCTCGCTTTACTGCACACCATATATTTATCCTTTTTAAACAGTAATTTAATAGATAATATGTAAATTTTATTATTGCTAAGCCTTCTTTGAACTATGAAGATGATGTAGTTATATTTGGTACAGAATAGTTCTATAGTTTTCGTGGTTAGTGATCACGAACGGAAATGGCTTGTCCTTTTATATATAACTTTATCATCCCCCGTCGAGGCTTCGCCCTCTCTCATAAATGAAGACTTAGATAATTTAAGCTATAGTAATAATTGATTATTTTTTATTTTTATCGATAAAAAATCTTGTATTAAAGTGAACAATTGAAAATTATATTTTTTTTATGATTTTTTCACGCATTGCAGCCATTATTAACTTGGTTAAATTAGATTGATTAGGCGTTTGAAGACAACATAAAGCATAATTAGACATCCAATTTTCAATTTTAATATATGAATTGGTAATCCAGATGGACAGAGACTATTAAGAAACTGTTGCATATAATGGACTGCATTATCAGTGCTTACAACTAAAGGTTCAAAATTCATATTTTTACACACAATATCAAACAGTTGAGGATCGGCATTTTGATTTGTAATAATTTTCATTCGACAGAAATATTCTTATTGATTTGATCAGGTTGGATTTTAATTTCTAACCATAAAAGTATGTGATAGTGCGGCAAAACCCGTTTCTATCACTCAACATTGTGCATTTAAATTTATATTGTTGCTAAATCCAGAACTACGAAAATGATCTAGTTAAAATTTGGTATATTTCACTCCATATAGCTGTTTCAATAACAATTTAATTGAAAAAAAAGTAAATTTTATTATAAATGTCCAGCTCTATATAACACTGTACCTTTTAACATTTTATGTAGATGTCAATTGCCGCCTTTTTTGAACTTCACTGTTATCCACTTACTATTAATTTTTCAATAAAGAATTAGTTGGAAATCATTAGATTTTACTATTGCTAAACCATCCTATAAAGATGATGTAGTCAATATTTGGTAGAGATTGGTTCAGTAATTTTTGGCGGTTAGTGATCACAAACGAAAATTGCTTGTCCTTTTATATAATAGTGTAACCTTATACCGCCATATGTTAGAATCGTATAGAGAATACAAGAATAAAAATAATACTGCGACTACAAATTAAGATATAAACTATCCTATCTTTCTTGGATCAAACTGCACACGGTGTGAAAATTTGATTAAAATCGGTTCAGTAGTTTAGGTGTCAGCGTGGCCCAAGAACGTAATTTATATATATATATATATATATTTATATATATATTAAGATATACACACTTAGCCTAGTGATCTCTGGATCAACCCTATACCTAAACTTTTGGAGGGACACGCAAGCCTCTGAGAAATCCCAGCGATGCTCTCTCAGCCAGTGCTAGAAAAGGTTTTGGCATTGATTATAGACAGAAATATCCATGATCTATGATAAATTAAGTTTTTATTTATTCTAGTAGACTCAATTACAAATTGAGATTTTATCGTTGCATACTGAAGAACTTCTTTCTTAAAAATGTCAGTGATGTAGTCTAAGCTATTATATCGTTGTTTTGAATTTAAATCATTTCCTTTCGGGTGCTCTCCGCTAGGCTGGTTTCCATGAAGAGCATTGTAGTATGTATTCAGTTATGAAACACTTCTAACAGGCCAAACTTCTTCGAGGGTCCTTGTTAGACGATGTTATTTTAGTACACCGAAGAGAAGTATCAACCAGTGGGTTGGTTGGAGGGCGCTCCTCAGGAGAAGGAATAAGCGGAAGATGAAGGTTCAAAGGTCAGGGGTGAGCCGGCATTGAGACTTAGCGGCCATTGATTTGGTAAACTTTCTCGGCTACCGTTGGTCCTGATAGGGAGCCCTCCTTTCAACAAGTGAAGTCTTACCCCACTCTTCGTCGATGGTTTCTAAATAATCTTCAAATACTTTTTATCTATTAAGAGATAGATCAATTAGATCATTATATCAAGCCAGCTGCAGGAAATAATAAGTACTTAAATATGCTTGATAATAGTAAGAAATCAAACCTGTAATAAAATGAAAACAACAAATTACAATTGATAGTAAAAGAAAAAACTGAATTTTTCTCTAACTAGGAAAAACACCTTATAGATATCTCTATATATTATCTATTACTTCTGACTGAGAAACAGTCGGCAAATCCTCTATCTGAGCAACGCCAACATAGATAGAGCCTATGAAAAAAAGATCCAACCTAAAAACTGTAGGCAAAACCACATTTTTCATATAATCTATGTAGCTAATAAACATTAGGTCCTAATGACAATTTTTTTATATAACAAAAATGTTCTCCACTACAGTTCTGATCAGGATACTTCGATCATGTCAAATTTTCAATCCGAGCAACACCCAATGAGACAGAGTGTGAATGTTACATACAATGCAACATACAGAGAGGGAAAAAAAGTACCCAAGAAAACTATAGACTCCAGCTATAAGACATATTCATGGCAGAGTTAAAGACATTTTCCTAGCAGTTTTTAGGTTCCTATGTTTCCTATGTTATGTTTGACCCTTTCTTTTATTATTGTTAAATAAATATTAATATTGTTATAACATCCATGTAAGGCTTACCAGGCCGATCTGGATATAATATATATATATATATATATATATATATATATATATATATATATATATATATATATATATATATATATAGAAATGTTTTTACTGTAGTTTAAATCAAAGTAAAACTATTTTTTTTCCAGCCATAATAAAATTACAATTGATGTTGCGTGAGCGCTTAATTGGCCTTTAGAATATATACACCCAGAGTAAGGTGATATATTTATGAGTGCTACAATGAAACTCTTTCATGAAAACTATTATTGCAATTGTTTGAATCATAAAATCCTTCAATTAATAATAATTACAAATTTTACTCAAAATCACAATTACAATGTTTTATTTGCTATGAATTTAATCAATATAGTTGCTTTATTTATAAGTTTAACATTACATTGCCACACAACTTAATTGGGGAAATACTTATTTCGCTGAAATTAAAATTTAAATCATAACACTTATTTGCATTGAAAAAACTAATTTATAATAATTTTTCAGTGGATTAAAAAAAAATAAAATTTATTGAAAATTTATTTTTAATCATTGCAAACCTTAAATAATGAGCTGTTTTAATAAATCAGGAAAATATTTGAACTCAAAAAAAATGTTAAATTAATGTTCCATATACGCAACAGTGGACGTTAATGTGAAGCTTGTAATCTTGTACCGATTTCCCCCACCCTTTCTTCTGCATTTGGCTGTGGAAATTACTGTTATCCTTGGTAACCCAGCATTCTAACCACGCTTGGCTGTGATGGGGGTGACAGAAAACCCAGTTTTCAATCAGAATTATTAAGGTTATGGTCTTTAAATATTGGTCGAAGACGAGAAACCAGATAGGTATTGAGGGTAACGCTTACCAGCAAGAACTTTAAGGTAAGTGTATATTTAAATACCGCAAAAGTTTTTAACTGAATTTAAATAAAAACCTGTCGTTTAAGATATAAACAATTTGTGAATAAAACTCATACCTATATTCTTACTTCTTAATATTTTGATTTATGTAACATAGGAACCTAAAAACTGTAAGGAAAATTTATTTAATATATGTGTGTGATATATATATATATATATATATATAATATATATATATATATATATATTATATCCAGATCGGCCTGGTAAGCCTTACATGAATGTTTTAACAATATTAACATTGATTTAACAATAATAGAAGAAAGGGTCTAGTCTCGTGCAAGAGACACCCATAACAGATAAGTTTTCTAATAATTTTGGAATAATTATAACTTTAGAGGAAGTATAAAATAACAATAAATCAAAGGGAAAGAAAAAAAAATGCAAAGAAGTAAAAATAAAAAAAAAAAAAAATAGATTAATAATAATAAATATATAGGAAAAATTAAATAAATATTAGTAATATACAAGGCAAAATGAAGTACTTAACATAAATAAAACATAAATAAAAAAATATAATATAAAATAAATAAACAAAAAATAATAATAAAAAATAATAGAAAAGAAAATATATATAGGAGAACAATAATAAAGACAAACTAAATAAATGAAGTAAAGAAATAAAGAAACAATAAAAAATAAATTGTAATTATAAGAACAATTAATGGTGTTGTAACGAATAAGTAAATACTGAATGAAATAATAATGTTTTTTACATCAGGACGTCTTGCATGAGTATCGGTTGCAATATGCGGAATGTTGCTTGAGCTCCTATGCTGAAAACTGCTGCACCTTTAACCGCTAGTAACTTACTGTGAAACCTGGTAAAGCATTTTTTGATGAAATCTATTGATTCTATGTTTAATTCACGTGTAGTTTACTATTTCCTATAAACCATGGAGCATCTACAGCAATTCTCAGGAACTTGTTTTGGAAAGATTATAGGGACATGATACGAACCGTTCGATAAATCCTTAAAACACCGTGTTTTATAACGCAAACAAAAAATTATATTTACGATTTTATAAGATTTAAAATAAATTACAATATAATTATAATATATTTTACAAGCGGGGAACAAAAATTATTTTATAAATCACACAGGTAGTGATATATACGGACCTAGTAATGGATGATAAAGCACAAGAAGGAATTTGTTTGTTGTCAGGTTTCAGTGTCCGGTTTCAAAAGGCAAAGCGACCGCTACACTTTTATGGTTAAAGCTTCACAGAGGTTTATAAACTAAATCAAACCTGTTCAGTCTGTCTTTATACGTTTAAAAACCGTTTTTGAAAGCTTTACAGCTTTGGCGAAAAATAAATGTACTATTAGAATGTCATAAATATGTTTTTAGAAATGTTAAGTAATAATTTTATATTTGGATCGTATTGCATCAAATGAATCTTTCGTTTCTGTTATAGTCTAATAAAAATTTCTTCTGTTCGAATTATATAAGGAAATAAATAATTACTAGAGAAGGGCTGACATGTTGGGAAAGTTGACCAATCGGCTACTTCTGTAGTCAGCAACTAGTCGGCCAGTTTTATATTTTATTGATTATAATTTTTATTTTTGATTCATATCTACATTTTGATATTAAATCCAGGAATAGAAACTTTTTTTTTATTCTATTATCGAAATTTAAAAAAAAAAAAAAAAATCATCATGATGATAATTCTATAGTTGACTGCAGGGGGTAATGTTAGTGAAGAAATGGTCAGGGGTGCAGTCATGTAAATAAAGTAATTGATATTTGGGGTGCAGAAATTGATGAATAATACAAATTATTTTATTACAACTGTACCTTTCGACTAGCACTTGCTAATATTTTGTATTCAATTATTTAATTAACTTCAGATATTCTTCCAACTATTTAAACAGCTGTTAGTTCTTTCATTGACTAATTTACTTTGTACTCTTTTTTCTTCATTTTTAAATTTTATTTATTTATTTATTTTAAACGAATCTTTGTATCATCTTGGTCGCATCCAATTTTTTGTTATTTTAGCCCAGAAGAAGGTTAAAAGCAAGGCAGGTTAAAACGTCGGCACGCCAAATATAAAGATTTTTTTTATTTAAAAACTTCGACATGTTTATTTACTTGACTGAACCCCTGACCATTCCTTTACTTACAAAAAAATAAATTCGATTGCTTCAACAATACTTAATAGAGAACTTAACCTACGTAACCTACAAGTGTTTTTAATCACAGTTTTTTTTTTTTTTTGTGTCATGATTAAAAATTATAATTTCTTAATGGGAACAATACAATGTAAAGATTGGAATACCAAAAGAAAATTTACATACATTAAAAGCATGTGTATTTTTAAGTTCATATCAATTTTTGTGTTTTATATTTATATTTATCTATGTCAGTCGTGGACATGTCATTAATGAATATGTTGTTATGTCCATGAAGTCTGTCATGAAATCGTCTATAAAGGTCATGTATATGTTTCTTTACTGAAGGTATCTCTAAATCAGTGTGAAGTGTGTAGTTTGAAACGTACAAAAGTGATTTCGTGATTGACCTGAGTAATTTTGATTGGAATATTTGTATTTTTTTAAGGTGTGTATTTTTTGCTGTCCCGTATATTTGTGTGGCGTATGTCCATATGGGTTTAAGTAAGTAAGTGTAAGTGTTCAGTCGTTGTCGGAGTTTTAATGTCGACCGTTTATGAAGCATTGGATACAGAAGTTTTAATCTCTTGGTTAGACTGAGACGTTTTGTTTTACGTGTGGGCCCCAGGTCATTCTTCAATCAAATGTAAGTCCTAAGTAATGAATTTCGTTTGTTTGTGGTATGGGTTGATTGTCGATGAAGACAGGTGGACAAGAGTCTTGTCTGAGTGTAAAGGTTATGTGCTGTGATTTGGTGTAGTTTAGTTTTATTTTCCAATGTTTGAACCAGTCTTGTAGTATTGTTAAGTGGTGTTGAAGAGTTAATGATGCAATTGTGGGGTCTTTATGCCTAGTTAATATGGCTGTATTATCAGCGTATGTTGCTGTCAATGTTTGATGGCTAAGTGGCATATGTGAGTGCAAAGAATATATAACAGTGGATCTAGTATTGACCCCTGTGGTACTCCGGCTTTTACTGGATAAATAGAACCTTGTCGGACATAAAAAATCTATCAGAGAGAAAATATTGAAGTATCAGATAATAGGTAAAAAGAAGAAGATTTTTCAATTTAAAAAGAAGTCCGTCATGCTAAACTCTGTCAAATGCTTGAGCTACATCTAGAAATGCCCCAGTAGCAAGATTTCATGTCTTTTCTCGAGTGAGATTGATATGAAATCCGTTACACGGTGTAGTTGATGAACTGTTGAGTGAAATGAACGGAATCCAAATTGATGTGTAGGCAGTACTTGTTTATCTGTCAGTATGTATAGTAAAAAAAATATATATATATATATTTATCTATATCTATACTATTATATAAAACGATTTGTCATTTTTCGTTTAGTAATCACCAACCATGAAAACTACTGCACCGATCTTTACTAAATGTTAATTTTATCATCTTCTTAGCCCAAGAAAGGCTTAGCAATAACAACATTTACTGATTTGAATTACATTGTTAGTAAAAATGCGATAAATATGAGGATTCCAGGTAATTTTGAAAATCGCCTGATATAATCTAATAATATTGTCTAATTGACTGCCCATCTGAATTAACAACTCGTACACTAACATTAAAAATCGGATGTCTAATTAGGTTTTTCCGTGATATTCAACAAAACATCATTTTGGCTACAATCTGCAATTACAATCAACAAATTGCAAGGTCAAGTATACAAAACCGTTGAGGATCTTTGGACTGACTTTTTCTTTCACTGTCAATAACGCGTTGAACTGAAAACAATTAAATTAATCTCATAATTTCGGAAAACAAAACTCAAAATGTAGTCTTTATGTCTTATGAATTTAATTTATTTCTTTTCTGCATTCTTCCTACAATGCCAGATTTGTATCGATAAAATAAAACTTCAATTATTATATAAAATTATGAAGGTTTTTTACTTATAACAGCGGGCGAAACCGAGGTTGGGGTTATACGTTGTATTACATTGCAGATTCATCAAAGAAAGTCCATAAACACGATATCTTCTTCCACATGATCAGTCATTAAAACTCAGGTTTTAAATTATACAATTAATTATCCATTGATACTATAATTGACGATGTCACCCGAACCTCAGCAGAAGCAATGATCCACTTGGCTGACTAGTCGGCCAATCTCTAATTATTATCTGTTCGAGCAATACTTGATCTTAGGCCCCACAGTTAGGAGTTCCATTGTTTATTAATAATTCATTTTTTATTTTTTTTAACTGAAACAATCAAGAAACAAACTTCCTCCTAGGAATAGTAGGCAATATTAGATTAAAGTATTTAACTTCAAAAAAAAAATAATATTTAAAAAAAAAAACAACAATGTATTAATTTTATTTTTAAAAAAATATAAAATATACTATGAAACTAAAGAACAATAAATGTTGAATATTTAAATAAAATATTTTGAAAGTTATTACATAATTTTACAGACTTATATATACACATAGAATATTCTTTACTTATTTTTGGAGAATGATGTTTGAAGAGACAAAGATGAAATTTAAGTTTGACTAAAGCGAGAAAGGAAGCTGTACGAAATTATGATAAAACCAACCTTGCTCGAAATACCAACTTGATAAGTGAGAGCGTCTGGGGATCCCAAAAATGATTGTTATATTCGAATTCCTTACTATCATTAGTCTCGTCCCGAGAAAATTTGCACTAAACTAAGCTTCTATATTTTTCAGGAATGGTAGATGAAACTGAAAACTAAATATCAAGAAGTAGTGATGCCAACTCAAAGCTTTGGAAGGCTGTTGAGTCGTAATTAAGAATAAATGGCCAATGAGAAACAGCATGAAAGTAGGGTTTTGACCCGATAAGAATCAACTTGGAATTTTTTTTTTTTTTTTTAATACAGCTTATTATGCACTACCGACTGTAAAAGGCTAATGAATAACTTAAAAATATTTTACTATCAATGACGGTTTGAAGCTTAAACAACGCCTGAATTATTTCGCAAGTGCAGAATGATATATAAATATGTAAGGTGTCAGTGATAATTTTGTTTGTTTGTTTAACGTCACTTTTATGCTGCTATGGCTAATCGGACGATGCTACGGTGGGAGTCCTAAATTTTGCCTATCCAGGTATAATTAGGATAGGGATCTTTAACGAGTACCTGACATCGCACAGGCCATTTTACGTCCCTTCCGAAGGACGGCATAGCTAAGGATTTTTTACTCCCTTTAAAAAATCCTAAGGTCATCTTCAGTGATAATTGATATGGTGGGTAGAGGAAATATGTAACAAATAAAAGAGGTTTGTTATAGGAATGATCCCAGAGGAACGCCAGTAAAAAGCTACACTAGCAAAATGGAACACCTGGATGACTTTTGGTATGGCACTCAATCAGGGTATATTTATCTTTACTGTGAAACCTGACCCATTTTTGGTGCTTTTCTGGCAATACCCTTGAGGTATTCAAGGTTAAATGGAGGGGATATACCTCCTAATGCCTATTTAAGATAGGCCCGGAAATTAAGGAGATATCTTTTAGAGCAAGAATATGCGATGAATGGCTTTAAGAAAGATTAATAATTATTTTTTATTTAATTGCCACTAATAAGAATATAATCCGTTAATACGGTAAACAGATTCAAGTCTGATCGAGGAAGATAAATATTTATTGCGTTACATCTGCCGAGAATCGACCCTTATACTTAGCCTTTATAAAGCAGGTTTCCTTATTTATTTATTGAATGGCTCTACCGCTCCTGACGAACCTTGGCCTTCTCCACAAGACTTAGCCAATCCTGGCGATCCTTGGCTTTTGGTTTCCATCTTCTGATTCCTCTTTTTTGGAGATCCTTTTCGACATTTTGTAGCCACGTCACTCTCTGCCTCCCTCTTAGTCGATGTCCGTCATTTCTTAAGAATGGAAAAACCTGGTGGATGAGAGAGATTCTGCTTAAATCATCTTCGTTCACAATTATAATCTTATGTTTAATCATTTGTAGTCAGTAAAGTTTAACATAGTACTGAACCTAATGAATGACCTTCGTGGATTTTAGTGATACGTGCACTTCTTGTTATTGTATTGTTAATTTTAGCCGGATGAGATTTGAGAAACTAGTGGATAATTAATATCTCACAAAGCCCAGTTATTGTTTACAATACACGAAGACATTTATCATTGCTTTCAAAGATCAATACGTTAATATTAATATTATTTTAAAATTAATAATTCATGAAAAAATTTCAATCAATACTAAGTAATTTTTTTATAGAAATGCAGAAGTCTGTTGATTTCCGTATTGCAGCCTGTATAAGAAGGACAGTGCATGTTTGAGTACGATCTAATGGAATCTGCCTACCATATATATAAACTGCCTCTTTACATGCAACTGATGTATGATTTATCGTTTTGAATGATGGCATAAATTGTGAATCCAATCTAGAAGCTTTTAGTTTGATGGTACATCGTTTTAGCCTCATTATCATGTAAACTATAAATAATTCAGTCGAGAGATAATCTTAATTGAAAATTTCAATTTTCCGCGCAGCCATTACAGGTTAAATCTCATTAATTGCCCCCTTTGAGCTTATGTTACAAGACCAGCTTTCATCTAGGCTACTCTGCGAAACTGAAATCTGGTATCTATAATTTATAATTTTATCTAGTGATTAATTTGTTTTTTCTATAATATGATTATTGCAGCTATTTCAATAATATATATGTAAATCAGGTGTCAATATCACAGGCAAATGATATATAACTTTCACCTATCTAGGGATGGGTACTGTAAGAAAAACATCGATAATCCATATCGAATATGTTTTCGAAATCTAAATATCTGATACACGATATATTGGTGATCAAAACTTTTTTTTTTTTTTAATGAAAAGCAATTTTAAAGATTCCCATCACGGTACAAAGGTAACAAGATAACTTTCAACTTGGACATGTTGTTTTATACATTGATATTTTTTTATTTCCAGTTCCTAACGTGAGAGAAATTATCAGACATTACAACATAACATAACAAATATAATAACAACACAAACATAATTACAACAATACCTATAACAACATTACTTTAAACGTTAATTTAGTATTTTCTATTTTGGTAAACAATGATATTTTGGGTGGGGAGAAATGGTTCGATATCGTCACCTTAATTTATTTCTTAAACTTAAATAGTTGGAGTGGGGACTCAAAATTTCTTCTATACTAAAAAAAATGATTTCCACTAAAAAAAAAAAAAAAAACAACAAAAAAAAACAATATTAATAAATCTTTTTTTTAATTACGTAAAGTTAATTGAACTACTTGCAAATGGAAAGTTCCTTCAAAGATTCAAAAAATTATTAATTGAGAATATATTTAAAAAATATTGTTTGCCTTTTTTTTACTTCAACGTGTTTATGAATTTGACTAATTTTTGCAATTGGTTAATTTCAATTTTTTTTTTTTTTTTTTTTTTTTTTTTTTTTTTTTTTTTTTTTTTTTTTTTTTTTTTTTTTTTTTTTTTTTTTTTTTTTTTTTTTTTAAAGATAACTGTACAATAACATAAATTAAGAAAATTCGTTTAATTTTTTTTACATGGATTTAAAAAACCATGGTAATATCGCCCGCTGATTGTTTGGAAAGCAAAACTTAAGCAGTGAAATTAACGGACTTGAGATAACAATAACTAATTGGGGCACCATTTTGAAAGAAGCTTAAATGTTGAATCAACTAATGAATGGAATCCCATTATCGGATAATGTAAATATTTTCCAATGGAAGTTTTTATAAGCAATATAAAATGTTATCGTAAACAAAACAATAAAACATCATCTGACATTCAAATTGTGTTTAAAACAATAAACCCAGTTAAACCCATTATGAGGAAAACGTTATTGAGAAAGAGATAAAGAGGTTGTACAGGGGCAATCAGCTATCAGAGAGAGGTAATGGTGTTTATGGAATCAAAAGCAGCTCACCCATCGACATTTAATCGGAATATTCTTTCTGCGCGGTCCCGATCCTCGTTATTTACCATCCAGACTCCATTAATCTTTATTTGCCGATTTATAATCCCGCACCCCATCGGAATATAACAAAAAACACAAATAAACCTGGAATAATGAAAGAGGGAACGAGTATTATCATTCTATCATCGGTTTTATTTATCCTTTTCCGATATATTTTATTTCGAAAACCGCGGTTTATTTTTTTTAATTTAATTTAAATAAATAACGGATCTTTTCTGTGACGGGAAATATTAATATTTTTCAGATGCAGAATGTGTTGAATCATGTTTTATATATATATATATCCTACCTCCTGCTTTTTAATTAACAGGATTTTTTTTGTCGTACTACTCTCAGCTCTTATTAAAAAAATAAAAGAATTTATAGCCGTGTTTAGAATAACGCTAATCAAAGGATAATTTTTTTTTTTTTTTTGTGTCAAGTCCTACAACCCTAAGCTCACCCAGAATCGTAGTTAGGGATATTATTTTGGATAATCAGTTGAATCACTCTGAAATAGTTGTAAGCTTTATACAGAATTTAGTTTACATCTTCAAACAACTATGTATTATAAACGCCCATATCTTCAGCATCTGTAATAACTATTTAATCATGGTTTTACTATCGCATGTAATTTGTGTTATAAATTGCTGCTGTTTTGAAATTTTATGTTTTTAGAACTTGTGATGGATGCTGAACATTCGAAACTAGCCTTTGAATAGTCATCCATATTACATATCGCTCTTGAGGGAGGCAACTTGTAATTATTATTTATTAAAGCAATTTGATTAAAAGAAGGCATTGAACAAAAAATTCCAATAGGAACAGCAAATGGCTTCAATCCTATTTTCAACCGACTTCAAAAAAGATGAGGATCTCAACTCGTCTGTATTTATTATTATTATTATTATTATTATTATTATTATTATTATTATTATTTTGTGTATGTTACGCGATTACTCCGTCAATTCTGAATTAATTTTGATGATTCTTTATTATATCGGTTGGGTATACTTTAGAGGTGGTCCCATAAAAAATATTTTGAAACCAACTCGGCACTTTTTAAGAAAAATCAAAAAAAAAACAGTTTTAAAAAATCACTGTTATATAACCTTCCACTATAAACATATTTTTAATTATGGTAATCTAAAACCTCCATGGTAACTAAACCTAAATTATGAACAAAAATAATTTACATATACAATCAACTCGTTGTGTTTTACTTCGATAAACTGAATTCTTAAATAAGTCGAACGAAATCTACTGTCGGAAGTACATTACACGTAAATTTCACCTCAATCAGTCGATTTCAGTCAAAAAACGTGAAAAATTGTGTAAATGAGTCGAACTGACAATAGGGGTCAAATAAGAAGACTTCTAGGACCAGATCTATCAACCAGACTATTAGAAGTCATCGCCTTTTTAACTCGAACTCAAATTAAAAAAAATTTATAGGTTTTTTGTTTTCCTGTTTCCCCTCATTATTAATATTTTCCGTTCATAGTTACATCAGCCACTACTTTGTTATTTAATCGAGTGATTTTACAATGGCTACTGAAAATTCTTTCAATTAACGAAAAGTTAAAACTGATTTACAAAGTGGAAGAAAGGAGTAAAAAGCTGAGCGTTTGTTGCTAGATAATTCCGAATTCCGCGTAGTTTTTTTTCAACCTGCATAAAGTATAAAGAAAAAATATCGCCACTTGTGGAAGGCGGTAAGTTTAATCAAAATAACCTCACCACTGAAAATTAAAAAATAAAATTAATTTTTAGAAAAAAACAAACAAAACTGACTGCAAGATAAAACCTTTATATACACACTTGAACTAAAAAAAAAAATAAAAAATATTTTAATTGCTCCGAAACAAAAAACACTAAAGACAACAACCAACATTATCAATACTTAAATACCTATTTACAATTTATGGTCAGTTATTTTTGGAGTCGGTGTCAGCCAAAACAAACAGAATTTGAAAAAAAGCTGGTAATTGTAAAGATGCTTTTACTTTTCATCACCACCTTACCGCTGTCTCCTGCCATTCACAATTTTGTTGCAAAAGCAGGATTGAACTGCCGTTTTTGGCTGGCACCGATTCCAAAAATAACTGACCATAAATTGTGAATAGGTATATAAGTATCGATTATTTCGTTGGTTGTCATTTAATGCTTTTTGTTTCGAAGCAATTAAAATATTATTTTTTAATTTTTAGTTCAAGTGTGTATATATAGGTTTTATCTTGCAGTCGGTTTTTTTTTTCTAAAAATTATTTTTATGGTAGATCAATGCATGTTAGTTTGCTGAGTTAATTTCTTGAATATATTTATTCACTGGTCGCCCTATCTTTGTTGGTGGATATGAACTAATCTTTATAAGACTGACAAGAAAGGCGTGTCTTTTCTTCAACTTTTCTTATCTTGTAGCTTGTGAGCACTTACTGTAGAAGATATAATCCTGTTTGCTATTTTCATACACATCTTAGAGGCTATTTACTTTAAGTCTCCTGACTTAAAAAAAACATAATGTAGAAAAAAGTTGCACCAACTTTAGAAAACAATATGGAACCAAATACGTTGCAAACTTCAAAAAAATAAACAAGACACCCGGCCCTGGACAACATCTTTTAGAAAATCAAGAATAGAAGAAAGAATCTTGACGAGGCTAAGAATAGGACCTGATGAGAAGCCTAGAACCACCGATTTGTACAATTTGTATGACAACACTTACAGTCCTGTGAAAAAATATAAACTCACCATATAAAAATAATGTATTTATAAAATTTAAAAGTAAATGCATTACACAATTATGTTTTTTAGACTTGTATTTATCTTATTAGATTGGTGTGATGCTTAAGTGAACATTGATCTATTTGATAATTTACAATCAACAGATTTTGTTAACAAATCTTATTTATGTTGTAAATAAGTATAAACGCAATGTTTGTTTTCTATTGACTGGAGTATTAAGGATTAAAATATCACTTCAGTTTTATTCCTGCTGTTAAAGAGTGTTCGTCTTTGATACCATAAAGCTTCATTTAGTAATTTTTTTTTTTTTTTAATAATGCCGCGGGGGTCACAACTCACGGAAATTGAGCAGCAACGAATAATGGACTTAGGGAGAGCTGGGATGACCCAGAGGCAAATTGCTCATGAGATAAACCGCTCCCAGGGAGTAGTCAAAAACTTTTTAAAGTGCGGCCCTGAAAATTACAGGAAAAAGAAAAGAAGTGGAAGGCCTCCAAAAATTTCTAAGCAGGTGAAACGGGCAGTTTTGAGAGAAATTTCGAAAACAGGAGCTTCCTCTGCACAGATTGTGAGGCGATTCAACTTAGGATGTGATGCTAGTTTGGCGAGGAAGTGGTTAGCTGAATCCAAATTCTTCAAATATCGTAAAATTATGAGAAAACCACAGCTTAAAAAACATCATTTGTTAGAAAGACATATCCAAGACAACAATAAATGGTCAAGAGTTATTTTTGGTGATGAAAAAAATTTAACATTGATTGCCCAGATGGATTTAATTACTACTGGCATGACCTTAGAAAAGAAAAAAAAAATTTATCACGAAGATCACATTGGGGTGGAGGAGTAATGGTCTGGGCTGCATTTAATGAAAAGGGGAAGTCTCAAGTTGCATTCATTGCAGGAAAAATGAATGCTGTCAGGTACCAAAATGTTTTAGAAGAGTTCCTTTTGCCGTTTATTACAATGTTAGAAGAAGAAGATCCCATTTTTCAACAAGATAATGCGCCAATTCATACAGCACGCTCAACAAGACAACGGTTTGAAGATTTCAGACTCAATGTTTTGGATTGGCCAGCTCTTAGTCCAGATCTCAATCCCATTGAAAACTTGTCATGTCTAGAGATGTCAACGACCCTCAGAAACCAGAAATCCAAAACATTGATGAGCTCAAGGAGAGGATCACACAAGCTTGGGAAAACATACCAGAGAGCACTTTACTTAATTTGGTAAGTGTTCCTAAAATACTGTTGGAGGTGGTTAAAAAACATGGTGGAAGTTCTCATTATTGAAACGAATATACTCATTAAAGAGACATTAAAGTTTTGAGTTTATACTTTTTCACAGGTGTATTTTGTTATTTTGCCCCAGTTGTACCTAATTCTAGCCATATGATGAAATTATTTATTAAAATTGTAATTAATCATTCACTGTATACATTAAATAATATATTTTGTTACTCAGATTCCAAAATTAAAGACTTAAAATGACTTGAAGAAGTTTTTTTTGTCTTGAGTTTATATTTTTTCACAGGACTGTACATTGAAAAACGTTATAACAACATTTACACTATACTCTGACGCCAGAACAAAGTACAATATACCCTCAAGTATTGATAAAGCACTGGAAGACACAGAAGACAAAATCGAAAACATTTTGAATTTCTGAAATTTTGTGAATTGTTTGACAAAATTTAATATGTGTATTAAGCCGCTAATGACTCATGTGAGTAGATGCGGAAAGTAATAAAATAAATAAATAAAAATTATCTTCGTATCCAATGAAATGTAAAATTTAAAGATAATAATCTATATAATATGTTACTATGAATTTCCTTTTTGGTCAGTTCACAATTTACATTATAAAACTAATCCTGACTTTATAAATTTGTTTGCACTTATCTTAGTTGTTAGGATTTAAATTCGGCAATGATGCCTGGTTCTTCAGCTTCCTATATGGTCCTCCTAGATCACTCATCGTACCTACACCTTCTTTATCTACTTCCTCCATCAAAAGACCCCTTCTTATTTTCCGAGTGTGCTATCTACACCTCTATCCTCTCGTTCCCTTATCATAATTCCTTGAATTCTGAATTCTTGTTTGCTCTATGGTGTTATAGTTACATTGTAGACGAGGTTTCTGAAAAAGGCTCAAAGCTTGTGGGCTTATCTGTATGTACCTGACCTAAAAGTGCAGCTAACTCTTAAAACCTTTTTTACATGATAATAATTATTATCACCTCGCAGCTTGAAGTGGCAGTGGCCTCGAGAACTATTATTAAATTCGACATGGAGTCCTGCCATATACTCAATGTACTATATTGCTCTCACTCAGCCTCCATTGGGTATTCACGCTAGGATATTTAGACTACGGACCTGGCTTTAGACTCTATAAATAGAGGGGTAGGTTGTCGGATCTATTGAATGAGTGTATATTCTAAATAAAGTATGATTGTATTTGTAACTTTTAATTTAATCTTTGAGAGGCAAAGAAAGGATCATTATTAACGGTTTTCTTATGGACAAATGAGTCTGTTTTTACAGGGGAAGGCATTTCTACCTATCCAGGTATATCGTTGGTTTATTTTTGCATTCGAAAGTAATATATTGCATTAAAAAAGTAAAGTATTGCATTCGAATATTGTGGAGGAGCACCGTTTATTATGCATATTTCCATCAAGCGATTATAATATTTTCTTATTTTCACAACTGATTTTTATGCTGAATGAAAATACCACGTTTTTCCTGTTTTAAAAGAACAATGCTCCATGAAATCGACACGAACCATTAATTTGATCATACCATATAGAATCTGGGTAAATTTGCAAGTTTTTGTGAGAGTTGCAGTTTTGTGGACAGTTTTTACGAAAAACGGTGAGAGTTGAAGTATTATAAGACATTGTAAACTTTTCTTAAATGTGGTGTACAAGCTGTCCTTTAGGTCCCAAGTTTGTAAAACTCATGGGTACATGTACTCTGCGCTCATAGGATATTTAATGGTGAATCCGAAAGTTTGAAAAATATTTTTTTTCTTTTATTATTTTTATTTCTTATTGCACATATTGTGTGAATGAAGTCGTAAAGTTATCCTTCCTACTGAAGCTACCTCTTGCCACATTTGAGACAGATTGTAGTCAAGTTATATATCGTTTTCAGATGTATTCTTTTAATTATATACCAGGCAATTCTATAACTTGATTGGTAGATTGGTAATTTCATCTTAATAAAACAATTTCAACTAATAAATTCGTTATGCCATATGACTGAGGGGAGTGGACGGGATAAACTTAAGTGGCGATATAAATGGGTTATGGTAGAACGTTGTTAAGAAATTAGCCTGTCATAATAAAGTATACATAGTTATATATATCTGGGGGATAAATAATTTACTATCGGAATGGGAATAGATAACGAACCGCGGGGCGAGATAGAGAAGACAAGAGAGTGGCCTTAACTGCAGCTGTGGGGGTTGTAAATAGCTGTAGCTTCAAGTTTTTCGTTTAGCCGCCAACTGATGGATGGCTATCTCTTAGCCCTGCTTTTTCTCACTCTTCTATCTCTTGCCTCTTCCTCACTCCCTGCCATTTCTTTAGTATTTGCTTGTTTTTTTTTATGTTCAAACTTTTCGCTGAGTTTCTTCCATCGCAATTTCTGTAATTAATAGAAACGGTTCTTGCAAGTTCTTATTGAAAAAATGTTTATCGTGACTTATAACATATCGAAATAACCAAAAACGTTAATGGTAGTGTGTGTATAAGATAACGAAGAATAAACCACTGGACTCAATATTTTTAGATACTTCTTATTTTATTCTGTTCTTAGTGACGTGGCTAAGAGAACACCGTTGAGATTACTTTGGGCCTAGTTTGACCTCCCACAAGTGCGGGAATAAGCTGAGTTCGGCGTCTCTTAGAGATGTTTGAATTTTTTTTTTTAATTATTTCATATTTTATTTTATTTGTTATACTATTAAATTCTAATCTATATTATATTAATATTAATGATAGGTTGTAGCTCGAATTCGAGGTCGAGAGACCCTCCTGTGGCACACCCAGCCTCTACAATGTGGCGAAATCTCCTCCTTTCTCAACCGTTGGCCTAGTAACAGTACATCCTTACCGAAGTACCGAACTTCTTCATAGGTTGTTAGTGGTGCAGGTTTTTTTTTTTTATTTAACATATTTTGTATCTTTTATAGTTGTTTTTTTGTTTGTTTTTTAACAATATTAAACTGCATATTATAATATTTCTTTTTACATATTGTATGAATAGATCTATCATCTTCATCTATATTAAACTCCTTTCTTTAGAGAGGCAGGTAATATTTGAGGCGTCAACTTTCAAAATGGGATGAATCTGGCATCATATTATCTGGCTTCATAAGAATTGCATTGTTGCTTTTGGAGGTGAAATACAACTGTCAAACGAAGTATTGTAAAGGGGCTACAGTGAATTGAAAATTATCTAGTAGGGGCTCGACGAAACCGGTACAAAAGGCCCTGGATTCGAATGCTTCTTGGATGAAAAAAAATTGATTTCATGGTAAACCCTAGGAATGAATCTTGCCCTTCTCAACCTGGCTAAAATATCTCGATAACCCATCCTTTCTTTTCTAGTTGCAATAAATATGAGCGTTATGTCTCAATAAACAAACAAAACTGAAGAAACCTCTTAGAAATCTCTCTTGGTTCAAATTAATTGTTCATCTGACTAAAGTTTCAATATTCCAATTTTTCTTTCAGAAAATATACACCTTCAAAAATAGTATTATTTTTGGAGTTGTATATTTTCAGAAAGAAAAAATGGAATCTCTCATACAAATTTAAACACTTTTTTTAATATCAATTTATTTGATTTTATTGATTTTGGAGCTTACTATAAAAGGATAGGTATCTGGTGTGGGCTAAACCAGCAACATATGGAACATTAAGATCTTTATTGATAAGTTTATTGGTGACAAAGTAAGGAGCATTGAGGATTTATTGAAGTATTTTGGGTTGTAAGGATTTGGATACGAGAAGAATTGGATGGTTAAGTGGAGCCCCAAAGCCCAACTTCGTACGTCCAAATAGTTCTAAACACAGTTATGTAAATATGTCTTTTGTAATTACTTGGGAGCTTTGAACGTTTGTCTAGTAAATGTTGAGGTAGTCTGCAATGACGAGCAGATTCTTGTCGTTTTAGGCTTTTATGAGTTCTAATTAGCGAACCTGTTCAACAAGGATCAGTCGAATATCATTAAAGAATACTGTAGGACAGGAAGTCATAGGTTTACGACGAAGGGTACAAATTATTTGATGAGATATGTTTAAATATATTTTGATTTTCCATTTTTGACACCATTCATAAAGGTTTAAATTTAGAAACTATAATAATTTTTCAATTTTATTTTATATTTTTGAACATATGTTTCGAACCACCATTCTCCGCTTGAATATAACAATATAAGTTCCCCTTATGGATGTAATATATGAAGTATGTTGCATAGTATGTTGTAAAGATTAAAGTACGTTAGCAAGTTGGTCCCTGGTTATCCCGGGGAATTAACTGCTGACAGAGGCTAATTTGGCCGAGATTAAGAGAGAGTAGAACTAGCTAGCGATATGAGAGCTGGTGAACGCTGGAAGAGGGAGGCGAGATAACTCGGCAGCCACAACCTTCACGAGTGTGTATGTCTGTCTATGTCTCCGTGTGTCGGTGTGTGCTCTTCTAGGGCACGTTCACCCTTATCTACACCCCGCAGCTGTCTCCCGTAGCCAGTCTGTCTGTCTGTCTTATCTCCCTCCCAGTTCGTCTAGGGCGTAGTTCCTGAAGCGCAGTTGAACTGCAATAACAACAAAAATATTCAACAACTGTATTAAAATGCAATAAAAGTAATAAAACTGTAACTTAAAAAAAGTGCAGAAAATATTCAATACAGTAGAACCTCTCTAATCCGAGCCCTAATCGACCAAGGGGTATGGATGGCCCTTTCAAAGATTAATCCGAACCGGAGATTTCAATAAAGCACACAAAGTTCTTCATTGTTGTGTATCATAATTTTATTAAAATTTATATTTATATACATCTTAATATAGTAAAGGTCATTGAAGTGTACATTATATAAACCAATTGACTATGTTTGCATAGAAACGTTTTAGCCATCTTTGTATCAAACATAATAACAGTGCATGGTGTTTGGTTTATAGCAAACTATAAGCTCATATTTAAAATCATTTATAATTCAATATGCTCTAAATGTCCGTCGTTGTTAAGGACGAATAAAGGAAGCAGACTGTATAAAAAATCAATTTCTGCAACATTTTGAGAAATTTCAAAACATTAATCGCCTGTACCTTAGTTTACGTTTAAGGTACAGGGCTCATATTCTGTTAAAATTGTATTACATTTAGTGTAGTATAATATTTAATATAACACGATTTTCTTTACAACCATACGTGTACAGCAGATATTATTGGATTTCCGTACACAAGAAAAACACAAACAACATATCAAAAAATCAAAACTACCCAATATTGTGTATACCAAAATGCAGAATGTAGCTGGTCTAGTAGAGATTTCGCGAAAATGTTGTTATCCCCCCTCCCCCAGGACAGATTACCCAGAGTGTCTATCTAACGAAAGTCAGATTAGTGAGGTTCTACTGTACATGAATTTAGTAGTTCAATTGCCAAATTTATAAGATTTTGTAACCTAATTTTATTTGCTGTAAATGTAATATAATATTTACAACCAGTGAATCAGACATTACAATAAAGAAACAGACATCATCTGGTTTGAGCATGCTGTCGTACAATCTACAAGCGTGATACTATTTAAGGATTAGACAAGGGAATCACTCAGTCAGTTCTCTCTCTTCCGTTGAGTTACATCAGAAATTTAAATCTCGTGATATTCCTGTTTGTTAGAGCATCCACGCAGTCATGAAAATGTTTGTTAATTTTAAAAAATTGAAGGGTAAAACATCAATAAACCAATGGAGATTGGTAAATTTAAAATATGACTAATTTTAATTTCTTATGAATCGTAGGAGTTATCAAAAACCTCGAGAAATAAGAATGAAAATAAAAATATCATCATGTAACTTGAGAGATAAAACGATTTTAGCTTCATTAGAGTTAGTAGAAAAACTGAATTTATCCTGTTACATTATTCTTATATTTTTAATGATCTGCGCCATCTCGTGTCTCGCTCATGCCAGAATGTCTTATATTTCCTTAACATTTTACGAGCTGGCATTGAAATTTACTGCCATCAAAATTCACAGATAAATAATAAGACCCCTAAAATACTTCGGTCCAAGGAAAAAAGTAAGATTTTCATACTATTTTACACATGACATCAGGACAAAGGAAGGACTTGTGAGGCAAGCCTTCAATAAAAACAAACTTTTTATTCAAAAGTGATCTATATTTATTTAAAATCTGTCTTCCAGCCTTAACAATCTTGTCATTTGAAGGCCTATGATCAGTGACTGGGGCAGGGAAGTTTTGGTTATTTTTATTTATCGGCGTAAAACTGGTTTGGTTATCAATGCCAATTTTTCATTTTTTTTTTTTTTTTAATATGTTTATTTGTCAAAAGTTTTCATTTCTTTATCCTTACTTATTTTTTATTTCAACATTTGTTCTTGTATTTAGCAATATTTCATGCTATATGTAGCTGAACTATTATCTCCATGAGGTGTTGAAAGATCAGTGTTAAATCCAAGACTGTTGAGCTGTGAAGTGAAGCATTCCTGGAATCTATGGCTTCTTTTAATGATATTACTGCAATATTTGCATTCTGGTGAAGCTTTTTTTGTGAAAATTTCAACTAGATTTAGTCCAGTCAATGAAGGCCTGAAATGGGCTGTAGAGTGCTTTTTCTGTAATCCAAGGCTTTTCTTCGGAAACAAGTCCATGGTAGTTAGAAAGAAAATATACTAAAAGTCCTGGAAACAGGAAGGGGGCGCGGAAGGTCCCTTTTTAACAGGACTATTTACTAAACTAAAGTAAGTTAAATTTTCTACAACTCGTATTATATACACATTTTTCATATTCTGTACCGTTTCCGAGATATACGCTTGGCAAATGTGAAGGACTTTAGTATGTTTCTTTTACTAAGAAGTTAAAATTTATGTAAATGACAGTTTGAAGATAAATTGGCATATATATTTGTATTATGAAGGAAATTTCATTTTCTACAATATTATTTATATATTATTTCTTTTATTTCTTTTATTTATTTCATTTATTATATCTTTTATTTCATTTATTTCTATAATGCAATATTATTTCTTCCTACCGACCAATTAGCCTACTTCCTTTGTGTTCTAAAGTTTTTGAAAAATTATTTTACCGACGAATACTAGACATACTGACAGATAAACAAGTACTGCCTACACATCAATTTGGATTCCGTTCATCTCACTCAACAGTTCATCAACTACACCGTGTAACGGATTTCATATCAATCTCACTCGAGAAAAGACTATATGCTACTGGGGCATTTCTAGATGTAGCTCAAGCATTTGACATAGTTTGGCATGACGGACTTCATTTTAAATTGAAAAATCTTCTTCCTTTTACCTATTATCTGATCCTTCAATCTTTTCTCTCTGATAGATTTTTTTCTGTCCGACAAGGTTCAGAACTCTCCTCTATTTATCCAGTAAAAGCCGGAGTACCACAGGGGTCAATACTAGCTCCACTGTTATATATTCTTTACACTCACGATATGCCACTTAGCCCTCAAACGTTGACAGCAACATACGCTGATGACACAGCAATATTAACTAGACATGAAGACCCCACAATTGCATCATTAACTCTTCAACACCACTTAACATTACTACAAGACTGGTTCAAACAATGGAAAATAAAACTAAACTACACCAAATCACAGCACATAACCTTTACACTCAGACAAGACTCTTGTCCACCTGTCTTCATCGACAATCAACCCATACCACAAACAAACGAAATTCATTACTAAGGACTGACATTTGATAGAAGAATGACCTGGGGCCCACACGTAAAACAAAAACGTCTCAGTCTAACCAAGAGATTAAAACTTCTGTATCCAATGCTTCATAAACGGTCGACATTAAAACTCCGACAACGACTGAATACATACACTTACTTACTTAAACCCATATGGACATACGCCACACAAATATACGGGACTGCAAAAAAAAACACACACCTTAAAAAAATACAAATATTCCAATCAAAATTACTCAGACTAATCACGAAATCACCTTGGTACGTTTCAAACCACACACTTCACACTGATTTAGAAATACCCACAGTAAAGGAACATATACATGACCTTTATAGACGATTTCATGACAGACTTCATGGACATAACAACATACTCATTAATGACATGGCCACGACTGACATACCTGGAAATACTCTCAGAAGGCTTAAAAGAAGCTGGATGAGAGATTTGCTCAAATAAATCTCTTTAACCCATGCCAGGAGGAGGTACTATCGAGTGCTAGTCTCCCACACGCATACAAGGCCTGTAGTATTCAATTTCACATCACATTCACTGATTGTTACCCTAATAACAGGTGTGAATTAAAATCTGAAAGAGAAAAAAAAAAAAAAAAAAAAAAAAAAAAAAAAAAAAATATTATTTATATAGACTTTTGTCGTAGGATGTACGTTTTAGAAGATATGGAGGGAAGTTTAACAAAAAACGTGAGGTGAAATTTTTTTTCCAAAATGTTCACATTTGCCAAGCGCTTATCTTGGAAACGGTACAAAATATGAAAAATGTATGTAAGATAGAAGTTTTAGAGAATTTAATTAAAATTAATTTTGTAAATAGTCATGTTTTGCATACGACGCACCATTTTCGAGATATGAGTGCAAAACCTATAAAAGGTACCTTCCCCCTCCCTTTCTAATCCCAGGCCCGAAAACTCTTTTAGTATGATTACTTTCTAACGACTCTGAACATTTTTCCGAAGAAAAACCTTGGATTACAGAAAACGCACTCTATAATCCTTTATTGACTGGACTAATTGATACCGTATGGCCCCTTCCAAACAGATCTCTAAGACATTTGCAGGCAGATGTACCCCATTGATTGACATGTTTCTTTATCAATCCTTGTTTATTCGATAGTTAGTAATTCTATATAGACTGCTATATATCTTTATTTTAATTTTCCCAGAGATTTGCATAGGTTAATGGAGTCCGAATCATCTTACCTACTCTAAGTAGCTAAAGAGCGAGTAGAACGGTGGCGAGAGTGGTAATTGATTTCCATTTTATACGACCAATGGAATAAGAGACAGTATAATTAAATATTTATTAATATATTTCAAATTCAGTTACAAATTTCTTCATCTCTTTCGGGAAGAAAAAAATAATCTACAATTTAATCTGGGTTCACTTTAAAAGCTTCGATTTAATAGACTAAATGGTTGTACTACTAGAAGTATATTAGTTCTTGAAGAATAGCCATGCTTTCAGAGCCCTAAATGAAGAAAAGCAACCAGAACCAAGTAGTGACAAGTAAGGAATTATTAATAGACCATCAGAGAGGAGCCATGAAAGCCCAACTTCTACCGTTGACACATAATCGATTCAGCAAATCGACCTTTTATCATGGCCGATGCCCCGAAGCGACCATTATACACTTATCCTATCAACAAGTCCCCCCCCCCTCTAACAATCGACCATTATCTTCGGCTGACAGCAGGAGGAATGTCGGTTATGGTTTTGTGTAGGTCAACTTGTCACGTCGCGGATGAATAGAATTATTTATTAGTCTGTAATTTGATGTTACTTTGCATTATGAACCTGTGCTACATTCCAGTCAAAGCAAATCACACTTGTTTCTATATTTTTTTCATTAAGAGATCAATTACTATTACAAAATATCAACATCAAATCAATGCTTGATATTATTATTTTTCATATAAACAGTAACATTGGTCATTAATAGACAGTTATTGACACTCTATCTTAGAAAAGTATAACACAAAATATTTATCAAAAAAAAAATTCGTCCGTCTTTTAAACGGTCAAAAACTGATTTTACATTATTTATTGTCACTATCTTGTAAAATACTATCTTGTTTAGTGCAGACTTTCTTGTTTGGCTTAAAGCAAAGTAATTATGAAAAATGACTGCAAATTGCAACTATATTGTACTAGTCTTTCTATAATTTTAGTATGAATATTTCCGAATATTTTCTTAAGAGTGTCAATAACTGTAATTCAATATGTCAATATCTTTTCATTTATTTTTTTCATTCATTATGCGAGGTAGCGATGTGATATGCATTGACACTCAACTTAACAATCCCTCGACCAATGGAGGGTCAGTTACAATCCTATAGAGGCTGAGTGCGTCCGAAGTACCTCATCCCATCCGGGAGTGGAACCAAAGTAACACATTTATTATCTTATAAAACAGATAGTTTTTTGCTCACAGCTGAACTCAAAACCTGGCCAGAAAATTCCGAGTAACATTTTCCCACCTACAGAACCCTTTTAATTATAATAAAGGAGCAATCGAAAATGTTAATTATTTAATTATGAACCTCTACGTTCTTTTCAAATCAATGAGACCATAATCAGGGTTTCACTAGAGGTATAAAAGTTCATTTATAGATGTTTTTACATTTTATTTTATTATGTAAGTATTGTATGAATAGATTCTATTCTAAATTACTTACTGCCCTTGAGGGAGGTAGATTGTAATATTTATTCAATAAAACAGTTAAAAAAGTATTAAGAAAATTACAGAAGAAAAATAACTAATATAATGAAAATCATAATAATATGATCGCTTTATAAAATAATATTTTCAGTATACCTAATGAAAATCATACAAAATTAAAACTATGTGATATTAAGTATATAACTCTAGCCCAGATGATGGCTAGCCATTATCAGAGCTAGAATTCAGGTGATGATGGTGGAATTTAAAAATATTTATCCTGTTAATGTGATTAAACGGCATCACTGAGACTAAAATTACCACTGAAGGCATTATTGCCGGACGACAAAAGATTTTTTCGGGAAGTGAACAGGCAGGGTTAAATAATATTTCAATAAATCTCAGAGGGTAAAAGTGAAGGGAAGAAGAAAAATAAAGCTGCCACTAACACAATAAAGGCTGCCAGCCGACAGAGTAAAGAAGGGACGTTTATTGGGTGCGTCACTAAAGTGGTGGTATCCCACCAATAATACCTCCCACCTCCCACCTACCACCACCGTCACATTATCCTATACTCTCCAATCTGTTACTCGCATTACATATTCAGTGGCTGTACATTCTAGAGGGAAATTGTTTTTTAAAGAATGGAATAGCCTAAAGCCTATTATCTGGAATAATTTTGGGAAAGTTTCGCGAACATGCAGCCACATGTTATGAAGAACTGATAATAGAAATAGCTATGTAGAGATTTAGAATAGCTAAAACAAAATTATTAGAGAGATAATTTACATACATATACTAAGATGCTGAGAATTCTAACACAATATATCAAAATACTTTAAATTATTCAGTATCTTATAAAATGACTAGTTCGTGAATAATGAAAAATGCACAATACATAAAAACTGCAAATAAAAAACTTAATTTGCAATATACTAAAAATACCCGATCATCCACGATATTCGGTAAAACAGTAACCGAGAATAACCTAATTCCACAGACTGTCCACAAAGGCCGAATATTGCCTTAAACGAACGCAAACATATTCGTAGATATATTAGAAAATATGTAAAAATTGTGTTAAATTGCAATTTTAAATCAAAACATTGCTAAAGACTAAAACGACAAGAAACTGCCCGTCGTTACAGACTACTTCAACATTTGCTAGACAAACGTTCAAAGCTCCCAATTAATTACAAAAGACTCATATACATGACTGTGATTAGACCTATTTGGACGTACGGAGTTGAGCTTTGGGGCTCCACTAAACCATCTAATTAATCTCGTATTCATTCCGTACAATCCAAAATCCTTCGAAAAATCCTCAATGCTCCATAATTTGTCACCAATAAACTTATCAATAAAGATCTTAATGTTCCATATGTTGCTGGTTTAGCCCACACCAGATACCTATCCTTTCATAGTGAGCTCCATAACCACTCAAACCCGTTAGTTTCTTAACTTACTTCCCACTCCATTCCTGATAATCCTCCGATGCTTTTGAAACGAAGATGGCCTAGAGACCTTTTAGTGTAAAATTTTTAATTAAGTGCTACTGATGAGTAGTTCTTTTCATGTTTTAACATGTAATTATAATCGTTGTAAATACATTTACTTGATGTATATATTTTGCAGAGTTGTAAATTTCAATAAATGTATAAAAAAAAACATTGCTGAACACAAGTGACTAAGACTGAACAAAAGGTGGATTTAGGTGAGACTACTGACGTTACTAGTGTCTCCTTGCTGATAATGTTGCTCCATTGCGAGTTCTGTCTTACTCTGTTAATATTAAAATAATGGGAAAAAAAAGTTATTGTTATAAATATTTTCAGTAAAGTTTACAAAAAAAAATATGTTATAGTTTGTTATATGGTATATAGTTTTTTTAGGAAGACCACGGATAAGCCACTAATGGGCCGTTCACCTGCGGATAGTATAAATTTTCAAGATTTCCTTTTCCTTTTAGAAGACAGCTGTTATCGATCATATTAAAATCTGCTCAACTCAAAACCAATAATATGGCTGACTCGATTCTTACAGTATATACAAAAATAAACATAACCTCGTAATATATATGAAATAAAATAAAATAAATTAATTAAAATTGGTATATAATTTAAGATACATCGAAAATATACTGCAAAATATTACGAGTGGCTTTACCATAGTCTTATTTGGGCAACACTTAAATATAGCTAAAATTTAATCAAAATTTATTTATAGCTAATTTCCTGGAATCAACCACATAATTTGATAATGATTAAATATTTATGTCAAATAATCATTATTTCACTAAAAAAGTAACTAAAGGATTTCATCATTATTCTATATAATAGCTATGATTAAATTTTGCCCATCTCTGACCATTACATAGTGATCTAGCTCAATTTTTGGTTTAATTTCTGATCCATTTATTCCGATGGATAATTATTGTCTTTAGTTTTAATTTATTTTTTATTTTTTTTATTTTTTATTTTTTTTTTAATGAATTTGTTATTTTATTTAGTAATTTAAGGGTTTGTTGGATGAAGGAGTTTTGTAAAAAAAAAAACAATTTTTAGTAACTCATCTTTAATGTTTTTTACATGAAAATAGTTACATAGCCCTTTTATCTTTTTAATATATCATTTTGTAGTTGTTTTGAAATATTAAGATTTTGCTACCTTAAACTTCTGCATATAAATCCTTCAACCAATGAACTAGATTGTATTTTTTTTAAAAATTGCCATAATCCCTTCGACAACTAAACCCTTTAATTGTTTACCAAGTATTATGTATTATGAAAATACTATTCCAGTGTAAATTAGAACTGCCCTTCTTCAAATAGATAATAATAGAAAACGAAAATTTGAAGAAACCTTGACTTTAATCATGATTACTTTAAGAAACGCATTATTTTATTTCTAAGAATTTTAACTCTTTCTTTTACTGGAAGATTACACTCAAGTCAATAAGGTAAATAGTTAACAGCGTTAAAAACAGCAAAGGAATTAACTTTTCATAATTAATTACCTACCTACTTCACCCCTATGTCTTTAATAGTAAACTTAATCTATAAATTTTGGGCGGAACCAACTTTTTTACAATGTTAGCTTATGGATCAATACATTTAGTGATGTTTAATTAATCCCGTTGCTGATTGATATAAGATTATTGTCTTAAATATACGAACAATCTTTTATGTTATTACTAATCTTAACTTTCAACTACTCTTATTAAATTTTAAATTAATATTATACATTCCTGCGAGTGAAAAATGGCTTATCTTCATATTTCAAAATTAATATTTGAAGTTTCCATTTGAGCACACAAGTTACATACTTTCCTCTTCTACTTTATTTTCTCATAAATGTTGCAGAGCTCGGATTTTAATACGTAAAGAAGTTTTCAGTTTGTCAGAAGTTTTGTGTTTTATCATCACCATATTTACTATTAACCACGTGTTTCTTTTATTTGTGTATATTCTGAAAACTAATTCATAGGAAATTAAATAGTAATACTATAATAATTATTCTATCATATCCTAGCACAGGTATATTACTGGTAAACGTTAAACGTATTTAAAAATTACTTTTTTAAGCGTCGTATTATGGCGTTAATCTAAATAAATCATATAAATAAAATACGTTAAAAGTATAGACCAACTTACCAACTTAGTTTATCTGGTATTACTAGTTTTATCATAACACTTCTTACAGCAAAGAGGATAATTAGCCATTCTGAAATAGATAAAAATCTAGAAGAATTCTTTATCTTCCAATATTTGCTGCTGGACAAAAGAAAGCCTTGACTAAGAACATGACAACGTTATCTTTTGCTCTGTTGCTCTTTACTCAAACATTTTCAGTAACGACAATGTTATTGGGGCAAAGGGTGTCCTATTGCACCATCCGCCTTCAGCAGAATTAGCAATTATCGCCATAGCTAATCAGAAGTGCCGATCCGATGAGCCGATTACAGGAGGTGATGGGCAGAGCACACAATCCCTGGTCTCTTCCAACCACTAATTAGTTAGTGTACAGTCCATCTATCTCTCAAGGTTAAGAATAATAGAGTACAATGTTCTGCTTTGGTCATATCTGACAGTTCTGTCCTATCCGAATAGAACTACTCTGTAGCATGCAGGACCAAATTTTTTAAAGTTTTAATTATTGATACATATTTTTTTTTTGATGCATTGTTTTATTTAATAAATATTACAAGCTGCCTCTTAAAGGGCTTTGAGTAATATGGATGACAAAGAATTCAACACAATATGTACAATTAAATAATAAAAAAATAAAATAAAAAAACCTCTAAAAAAAAATGTAAACTATACAAAATATTAATTAGATACATCAGAAAATAAAAGTATAAAAATTGTAAACAATAGTAATTATAGGAGCAGACAAAAAAAATAATAAGCATTAAAATAAATAAAATAAAAATAAAAAACAATTTAAAATAAATTAAAAAGCACTATCAGACTATATATACAATGTACACAAACATCCCAGGAAAATCCCAGACGACTTATACGAGGACAAGCTAGGCCACAGTAATCCCAACGCAGTTCTCTTAAGTGTGAGAATTTAGTGGAAGCTGAGAGGAAGCGCCACACTTTCTCAGGAATTGAGAAGAAGCTGGCCATAGCCAGAACTCCAGAATTTTATATTTATTACAATATGTTAAGAGGCCATTGCCGTTTTAATCTGTAATGAAGGTTATAAGGGTGTGTGGAGCTGGATTATGAATTTGCTAGAGGGGTAGGGTGGTTGGAAAAGTTTTGATGGAACATAAAGAAATTAAGGGGTATCATGTCAAGGACCAAAGGTATATTAAAATCATTATGCAGGGTTTTGTTAGAGACATAATATGGAGCATTTACAATAGTAAGAAGGACTTTGGATTGGAAGGATTGAATGCGTTTGATATTCGATTGTTTTGCTATCCCCCACAGTTAAAGTCCGTGGATCCAAATAGGTATAATGATGGTTTTGTATATGTGGAGTTTGTTTTCAATGGAAAGGTGATATGTCCTATTTAGAATTCTTTGCAATTGGCTGAAGCGTCTGTTAAGTTCTTACCTTTTAAGTCTTGTGTGAGGGCTCCATGTAAGTCTTTTGACTAGGTTCGAAACCAAGATACCGTAATGTGTCAGCTATGGGTAATGGAATATGATTGATTTAAACAGAAGGGCAGGGTGTGTGTCGAATGGTAAAAGTTAAGTGGGTGCATTCTTGATACTAATATTATTTTTTTATCTTTTATAATTTCAAAAACTGAAAGAAAAAAAAATAAAATAAAAGTAAAATAAAAGGTGAAGTGGAATAATAATAAGAGGAAACAGAACAACTGGATATATAAAATAGATTCATTGGATAAGCAAACAAATAAATATATAAACAGACCAATTGGATCGATCAACATAATTTATTATATAAATAGCATGGAATTACATTTCCAATATCTCAATGTTCCATTGTATCTCTTCTTTTAATGAAATGAATATAATATTTATTGTTTTCTAACATTCAATGCGCTCTTCCAGTTTTATTTTGTTACGGTTTATGTTTTTTTTAATTTAAGTTATATATAAATCCCAAATTTTTGGCCTGCACCTTTTAAAAACCTTTAACCCACATCCTGACATCTTCAATCCTACTCACATTGAATGCATTGAAGCAGAACTAAATGTCCCGCTCCAAATGTCTCCTCCTCCGAATGCATTCCATCCTTCAGAAGTATCCAACATAATCCTCAGATTACCTTCCAACAAAGCCCCTGGATATGACCTTATTACAGCTTATATCCTAAAACTCCTTCCTCAGAAAGTAATCCTATTTCTAACATACATATACAATGCGGTACTTCCCGTATATTTCCCTGATCCTTGGAAAATATCAATAGTTAAAATGATACCTAAACCCAAAAAGCCACCTGAACTCCCATCCTCGTATCGTCCAATATCACTTTTGCCTATTATGGGCAAAATCTTAGAAAAACTCATCCTGAAACGCCTGTATCCTATCCTAGATTCCAATCATATCATCCCAGATCACCAGTTTGGTTTTCGAACATCACACTCCACTATCCAGCAATGTCATCGTGTGGTGGACGTGGTCTCCTCAGCGTTAGAGCGCGGAATGTACTGCACGGGAGTCTCTCTCGACGTAGAACAAGCCTTTGACAGAGTCTGGCACCCAGGACTGCTTTACAAGCTCCGCAAATTCCTTCCCTCAACATACTTCCTTATTATCCGTTCCTATCTCAGTGATAGAATGTTCAAAGTAAACCATAAATTTTCTTACTCTTCCCTCTTTACCCAATCTGCCGGTGTTCCTCAAGGTAGTATCCTTGGCCCTATCCTTTACACGATCTATACAGCTGACATCCCAACTCATCCTACCACTGTCCTCACTACTTACGCTGATGACACATGTGTATTATCAGTAAACAATGATCCATTCCTTGCCTCCCAAACACTCCAATCTCATATCCTAAACATTCAAGAATGGTGTCAAAAATGGAGAATCAAAATAAACCCAAACAAATCACACCAAATAACCATTTACAGTTTACCCTTCGTCGTAAACCTACGACTTCCTGTCCTACAATATCCTTTAATGACATTCCACTAATCCCTGTTGAACAGATCCGCTACCTAGGACTCCACTTGGACAAACGTCTTACTTGGAATCCACATACAAGACTAAAACGACAAGAAACTGCTCGTCGTTACAGACTACTTTAACATTTACTTGACAAACGTTCAAAGCTCCCAATTAATTACAAAAGACTCATTTTTTTGACTGTGATTAGACCTATATGGACGTACAGAGTTGAGCTTTGGGGCTCTACTAAACCATCCAATTCTTCCCGTATCCAATCCTTACAATCCAAAATCCTTCGAAAAAAAATCCTCAATGCTCCTTACTTTGTCACCAATAAACTTATCCATAAAGATCTTAATGTTCCATATGTTGCTGATTTAGCCCAAACCAGATACCAATCCTTTCATAGTAAGCTCCATAACCACTCAAATCCTCTAGTTTCTCAACTTGCTTCCTCCTCCATCCCTGATAATCCTCCGAGGCGTCTGAAAAGAAGATGGCCCAGAGATCTTCTTGTGTAGTTTTTGTTTTTCATTTTATTTTTTTTACTTAAGTGCTACTGATGAGTAGTTCTTCTCAAGTTTAGGCATGTTATTGTAAACTTTTTTTTTTTAACACATTTACTTGATGTATACTTGTACAGTTGTAAATTTCAATAAATTGAATTAAAAAAAAAAAAAAAAAAAAAAAAAAAAGTTTATATATATATATATATATATATATATATATATTTATAATCTCTAAAATGGAAGGACAAATTTAGTCTGTGTTCCCATTCCAGGATTAGGCAAAATTTAATCATAGCTATTTTACAACTAATTTCCAGGACTCAATTACGTAATTTAACCATGATTAAATCTATCAGTATCTTTTTTTTTTTTTTTTTTTTAAGTGAAGTAATGATTATTTGAGTAAAAGATTTAATTATTATTAAATAAGGAGATTGATCCGAGAAAGTAGTCAAATAGCTATGATTAAATTTTGAGCAGGGTTCGAAATTGATAATTAAAAAAAAAAAAATTCAAATCCAATCAAGATTTTTAAAATCATCTGATGATTTTTATTAATATCGGTTTTTTATTTTTGATCATAAATGATAAAAATCAAATTCTGATCATTATTTTCGAACAAAATTTTTACAATTAACAATAATAATATTTTTTTGAGTAATTTCTATCAAAATCAGAAAGTTAAATTTTTTTTATTATCTCCAAGATGTATTTTGAGTATTTTGTATGCAAATACATTAATCAATTTGTGTGTAAAAGGTGATTTTTATTTTCTGATCAAAATTTTTTTTATCACAATTTAATCATTATTATTTATGCAATACCGTATCACTCAGTGAGTGATCATAATTTTTAATCAAATCAATAAACATCAAAGATCAACTGAAATTTTTATTATTAAATCAGGAATGATTTTTAAATTAGTAATCAAATATAATAATTATTATATAATTTTTTGGGAAAAATAATTATTGATTTCAAACCCTGATTTTAAGAATGATTAAATTTTGCTCAACACTGTCCCATGTGTGCTATATCTATAGGTACTACATTATGCTTGTAATTAGTTTTATTTAACTTTCTTATTTTAATTCTTAAAGGTCATCCCAACAAACACATACACGACATGTCCACAACAGTGACATGCCCAACAATATGCGTAGAAGGTTGAAAAGGAGCTGGATGAGAGACCTCCTTGAATAAAATAAAATAATTAACAAGATAGATGGAGGTGCCGCTGGGCAATGCTCATCATGCCTCTCATGCCAGAACCTTGATATTGTTTTACAGCCATCTCATTCCCTGGTTGTCGTTAATGTAATTGACAGTTGTGAATTAAAATAAACAAAGACAAAAAAAAAAATATTTTAATTTATTTATAATCTGTATATTCAAGGATTTATTTAGTTTGGTACATTTTGTATGATTGGGGTGAATGCCATTGTTCTTTATTACACTTTATTACTTTATTCCATCAACAAAAGCCGACAAACAAAAAAAAAACAACTAATAGGCCAGTACTTTTGAAATATATTTTGGCAAACAAAGCCTCCTTTAATCTACTAACTTACTGGATCATGAGCAAAGCGATAAATAACAAACATGAAGTGTTAACTTATTCCGATAGTACCCAGTTGTTAAATGGACCCGAATCGTGCATTCATCGTATCTGAATAATATAACGAGGGCGTAAATCCCCCGAATATATACAGAGCCATGACTATTTCCTCATATTCCTCACAGATGCCACCACCGTAAAAACGTAGGGGGAATCCTAACCTTTAAAATATTCAGGTACATTAATCTCACCTGCCTCAGGTTGCATTATTAAGGAGATCACCTGAGGCGATGATTACGGTGGCTTGTCCCGCCTTTATTTACCAGGCTAGTGCCTCTCGCATTCCGAAGCCGGGAGCAATCTTCAGACTAATGCCCACTCCGTCTTCCTGCCACCGCTGGAATAATTAAGTTTCTTTTCGCCCCGGAATGGAAAAAGCAATTTGCCAAACTGCACCACAACGGGGCTACAATTAAGGCAGGCCTGGAGGCTCACCGGGACGAATACCATCTCCCACGTCTCAGGTTTACAGTGTATGTGCCCTTTTGTAATTTGTACTAACGCACATTAACACCTCTCTGAGTACATTTAGAATCATTAATCTACTTGTGACAATCCCAAAGCACAGGAGCATTATTACTTCCCTAATATAAGAGCACGCACTCTGTTACGCACAGTGAAATCGTGTGTTAAATATTTCACTATAAATCTAATTTATTCAAAATGAAATTTGTTGTTTTTTTGTAGTTATATGAAACTTATATGATTACAAAAGAAAGTTGGAAAACCGTTTAGCTTTTAACCGTTACTTTTCAAAGTTGATGAACGAATAAGAAAAACTTTTTTAAATAATTTTTTTATTGAATAATGCAATTTTATACAAAAAGCAGATCCAGTAATTATAAGATAGGAAAAGTAATAAAATAATAGAGGCATGCAAAGCGTCCATTTGTAGCATATCAATAAAAGCTCTATATTAGAAACTTACGAGCTCATCCTGATTTTAGGCGCCTCAGTGGATTACCGAATATTAAATAGCGAGTTGAGAGACTAGTGGATTCTGACGGTCATCAAGTTTAAATGAAAATATAGGAATTTTCGAGCAAAATCAACAACCTAAAAAATATTAAGATCTTTATAAATAAATTTAAAAGAACTTAAAAATTATCTTCTTTTTTATTTAGAAAAAGAAATCTTTTAAGAAAAAAAAACTCAATTTCTCTCTGACTAAGAAAAACAATAGATCATGGATAAGTCGATTTATCATATCATATACTGCTTTTCAACAGCTATTTACATTTTAGTATTAAAAGGATAAACTGCAAACATTAATAATGGCTGGTAAAATGGATATAGAATAGACAATGGGAAAATAATCACAGATTAATAGGTAAATGAAATATTGTATATAATTGTAAAACTATTAGTATATATATATATATATTTTTTTTTTTTTTTTTTTTTTTTTTTTTTTTTTTTTTTTTTTTTTTTTTTTTTTTTTTTTTTTTTTTTTTTTTTTTTTTTTTTTTTTTTTTTTTTTTTTTTTTTTAGCACACTTGGTACCACTACGCACGGGCTCGTAGCAACTTTTCGGCGAGGATCTTCTTTCTCTTCCAGAATTCTTTCATTTTCTGACTATGAGCCAGCTTTCTCTGGCTTCTTTCCATACGGTCCCTGTGGTCTTCTTAATGGTAAGGGATACTGGAAAAACTCCCTGTCGGACAGATTGTCGGAACTGCAGTCGGTCCTTTGTTTTTAACGAGTGGGATCCCTAGTTGTTCCATGTCTGACTTCACTGTTGTGATCCACTTGCTCTTGGAACCCTTACCTCTACCTGCCACTGTAAATATTCTGTTTGATGATCTTTTAGGATTCATGCGGACCAAGTGTCCATAAAACGCCAGTCACCTTTTCCTTATGCATATCAGGATATCCTCCTGGTATTTATACAGCTCATCATTGTGCCGTATCCTGTAGGTGCCATTCTCTTCCCTCACTGGTCTTAGCATCCTTCTCAGGATTTTCCTCTCTTTGATCTCCAGCTTCCTGAGTGGGCCCTTCCTGGCTATTACAAGGCACTCGGAGGCATACAGAATAGTTGGTTTTACTACAGTGTTGTAGTGTCTTATTATTAGTATAATGATATAGATTAATGTATTTTTTTTTTTTTAATTAGAAGCCTGATGATAGAACATTGTTTCCGAAACATGAAGCTACAAGTATTAAATATAATAGAAGTTAGCCCGAACCAGATACCTATCTTTTCATAGTAAGCTCCATAACCACTCAAATCCTTCAGTTCTTTTCAAGCTTTGTCATGTTGTTGTAATATTTAACAACACATTTACTTGATGTACTAATATATTTTGTAAAATTTCAAATTTCAATAAATTGATATAAAAAAAATAATATGAGTTATGCAGTCAAATAATACTTAAATACTTTAATACTTAAATACTTAAATACAAAATTAATAATTAAATCAAATGTAAATTAATGTTGAGAGTTGAGAGAAAATAGGGGTTTCATTTGTGAATTTTTTTTTTTTTTTTTCAAATGAAACTGAACACATCCAACTCTCGAGAAGAAATAAAGTACATAGAATTACGTTCAATAAACTAATTGTCACTTCTATTTCATTTATTTTTATTTAAAAACTATTTTTTTTTCATTCAAACCAATATAGCTCCTAGACGGTAGATCCTAGTGACAAATTTAACAGATATAATGAAAATATTTTCCAATTGATTTCTGATTAGGCTGTTTGCAAATTTTCGATCCGAGGAAGAACAACAGAGCTAAAGCGTAAAGGGAATTACTTTTTTTTTTTTAATTAAAAAAAAATTAAATTGTTTTCATAGTTTCATAATTCAGAACGTACATGGGAATAAACATAAAACTCCTACTTTTCTTTTTAAAAAAATTAGATCTACTGCTCCCGGGAGAGAGAAAGGGATCAAAAACATCATATAGCAATCAGATCATGGAATTCATTTTTAATAATAAAAATTCTAGAACACATTAGGTATAATTGAAGATTGATTTATGTATTAATGAATTCATACATTTTAAGGCAATAGTATCGACGGTAACGGTTCGGATCAGCGACACCACCAAGGTTGACCCGCGCTACACCGACCAGTTCGATCCTTAAGCTTCACTTCATGTTTACATTTTTCGATAGTTCATTCTTATAACCTCACATGTAAACAATCACTTCTACAGTTTCAACTTGGATTGTGTTGTTTAGTTTGTTATATTGATATTTAGACTTCTTAAATGTAAATAAGTGAAACAGAAGTTCACAAAATGAGTTTCATAAAGGATTAAGTGTTTTATAAATTCAGGTTTTCTTATTTCATCTAATCTTATGTGTAAAAGTGTTATAAAACTTAAGAAGATTAATTTGTACATGGATTTGATGTTTTACATATTTATATTTCTTCTATCAATTAAAGTGATAAAATTTACAACTTGTAAAAGTGTTATGAAACTTAACAAGATTTATTTGTACATGGATTTGGTGTTTTATATATTTGGATTTGTTGTTTCAATTTCAGTGATAAAATTTCAGTATACATATTTTGTGAATGGATTCTTTGTCATCCATATTACTTTTTGTGCTAAAGTGAGACAGATTGTATAATTAATTCAATAAAACATATCAGTTTATAAATAAATGTGAGAAAGTATATCACAGGTGTTTTATGTTTTCTTATTTCCACTTCCCATGAGAAAATATAGCAGAAATTAACATCTTCACTTTCAACTAGGATTCTGCCTTATATTATATAATGGCTTATAACATGGAGAATTGACAATGTGAAAATAATCACAGATTAAGAGGTAAATGACACATTACTATATAATTGTAGAACTATTGGTATAATGTTATAGATTAATGTGTTTTTAAAACAAATAGAAGCCTGATGATGAAACATTATCACCGAAACATGTAGCTACAAATGTTAAATAAATAGGAGTTATGCCAAATAAATACTTAAGGATTCTGTCTTTTTTATATTTATAATTTGTTATTTTCACTTCTCTGAGAGAAAGTTCATCAGGAATTAACTTTACTGGTGGTTCAGTAGTATATTAATTGTTGATTAAATTAATATTAATTCAAAATTGATTTAGTGTCTTATATTTCGATATTTCCACTTTAATATTTTCTTATTTCTCATTTTAATATTAGAAGGTAAACAGAAGTTAATATTACTTTGAACAGGGATTTAGAGTTTCTCAGTAAATGTAGGAGAATAACCTTTCTCCTCTAAAAGCAGCGACTAGAACATCGAAATATATCGGAACAAGGTTAGAATCGATAAAAGGTATTCTGAGCGGGTTTAGGGGTTGGTGTCGCCGATCCGAACCGTTACCTTATCGACTTATAAAAACAAATGAATACAAAAATGGACAACAATATATTACTAAATGAGTAAATAAAGAATATGCTGGTATGAATATTAATATTTTATGTTATTTGTACGAAAATAACTTTTCCTTTTTTTTTCTCTAACATAAAAAATATTAAAATGTAGAAATTATTTTTATGAAAAAGAGGTGAAGGATATATCTTTTATGGGTCTTCCTCTTATACCGATTCTAACATATCCTTTTCCGATTTCGAATAATTATTATTTATCAATTATTATTTTTATTGAACAAAAAAATTGTGCTACACTAATATTATCGAATAGAATTATGTATTATTATTATTGCATTTTTTTTTTTCATTTACACCTGAAATATAACTCTCTGACTGAAAAATAGAATTGTACCCTTAGACATTATATCAATCGATTGCTGAATAATTTAGAAATAGCAACCGTTTATTGTTATATTTTTTTTAATCTATAACGTTTCTCCAAGTTAACTGAAAGGAAGTAGTCTAAAAACAAATTACTGATTTTATTCATATAAAACAGCATGCTAATATCCAAGAATGAGGAATTAATTTCATACATTGTATATTAGTGTTAACTGTAATCTTTCTTACATCTATTATCTACTGTTTATAATTGTAGTTAATTTCTTCATAAAAATCTTCTATATCTGTATCATTCATATGTAATGTCATACTACCTATTCTCCTGGTCCTTGGAAACTAGTCCATGTGATATCCCAGCCCAAAAGCTCTATGATCTAACATATATCACCTACCTCTATGATAGAATCATCTAAGTAAATCATAGTTTTTCTTATTTCTCTTCATTATCTGCCTGTGATCCTCTTGTCCCATTCTCTACACGGTGTATACAGCTGACATGATCAACTATCCTATCACCACGCATGCTGATTAAAAATGTCTTTTATCGATAAGCAATGATTCATCATTCATACAAATTACCTCTTTCTCTCGTCTTAAAAACATTCAAGAACGGTTTCTAAACCACATTACATGTAAAATATATGACGTCCTGTTCCAAAGTGCCCCTTAATAATATTTTACTAATCTCTATTGAACATATCCGAAACCTAGGACTCCGTCTGGTCAAATACCTTACTAAAAATCTCGTTTACAATACATACTCATTTACATAGCAATAATTAGAGCTATTTGGAGTTGATCTTTGATACTCCACGAAACCATCCAATTCGGCTCATTTTTAATCCTTACTATTAAAAATTAAATTAAAACGTTTGTCAGGTAAACTATCCATAAAGACATCAATATTCCACATGACACCTGCCTTTCATAGTTATCTCCACAACCACATACTTCTATTAGTCTCTCTACTTATTTTCAATTCTTTGCCCGATAATCCTCAAAAGAAATTGACCACACGACCTTCTGACATAGAATTTGTAAGCGAACAGTATCTTCATATTTACTTTATGTTTTTTGTGTACTTTTCTGAATATTAATAAATAGTATAAACAAAATAAAGTATAAACCATGGAACTTTACAGTTTAAAATGTCTTCATATAAACAAAAAAAAATAAATAATCAATAAATAAAATAAAAATATAGACGATAAAACATTGATAATTTTTTTCATGATTATTATAATATATAATCGATATTGTTTATCAAAATATATAATATATAATATATAATATATATTATGGCTTAAACCACTAGGACTTATATTGACAAATAAATAAGAGCTGCATGATCTAGCGATGACGGAACAAGAAGTGCGTGACGATTTGTGATATACGGAGAAGGGTGAGGTATGGGGAAGAGTGGTGTATGAAGAAAGGCTCAAAGAAAGTGTGGGTTGTCTTGAGTCGCAATTAGTCCCTTTGAGGACGAGCAAACCAAACCGACACGCGCTGCTTCTCACTCAAGGAGGCAACTAATTCTAAGGACATGTGATGTTCTTCAATAGCGAAAATTCACATTTTTTAAATTTCTTTTTTAACCTTTTGCTATGTACTGACGTAAAAATTTCCAGCCGCAATTCGAAACATGTTAATTTTTCCTTATTTGATTTCTACTCAACACATAAGTTTCTTAAGGAATAGGTAAATATTAATGGGGTTACCTCAGTGTCTAATGTTCGTTCATATATTATTCGTTGTGTACACATAAGACCATTTATACCATTTATCACCTATATTTATTTAAATATTATGTGCTAATATAACGATTTTACTTATACTGCAACAATTATCCTTCTTTAAAAAAAAAAAAAATATTTGCGGAACATAATATTTACTCCCAATTAACAAGTTAAAGCAGTAAGCCTAATAGCTGATTTTTTTTTTAATATGACAGAAAGTATAAGTACAAACACTTTAATGTTTATAAGATTAATTAATTGAGGATATTAAATGTTATATTGAATTATTTATAATGTTAGATCGTATTAGCATTTTACTTTACATTTTCGCTTTCCATTAATTAAAGTATTCAAATGAATAAATAGCTTTATAAAAGGAATAAAACTAAAAAAAATTGGTTTAATAAGAGGATATACAAATTGATACATATATTTTTTCCCTCTGGTTCCTTCTAACAGTACAGGAGCCGACGACACTAAACCTGTCATGATAGGTCTCCAAAAAAACATCAATCTTCAAATGGAATATCGTGATGAAGTTGTGTTAGGATATTTTGTAACAAATCCTAGTAATTCTGACCATTCAATCTGTTGGGCAAACTATGATTTTCTAACACTATTCGACAGCAGTACAAAAATGAATAAACCAACAGTACCCAACATGGAAAGGTAGAGATGCCCTTCCCTGCTAAAACAGTCTATTTGTCAAAAAAATTCATTTTTTATTTTCTTTTTATTCCAATTAAGAGTTTATTACGTTTAAAATGCTTATTCCCGTTGAGCGATTATCAGTTCTTATTTACACAAATGTCTGATTTGTAAGCCAAATGAAAACGCCATGTTTTTCCGGTTTTAAAAGGTGAAATCTCTCTCTCTCTCTCTCTCTCTCTCTCTCTCTCTCTCTCTCTATATATATATATATATATATATATATATATATATATATATATATATATATATATATATATATATTTGTAGAATTTAATGTTTATGAAAATGTGATGCTTGTTTATTTTATTTATTTTTTTTAACACTTAGAGGTGTAAATCCTGTATATATATATATATATATATATATATATATATATATATATATATATATATATATATATATATATCAATAAAAATCGAAGTTATTAGAAAAAAAAGAAGGTTTTTTTGCTAATGTAAATTTATTGATATATTTATACTTCTGTACAGTCGTCTAATATTAAAATATAATCCTATCAATAGAATACATAAACCTTACAAAAATTGTCTGTTCCAGATATCAAGTGATGACCGAGTTCCATCTCTCCAACCCTTCGGACCTCGCACATCTTTCATACTCAGACCTTCTTCTTCTTCTCTTCCCAGAGCTGGATTCCAGGAATACTCTAGACCACCATTCTTCTACCATCCCCTCGCGTGAAAATACCAGAGGATATATATCTAAATATGGAACTGTGTAGCGTACTTCGAATACCGTGGTTCTCGGACTAATATATGTTTCAATATTCTTTTTAATATTATAATTTGTATTAACTCTTGGATTTTGAAAATAACTATTGCAATAAGTCTTTAAAACATTAAATATTTTCGGTTTTCTTTTAAATATTATAACATATATTAATAACTTCAACATTTACTTGATTAGCCTTCAATGCTCCTAATACATTACAAAAGATTTATTTACATGACAGTAATTAAACTCATTTGGAGATACGGAGTTAAACCTGTGTGGTTGACTAAATTTTCCAATTCTTCTCGTAACCAATCCTTAACCTTCCACCGGTCACACCAATTTCCGTAACACCTGTTTTTTATCCGTTTTGGCCCAAATTTTATATTAAATCTATTAAATCAAATATCTTGTTTATTCTAAATTTAAAATATAATATATATATATAGAGTATGTTACCTGCGAGAATAATATTTTGAACGCAAAAGAAAATACGTTTATAAATGAGAATATTAAAAACCAAATTTATAACTAGATCAATTTTTATTAAAAATATTACAGTTAGGTATAATTATATGAATGCTTAAACTGATTTTTTTTTTTTTTTTTTTTTTTTTTTTTTATAAACAATTACTACAAACTATTTTTCCACCCTTCTACGACATATCCATCACTGCACTCAACATCTGTTTCTAAATCATGATCTAGAACATTTGCTATTTCCATTTTACTCAAATTTAAATTTTGATTAGATTTATTACTCGGTTCTTTTTTCTTCCTTGTCTATTTCCTGCTAAATTCGAGGAATATTTTCGAATTTTATAGCTTCCTACCTAATGAAAACGTACCAAATTCAGCTGATTGCCGGTAAAGGTACGAAAAAAAAATTAAAACGAGAGCGGTCACTTATTGTACTTTGTGCAACACTGAAAAGTAAATATTTTCCATTCAGACCAACTATCATTCAACACCCTTCGTAAAATCCTCAATGCTCCTTATTCACACAAACAACATTCTTCCATCGATAAAGATCAATAAAGATCTTAATGCTTCATATATTGCTGATTTGGCCAAAACCAGATACCTATCCTTTCATAGTAAACTCCACACCCAATCAAATCCACTAGTCACCCAACTTGCCTCAAACTGTATTCCCTATGTTGTACTGGTGACTTTACATGTTATTGACATGCCATATTTATTATTTTCCTCATATTTACTTGTATATAATATATAAAAATGATAGAATCAACAAATAGTTAAAAAAAAAAAAAAAAAAAAAAAAAAAAAAACTTTGTGTATTCCATAATTATTTTATATAATACCCTGAAAACCTATGATGTATAAATAAAAATATATGATTATATGATTATCAATCTTTGGGTAGTTTTTGTCGATTATAATTTTTAAAATGATGGAAAAAATCTTTGAAATTTTAATGAAAGCTACAAAAAAAAAAAAAAAAAAAAATTGTTTTAAATAACAGAGTAATTATCACATATTTCTTTCTTATTTAATCACATTTTTGTCATTGATGAAGCCTGTCAGAAGTATTTATTCAACTAATAAACAATGTAATACAAAAAAAGGCGAGCAACGATAACAAGAACAATAACAAAAAACAACAATAAATAAACATATTTATTTTGTTATATAGAATCTTGTGGGGTGCACTCAGCCTATAAAGTGAGTATTCCTTAACTGGGGGAGGGTTAACCTTGTAGTTGAACGATATTCCGCCAAGATCACCTTTCACAAACATGTCTTGACATTTTTTTTTTTTATTTATTTTTTTTTTTTTTTTTTATCTTACAAATATACAATTTTTGTATGTGGTGAGGATGCACCTAAAGAGATTAAATAGAGAAATATTCTATAAAGTATATCAAACAAATGAAGGAAGAAACTTTTAATAATAAATTTTCAATAATAACTTTTTTTTCTCTCTTTTTCAAATTTTTATTCAAACCTGTTATTGGAATAAAAATAAGTGAATTTGCTGATATCGTAATAATACAGTCCTATATTACAATCCTATTTAAAATTTATTGTATTTAAACCCTAATTGAAATCCAAAATATGATATGTAAACATATAATAGTGTGGGAAATTAATCATAGGCTTATGTTAAGCCACTTGAGGCAGTTACAACGGTAGTCTGAAGTCTGTTTTCAGTTGAACCTAAGTAACTGTTGATAGTTCGCGGAAAGATTAAGTGAAAACGAAACCACCACTTAGCTAATAGATGCATAAATCAACTAATATGTTTTATTCACTCAGTAAGTTTTAGATATTTTACAACCATAAAACAAAAAGTAAAAAATACAAAATATTCATTCAATTGTTATTACATAGATTTGGTATTTGTAATATTCCTTAAACTTTTTTTTTTTTACTTGAATTTAAAATAAATAAACACACTTGGCGGTAAATGTTTTCCCTGGACCTGTCTCACAGAACTTCAATGTAAAAGGTGTTTACTCAGATTAAGTCGTGCAAAGAGTTTTGGACCCCTTTGTGTAGTTCTCTTGGTAAAGAGTTTTTTCTTTTAGTGTATTTTTTTTTTTTTTTAAGGCAGCTTTAAATTAAATTATTTACATTATAGTAGCAGTTTATAATAAACGAAGAAATTTATTATAAGCTGACCGATGTTAATATCGGTAATATTTCTCTTTTGACACTTAAGGAGCTCTTTTCTTTTCTAAACAAAATCTATGTAGTATTTCTTAGGATGCAAATCATAAAAAAAAATACATGAAAAATTCTTAAGAGTTATTATTGGAAAATCTCCGAAATTTAACACTTAATTCATCTCAGTACATAAATGGTTAATAGGAGCCGTTTTCTCTTTTACACTTTTAAAGAAATTCTGTTAAAAAGAATACGATAATTTTTCTGACTCAAATTAGTTAATTTTTTAACTTATTTAAAAGTCTGTGGAAATTATCTCTCTGGAAGGCTAATAACATACAGCAGGGCTGGTGAACAAATTATAGAATATATCTTAACATGTAATAATATAATTCTTCAAATCTTCAAGTGACTTCATGTATATGTTGTTGAATATTTTACTTTTAACTAAACTGCGATAGTACGAGCTGAGCACAACAAACAAAATTTTGTACATTAACAACACGACGCAGCATTTTTTTATTATTTCTTATTATTGCTTTAAAGTACTTTATGACAATTGAGTTAGCTAATAATATTTAAATTTTACTATTTAAAAAATACATAATAATAAATAAACAATAATCTAATAATAAAATAATAATCAATAATATTTTACCTCATTTACCACTGTAACTTATGTAATATTTTGATAGTAATTAGAATCATCAAGTAAATATTTAATATAATGATATTAGTCTCAAATACAATCAACTTTAGTTCTAGTAGTTTACCCCAGCACTGGAGTACGCAATCATACAAATACGATTTTTTTTTTAAATATTACATACTAGTGGGTTTTTTTTTTTTTTTCTTTTTTTTCAAAGTTATCTTTGGAACCAATTTTCAATTTTAGCAAAATATATTGCAAATACAAATTCCAATAATTCAAAGCGATGGATTACAAAAGAAAATTCTAGAAAAAATTAAAATCTAAGGATTCACCTTGGAAAATTCAAATCCTCATCACATACAATATGCAATGAAAACAATATAAAAAAAAAAAAAAAAAAAAAATTATTTGAAAACACTGTTTTTTTAGGTTTTTTTTTATTTTTTTGCATAAGAAACTTTTTACCTTATTACTGCCACCGACGGTCTGTCCGGGGGCCCCCGTAATCCTTACGGTCTGGCAAATGCTTAAAAACAATATTTTTACATGTAAGATGGAAGACCATGAGGTCTTGGGCAATTTTAATAGGTGCATACTGGAGCACAGATGCTAGAAGAAAGAGGAAAATTCTAGTAGGGATTAATAATAACTTTTAAATCCTGTTTTAACATCCTACATTTGTGAAATCTTGGTATGTAATAAGCTCCTACATTTGTGAAATCTTGGTATGTAATAAGCTCCATAAAATGAGGTTCTGAACTTCTAAATAATTTTTCATTTCTATAATCTTGTGTTCTTTTTTTTTTTTTTTTTTTTTTTTTTTTTTTTTTTTTTTATCGGAATAAAGCAAATACATATGTCGTTTTAACAAGTGAGATGAACATTCTATTTTTTTTTATTTTGAATAGGTTGTAATAATATAACGTTTATCGAAGGTTGGGTTAACGACGTCAGCAAACTCTGTGGGTGGTTTCAAACTAAAATCTAATGAAACAGTATTGTCTTGTTTGCACGGGAGTATCATTATTCGTTTAAAATTACCTGACCCCTGGGTGGAGTCAAACCCACACCGCATTGAGTCCAACCTACGCCACTGAAGATATAGTGGCCTGATCTCCACGTGTAGATCTGTGATTCTACTTTGAATTTAGCCTATATTATTCGGTATTTTTAAAACTATTAATTTATTACTTTAATATTATTTCAATAATATTTCTTAACTATATTAAATATACATATATTTAAAACCTTAATTTCTATATGTAGGCTAACACAATTTCTATCGGCCTTGTTCAGAGAAAGAAACACCAATCCATCTTGCTTTATAAATCTCAAAAATTCAAAAGGTTTTTTTGTTTTTTTAAATGTTTAATCCTTTATATATTTATATTTTATATACTGAGGTGTCCTTCAAATGTATCTATTTTAATATTCCTTATGAAGTTTTTTCTCCACTGACAGCCCATCTTGCCTATGGCAACTAAAACGCGTTTTAATATGCCCTGCAGTGGACTGCGACAGAGTAGATGAAACGGTAGAAAATAAACAAAAACCCGAAGCAGTATAAAGATAAAGGGTGGAAGAGATGAAACAGGGACATTAAAAGACAGTTGTCATCTGATATATTCATCTCTGCTCTACTACACAGATAGCTTCTAATTCTGTGCCATCAAAGTGCGTTTCAGTCTTTTAGTTTTGTTTGTTGTCGGTACCCCTTTTGCCAGAGGGTCCAAAAATATATGTATTACAAACTATTACTAGGCTGTAGATGTTGAGTGATGGACCTAGAATGGATAAAACTATGAATAATACATAAAACAATAAGAAGGCATTTCCGAGACTCACGTATGACAATAAACCAATTGACCGACTAGATTATATTTATTATTTATACAAATATTACAAATCTTACAAAACTAGTTTATCATATTTCCTATATTCCGGAAATAATAAAATTATATCAACTTTTCAGCAATTTCTTTACTGCTAATATGACCGCAAAAACGACGTGTCTTCTTTATTAAATGGAAGCCAAATGCCCATCGTACATAAATTCTTTTACTATTAAAAATATTTTAACCGACTTCTATATCTATCTTTATAAACTATCTTTAACTATTCAAATCCACTAGTGTCTCAACTCGATTCCCATTCTAATCCAGAAATACGTCTGAAGAGAAATTGGTCCCTCATATTAAGCTTTTATTGAAGGATTATTACCGGTAGGTAGTTGCTTCACAGGTAATTGATAAGTCATTACGGACGTTAAAACTACATTTACTAGGTGTATTGTTTTTATTTTTTATTTTTTTTGTATTTTTTTATTTTTTTTTTACATCTAAAAGTGTAATATGCTGTTGCTTTAGCCTAAACCAATTGCCTATCCTTTCATTGCAAACCCCATAACCATTAAAATCCACTAGTATCAAACTTCACATTCTATTTCAGATAACCCTTTGAGGTGAAGATTTCGAGACTTTCTAGTACAATGCTTTATTATATAGAACTTTTATATCTGCTACCAAAGCTGCTCTACAAATAACTGATATGTAATTTTTAGCATCATATACCATTTACTGGATCAATTTTCTTTTATATTGCATAAAGTTGTATTATTCAATAAATAGTTTCAAAAAAAAAATATATTCCTTTAGCAAATCGGGATTTTTCGAATGATGCACTTACAGCATAACCTTTATCAATTCTTCTAGAATGTTCAATAATAAACAAGCTACCACCGTCATCCAAATATTTATTTTGCTCATGTTACAGAAATTGGCGTGATCGGTGAAAGGTTGTATTCATATCTATCACAGTTTTGCTTAGATGGGAAATATTCCTCAAGAATTGGAATCCCGAGAATGGAAATCCCATTAGTCTAATACCCCATTGAATGCAAAACATATGAACGCATGGGGTGGATATAAACCTTATTCATTTAAAATTTCGTAAATTTAATATTGCCTGGTAATACTTTTTTTAAATACTGCTTTATCTTATTTAATTTATTCCAATACGTTTTATACGGCCTGGTTAAGATATATTGAGACGTAAACACCAAAAAAAAAAAGGATGGCACATATGAAAAATTGAAAAAAATATTTAGGTAAAAGATTTTTCCTGATAATATATTTTCTGGTTTATTATTTATAGTCCTTTTTTAATAATACAATTTCGAATAATGGGCTTGAACATAGAATTTTAGAATAATATTATAAATCAAACACATGCAGGTACTCACTAAGGCATAAATTGAGTGTAGTACACAAGACATATAACTCCAGCTTCTTGCCAGGCCTGAAACACAATTGTGATTTAAGAAAAATGTTTATATACTTACAGGTAAATTTAAGAGTTTTTCGATTTTTATCAACTGCACAGAGTTAAAATTTTATTGCAACTCGCATGCTTGTCGGTTTTTTAAAAGATTTTCTGAGTAAACTTATTTCGAAATGTATTAGAATATTTCGTAATATACGATCCAAAAAACTAAAATATCAAAAAAGATGTTTTCTAATGGCCATTCCGAACCATCAACTGGCCAGTCTAACAATATTAACTTGGAGAAAATCGTTCGAGGGAATCAGGGTGGAAATTTAGAACTCCTATTCGCTCCAGTGAGCTCCTGATTCGTCTGGAACAAAGAAACTGGAAATGTGTGCATTCTGTCGATTGAAGATATGACGATTGCGTCAAAACTGCTACTGCGTCTATTGGTTGAAAATAATCATCAAAACAGCTTCTCATAACTGAAATTAAACTGAACCTAATCCTTATAATTATTTTAAAAATAAAATTATATGAATTTATTTCTGTTATAAACGATTTGAAAATGCATATTAATTGCTGGTTAATAATAATCCAGTAGTTATACGGCCCATAAAGACCTTCGGTGTAAGCAATAATAGAGGATATAGTCAACAGTACGCTCCAACCATCTGCTTCACACTTTAGTTACTTCAGGAAATTTTTTTTTTTTAATTCTTTAATCGAATTATCTATGGTGCGCTTATGGAATGATAGTTAAAAACTTTGTGAAAATTTCTATATTTTTTTAAATATGTTTTTTGAATACTATGGATTTGTGGTGCAAAAATTAAATATGATTTATTGCTTCTGGATAAGGGGACGATTGGAATATAAGTTTTTAAAGACATCTTTATCTGATGATGAGGATCACAAGACATTTTCGGAGAATATGTGTATTATTTAATTTTTTGTTCCGATCCCCAAACTAAATATATTAGTACACAAACGTGCTATGCAAAACATCTTTAATTTATTTTTGTTGCGATTGAAAGTGTTATGTGCTTATATACGCCACGAGATCAAAAATTAAAGGTATTTCTTTAACCGCACAATGGTTCTGGTTATAGCTATTTATTTCCTATGGGATGAATTAGTTAAGAGATATTATTTCTGTTAGTAAAATATAATATGTGACATTAAATATAATTAACTAAAATAAATCAAGCCAACAGCCGGTGACCGGATCTCATTCTCCAGACTTTTTATCTCCTTTGTCATTCACATACACATAGATTTTAATTACATTATTATTGTTTTAATGCATACAATTATGTTTGAAGATAAAGGCTAAAGTAACTAATAGCAGTTTTTAATCCTAGCAATATATATCAAATTTGCAACAAAATACCCCGATCACTAATATACTAAACTAGTAAAAATATTTCACTATTATTGCTAACATTTTTGTTCAATGTCTGACGTAGGAGATATACTAGTAAATTACTTGAATTGAAATATTGAAAATATTATTTCTCACCCTCAAATAATTTAATTCCTTTGTTTCTATCTGACAACGTATGGTATATGTCCTAGAATGGCGGTGGCAGAAGAAATTGAAAACAACAGCGCACCACTATAATAAATTAAAGGTCCGACGGAAGATTTATTTATAGTTCTACGTGGGCTGTTCATATCAGACCTAGAGCTCTGTAAAATGTCATAGAAAATGCCTGAAACTAGAATAGTATTAAATATATATATATATATATATATATATATATATATATATATATATATATATATACATATTGTTTAAAATGTTTAATGATTCGGAATCGATTAGTTTTTAGAGGAGAAGAGAATTTTTTTTTTTTTCCCTTGGCGGTGGCAGAAGAAATAGAAAACAACAGCGAGCTAGTTCTGGAAACTAGAATAGTATTAAATATATATATATATATATATATATATATATATATATATATATATATATATATATTGTTTAAAAAGACAGAAGAGAATTTTTTTTTTTCCTCCTATTGAATAGACATTAGGATTCTAGACAGCTAGGACGAAATTGAGTGGAGATGTCAAGTTGAGTTTAATCAATGAGGCTAGGTTATTTACAATCCGTTTAGTGTCAACCCCCTGACAGTGACAAATTCTAAATTGAACTTTATTTTTGACTCTATGCCCTATAAATTAAACTAGATACTTCACCCTGTCTATGAGGATGTGTTATACTGCGTATCGGCTTATGCTGTCAAACTCCCGAAATGCCACGCATAATAAGCATTTTTATTACGACTGTGTATTTCAATGAAATCGTCGTAATCTTAAATATCATTAAACAAAATTAAAAAAAAAAAATATAATAATAAGATACTACACTAGTACTACTACCTATGGGCAGTATCAATTCCAGTATAAGATCGTTCAGACAGGCCATAGTCTGAGCGTCTGGAACTTCACTATTTTCGCAACTTCGGTTGTACGGGTACGAATCCAATTTGAAAATTGAAATTTATTTTGTGTCGAACCCACAGTATGAATCTTCCCTCTCTTGCTAGAATAGGTTAGTGACAACTCCAATAGGTTAATAACACGTCCTTTTTCTCATAGTTGGAGTACATTAGGAAGTTAACCCCAAAAATCGAACCATGGTTTTATAAAATTGCTTTTTTCAATTCAACAATCGTTCTATTCACGTACTTTAAAGATCTGGTACACACTAAATAAATATGCTGTGTAGTAGGAGGGTCTCTCGACACCAGATAGGATTCTAAAGACTTGATCGTGTGGATAGCAATGCAGTCTTATAGTTTTTTTTAAATAAATAGTTTGGAGCCATTTTTATTAATCTGAAAACTCGTCATTACTTTTAATCTATTTCTGCTAACGTGTTGGTAACTTACTAATGCTCTAAAAATATATAATTTCAATATTATCTGCATTAGGGTATGGTGTAAATGGTTAAAAACTTAGGTTTATTTGAGGTACATGCTAATTTAAAATAGTTTGGTTTAATCAAGCAGGAAACATATAAAGTCGTGGAATATGTTAAAACTTCTTTCACTTAAAAAAAATGTTCATATTTTTTGAAGATTTATAAAATTAGAATACATAGACAATATAATATAGGTAGTGTATGTAAGTTAATGTTTATTATATGAATATAAACCAGGGATTGTACAGTTTATAAAAAAGATATCTCGATAAGTGATTTTATACTTTTTCATTTTTTAGAAGGCATAACTCCCCATTATTCTTTATTCATTCATTTCTACATGTTTTAGAGCTCATTTGCTCCATCTTCAGCTTCTACAATCATTTATATTCTATTTACAATTCTATACTATTTTACTATTGCATTTAACAATATTAGAATTTTTACCTTACAACTGTATTAATTCATACTGACACCAATGTTCAATCATTAACCATTCATTCATCATTCGCAGGGCAATGTCCAATCATTGTTTTGTTTATTACTAACATTATGGCCTTTTAATTTGGTTTTTATTACCCATTCCATTTTCATTATATTAGTGACCATGTGAGAATATCACAGTTGAAAGTTAAAAATTCAAATATTGTTAAATGTAATAGTAAAATAGTATAGAATTGTAAATAGAATATAAATGATTGTAGAACCTGAAGATAGAGCAAATGAGCTCTAAAACATGTAGAAATGAATGAATAAAGAATAATGGGGAGTTATACCTTCTAAAAAATGAAAAACTTAAATTAATCTCCTTTAATCAATTGATTGATTTTATACTATTTTTGTAAAAATAGAATAAAAAATGAACTCTTTTCTGGAACTACGTCCCCTAAGAATAATATAATAACATAAATATATGCAATGAGCCTGTTTATCAGAAGATAAAATGAAACAATCTGACTAACTATGTATTTACCATATCACAAGTAAAGAACAAAAACGAACAAATAGAAATACAGATGAAACAAAAATTATGAAAGTATGAACATTTACTATATGCACTAATAGAATTTGCTATTTAGCGTCATCCTGGAGAGAAAGGGGATATTGAAACATAAGGGACTTAAATGTGTACAGAGATGGGGGATTGCGGATGTTATGGTGTAGTGAATTTCATAAGGAAGTTGAACGGGAAATAATTTAAGAAGGAATGGTCAAATTAAGGACTCTTATAAGAAGAATTATACATATCAGAGGGGCGGGATCTTGTAGTGCGAGATGAAACCGAGGATGTGAACAGGAAGATATAGATGTAGGAGGGATTGCGAGAATTAATGGTTTGATAGAGGAAGGAGGCTAGGAAGTAATTTATGCGGGATGAAGGATACAGCCATTTTAACTCTACACAGATGTGATGTAGGTGGGCTTTTGGATCCCGAAAGATAAACCTGATGAAACAGTTAATTAGCCTTCTTAGCCTACTCTCGGGCTCCACAACATGCCACACAGCTATAGTCAAAATAAGGAGGATAAGGGAAGAAACCTAGAGTTGAAGGGTAGGATTTAGCTGGGAATCCTGGAAAGAATGGAATAGTTTAAAATGAAGATGTCCCGTCCAGAGATTGACAGACATGAGACATTTATAAAAAAGGTTCGGTCGGAGTTAATAAACAAGTTTTTAACCGTAGTATTAAATTTAAAAGTATAATTGAATAGGTTAATAGACAGGATCGGGAGGTGTTGAAGGGATCTCAATTGGATATTATGACCTATGACGATAGCCTGCGTTTTTTCAATATTTAATTTCAATTCGCTATCAAGGTCCTCTTGGATTATGGGGAATGATACTATTAAATCAGAGGGATGGAAAGATAGATAAAAAAATGAGCATTTCATGGATTATTTATTTAATTATATTATTAAATTATAATGAGCTTTATAAATTTCTTAATTTAATATTCCTCATGTTATAAAAACGAATGCTTAAAATATTCTGATGATTATTTATTATTTTTTTTTTTAAATAATTATCATCACATCATTATTCATTAACTCTTTAACAACTTTAAGCCAGATATTACTACAGTTTGTGAAAACATTAAAAAAAAAGTAATGGATGGACCGGCTGTAAGCTTTTAGGTATGATAAAATTTTAAATTAACTGAATGCGAGGAAAGATCCTTCATAATATATAAAGCTAAGCCGCACTAGAAGCGATTTAGTGAGGATCGGACTTAAAAGATATCAGCAGCTCTGGGGTGCAAATTCATTTCAACTTTTACAGCTCAGGCGTTTATCCGATTGGTTTCAACACTTTAAATTAATTACAATAAATAAAATTATGCTACTTTAATGGTGTTGGAAATTTAATAATTTTTTTTGGATACATAATTAGAGATAAAACTTAGGAAACCAAGTGGTTCAACACCGACACAACCAGTAAACTTACCAATTGTGTCATAAACAAAGTTTGTAAATGTCTATGCATTCTTATCTCAGAAGATAGAACCTTCATCATCACAATACTCTATTCTTCTCTCCTTATTCCATGCCGATGTTTATATCCTATAATAATATATGGTATATCCTCTATACCATCTATATGTATCTCTTAGTGTATAAAAAAAAGTTGAGTGAAACTACATCAAACATGTAGCAAAAGCGTTGCAGATATATATGATAAAAAAAAGACTTTTTTGAGGAAACCACGTTTTTTTCTATAAAAGCTGTAATATCTCAATTTTCCTTAAATATTTTTGAAATTTTGACCACATTTTTGGATATAGCATTAAATTGTCTATAATAATTGTGTACCTGTAACCTTGAATTTCACAAACTTGGTATCTAAAGAACAGCTTGATCTTCACCTTATTTGGGAAAGTCACAATGTCTTATATTACTTCAACGCTCACTGTTTTTTTAAAAAAACTATCCACAAAACGTCAAATCTCACAAAAACTTGCAAATTTAATAAGCTTTTGAATGATATGTTCAAAGTAATGATTTTGTTTCGATTTTCATGGAGAAATGTACTTTTGGACCCGAAAAAACATGGTGTTCTCGTTTGGCATACAAATCAGTTACTTGTGTAAATATAACAATCCCTTAATGAAAATGTGAATTTAAAACATAATAAAATCTTCATTAGATTAAAAAGCAAAGAAAACAATTATTTTTTAATAGAAAATAAAGGAAAACTATCAATAAAGCGACACCAGATCAGAGGATTTTATGTTATTACATTTATTTATTTATTATTATTATTTAGGATTTGATTTCATTAAATTTTCAATGTAAGGTTTAAAACTCAATTATAATGAACATAGGCCTCAATTTTGCGGTTAGCTTCTGATTGCATATTGTGTTGAAGAATACAACTTTTTGAGGTGAATTTTGTGGGCAGATGAGACTGTTTTTACAGGGGAAGGCATTTATACCGTTCTATGTATATCATTGGTTTATATTTGTATAGCTTTCGAATAATGTGGAGCAGCACTATGGTGTTGGAAAATCATATTTTGCCGAACTTAGGTGGAATATCGTGATGAAATTGTGGTAAGATATTTTGTAACAAATCTTAGTAATATCATTATTCAATCTGTTGGGCAAACTATGATTTTCGACTACAATACAAACTCTATTCGACAGCAATACAAAGGTGAATAAACTAACAATACTCCACATGGAACGGTAAAAATACCTTCCCCGTGTAAAAACCGACTCATCTTTCCATAAAATGCATCTCAAAAAGTTGTATTCTTCAACATAATCTGCATTCAGAAGCTAATGGTAAAATTGAGGTCTATGTTCATTATCATTGCGTTTTAAACTTTACATTGCAAAGTTAATAAAATAAAATCCTAAATTAAAGTAATATTTAAATAAATGTAATAACATAAGATCCTCTGATCTGGTGTCGCTTTATTGACAGTTTTCTTTTATTTTCTATTAAACAATATTTTTTTTCTTTGCTTTTTATTCCAATGAAGATTTTATTATGTTTAAAATTCATATTTTCATTAAGGGATAGTCATAATGTTTCATTTACACAAGTAACTGATTTGTATGCCAAATGAGAACACCATGTTTTTTCGGTTTCAAAAGTAAATTTCTCCATAAAATCGAAACAAAATCATTACGTTTAACATATCATTCGAAAGCTTATTAAATTTGCATGTTTTTGTGAAATTTTACGTTTTGTGGATTGTTTTTTTTCAAAAAACGGTGATATAAGTCATTGTGACTTTCCCAAATAAGGTGAAGATCAAGCTGTTCTTTAGATACCAAGTTTGTAAAATTCAAGGTTACAGGTACTCAACTATTATAGAAAATTTAATGCTATATCTGAAAATGTGGTCAAAATTTCAAAAATAATTAAGGAAAATTGAGAGAGGAAAATATATCTGGAATGGATTGGAATAGAAAGGTAAGATCAAGGGCATTTTGCTACATTTTTGGTGTAGTTTCACTCAATTTTTTTTATACACTAAGAGATACTCACCCTATATAGCTGGCATCTCGACCAATCTTATCACCGTCCTCACAACATCCTCTCATGATACAATTGTTTTATCAGTTAATAAAGATCTTTTCATTATATCATAATCACTCTAAGACCATATCTTCAAAAATAGCGTCAAATTGAAGGATTCAAAAATCTAACCAAAGCTCATAAAATACCCTTAATACTCTTCAAAATTTTCCCATTACTCCAAGTTAAAGAGATTTGCTATGTAGGTCTTCACATAGACAAACGCCTTACTTGGATACTACATTCAAGATATGAACGACAAGAAACCGCCAATCGTTTTCTACTGCTTCAACATTTACTAGATATTACGTTTAAAGGTCAAAGTTATATTAATTTCACAAAAATCATCTACATTTTAGTAATTAGACCTATTAGGACTTACAGAATTGAGCTTTAGGGCTCTTTAAAACTATCAAATTTAACTCAGATCTAATTATTATAACCAAAATACTTCAACAAATCCTCAAATATCCTCATAATGCACTAGCAAACTTATCTCTGATGTTCTTAGGGTAAAGCTCCATTCCCACTCTAATCTGCTTCTCAGCTATTTTCCCATTAGGTTCTTGATAAGTGCCTCCAATGGATATTTCCTTGGCGTGCCATTAATCCAGAATCCCACTGATATGTTTATGTGACCGATTTTGAAAGTCTTAGAGAACACCATAGAGAATAATAGTATTGCATCCAAGGTCATATCGTTAACAGGGAAAAACATGCATCTTCCGCCTTTCTATAACATTCTTTTTATTTCCTATAGACTTTTTTTTATGATAGCCGCATGCAAGTAAACCTTTACTTACTTAAACCGTCTGATTTCAGCATTTTCAAACAATTTAATACATAAACTTCTTATTAGTTTAGAAACTTCATTGATGCTAGATCAATCTTCTATCTTCTGTCGAAAGGTTTTTAATAAACTATTTACTTCTTATTTGTTGGTCCTGCCTATTAAGTCCGTTAGTTTGGAGTTACTTGCTCTCCCCTTAATAAGTTTGTAACCCACAATAAACGAGTTCCGAAGTTAATTGCTTTCTGTGACTCTGATGCATCATGGATATTTTAGTTGAAATTTTAACTCTTCTTCTACGATTCAGATAGATAATAGAAGAGCTCTGAAGGAATCCCAATGTACATAACCTTTTATGAAGAAAAATTTTCGCGGGGGCGTCAAGCAAAGTTCAGAGCTACCATACCATAATAACATATTTTCTATGGCATAATATATAGTTTTAATTTCTTGAGTAATAAATAAATATTGTTTCACTAGATCTACTTTCGAAAATAGTTTAATATGGGAACCGATCTCGGTGTAAACTGTTTTAAATATCTTAATCTGCTATAACACTGTGAGCTGTAGACTCATATTCGAAATTATGGTTCTTAGACTGTATTGGTGAAAGTAAAAAACTTATCTGTCTTATCTCTGTTTCAAAACCACATACTGATTAAAGCAGAGCACAAGTCATTTGTACAGGATTAAGTAAACACTTTCCTGTAACTCATTCCACAACCTTAACAAAAACAGTTTTGCAAATTACAAACAAAACTTCTTTCAAACCATCACAACTTTCTGAACGAACTAGAACATACCATAAAAAAAAACTTCTGGATAGGCATTAATTAATGTTGAAGGCCTTAGTGTCAATTTACATTTCAATGTTTTGGACTAAAAAATTCCCAAAACAATATGTATTTTCATATAGCCATGTTCAAACACAATAAAATATATAAACTCTCCTTCCTCTTACAGACCAATTATTTTACACCCTTCTTGTTATCAGTCTTTCAAATCATTGTCGCCTTGCTGCTTTCAAGGTTCCAAATCGCACAACAGACAACTTTGTACAGCATTCTTAATTGGTTAGTTAAAAAAAATAATTTTTAGAGAAAAAACAAAACCGACTTCAAGATTAAACCTACTTACACGAACTTAACTAAAAAATAAAAAATAATATTTTAATTGCTTCAAAACAAAAACCGTTAAATGAAAATCAATGAAATTATCAATACTTATATACCTATTTACAATTTATGATCAGTTATTTTTGGAGTCGGTGCCAGCCAAGAATGGCAGTTTGATCCTCCTGCCTCTACAATACACTTTTGAATGTCCTGAAACAGCGGTGTGGCGGTGATGAAACAGTGGTGGGAGGATCTTCATAAATTGTACAATTACCATTTCATTTCAAATTCTGTAAGTAGTTTAATTTTGGTTACTTTTTAAAAAAGTAAATACCTACCTTATGAAAAAAGAAAATTCCACTTACCTTCATGTAACCTGGTACCATTAATGGGTATGTGTATGTTGTTTGTACATACATATAAAATCATTGATAAAGAAAATTAAATACCTGGTACCAATAACTTTCAACTGAATTGAGCTTTTTTCTGAGGGTGCCTAAAAGTAGACACCGCCTTCCACCAGCGGCGATATTTCTTTATTCTTTAGGACGGAGATTTAGTTACTATGAAGATTTTAAATAATCATAATCATAAATATGTTTAAAATGTAAGGTTATATAACAGTGATTTTTATTAACTGGTTTTTTGATTTTTCCTAAAAAGTGCTACGTTGATTTCAAAATATTTTTTATGGGACTACCTCTGAAGTATGCCCTACCGGTCTAAAAAAGAATCATCAAAATTGATTAAGAATTGATGGAGGTTCTCAACCCATCTGTATTTGTTTTTTGTATGTTACGCGATTACTCTGTCAATTCTGAATCTTTTTTCATGATTCTTTTTTAGATCAGTAGGACATACTTCAGAGGTGGACCCATAAAAAAAAATTTGAAATCAATGCAGCACTTTTTTAAGAAAAATCAAAAAAAACCCGTTAATAAGTGATTTTTTAAACTTTTTTTTTTTTTTTTTTTTTTCTAAAATTGATTTAGAATTGATGGAGTAATCGCGTAACATACACAAAAAAAAAATACAGACGAGTTGAGAACCTCCTCTTTTTTGAAGTCGGTTGAAAATACATCTTTTTCTCATATTTGCAACAAATGTACAATTAATTATTCACTGATGCGTGTGCCCCCTTGTTAAGAACTTTACTTGAGAGTCAGAGTCAATCTGCCCAAACTTCAATACGCACAGTAAAAACATAATAATATCTTGACTATTTAGAATGCATGAAGTCACGAATGTAGATAACTGCATTTAGCGATGGTGGTTAATGGTCCCTTTAGAGTGGCATGCACATGCTGATACAATCTACATGCAATGAATCCCACCTGGGGATATATGCAGGTCATTTGGCAGCACTCGTGTCATTACGATCACGCGAAAGATTGATATATACTGCTCTACATAGTATTTTGTTTAGTTCAATTTTATTGGAATTAATTTTTTTTTATCGATTAATATTCTTCTATTTGGTGAATATAAATAAAAACAAGTAAAGATTAAGGTAAAAAATAAACTAAAAAAACAAGCTTTAATAGTAAACCGAACAGAAAAACTTTTAGTTTTATTGACATATCTCAGAGTAGGAATGGACAACTTTTGACTTAACAAATCCTATCTTGTACAAAATCTAATTATCTAAAACTTATAATATAAAACATTATTTGATTGGAGTAGCCATTTTCGTGTTATAGACCCTAAACGTTTGTGTATAGACTAAAAGTAACTTTTTGAGAAAGTTGGAAAATTCTTCGATTTTTGATAATCACCTGTGGCTAAACGCTTGAATCAAATTCAGCTTAAGGAATGCCTTTAGACGCACGAATTAATTTACTTTCTTAATTTAGTTTTTTAAATAAAATATTTTACGATTAAAAGGTTTTTCGTATTTTTTTTTTTTTTTTGCAAAATTTGTAAAAAGTACAAAACGTTTGGGATCTTTAGCTCACCAATGATTTTCTCTTAATTAAATTTGGTTGTTTTTGTTATTTTATTCTCAGGACTCATCTGGACAATATAAAAACATAAAACCTACTGCTTGCCACCTTTTCCAAGACACACCCCCTTTTTGGGGGTGATCTGACTGAACTAAGTGAGAATTTTAGAATAAAGTTGTCCAATTATTGTATTGTCATTGGTCCTTGAAACGTGTACAAGTTTTCAAGTAAATCAGATATATGGAAATTGGTGAAAATTACGATGAAAGATTGTGTTACATACAGGTCAAGTTAATAAAAGCTTATTTTAAAAATACATATGCATCTCTTATTCATGAACGAAACTATTTTTTTTTTCTTTTTAAGATACAAATCCATGCTTGTCACTTATCCCGTGACAACATGCAGATTCGATCATATGAACAAAATCTAGTTTGTCAGGCATGACGGAGGTCAACACCCAGCGATACTTACTCCCAACAGAATAATTAATTAATTTTATTTCTCAACCCACTCCTTTTTACCCTTCTTCGGGGATTCTAGGTTGGGTATGGCATGTTTCTCGAGGCTATTAGTTTTGTTATGTCTGAAGTTTTTGTCGTGAAATCTTTTATCTGAAGTCTGTTTGTCATCTTGTACCAGAGTATGCGCACGTTTTGTATGAAATGTTGTGTTATTGACTTAACATGGTGATACCAACCAGGTTAATGAGTTTTAATGTTTTTGACCGAAAAGTTTTTATTTTTAGAGTGGGTGTTTTTATTGCTGTTCCATAAATTTGAGAGGTATGAAAATTATTGAAAAGAAATCATACGTGGTTTCAATAAAATAATAACTTAAAAAATAAAACAAGTCTTACAGAATAAATCACCTAATGAGATCACCAAATCTATTCATCCACATTTTCAAACACACAGAAAAAAATCTCCAACAATTTCAAAATGGGATACTCAGAAATATTATTCAGCGTACTGCATTACAGAGGACAAGAAATGGCGTATTACAAACAACCCAAGGCATCTGCCCAATCATAATAATAACCCCTACTTACTCATAATAATTTATTTTACTTGCAGCAAAAAAGCCAAAACCCATCAAATAAAGAATTCATCATTTTATTTTTATCTATCACACTAAAAATAAAAATAAAAAACCAAGAATACCCAACGTTTTTCCTCGACATGCCCCTGTGGATTATGTGCCAGTGGAGATAAACTGAGAGCCCTTATTCTTAATTATCTATTCAGTTCTTTTTTTTTATTTTATGATTAAAAAAGTGGATATTATGCTCACAGCTAGTTAAGCTGTTAATGCAGCAGCTTTAATTTAAATATCCTTAATCTTACGATATTGTTTAGTTTTTATGATTAAATAGTAATGTTTTTCTTTAAAAATAAGAATTTCAGATGGGCACATTATTACCTAATCAAACAATTCATCTTTAATTTTAGCTTAGAAAATCATGTAGAGTCAAGGTGCCACAGAGGTCTACACTCCCTCATGCTTTCCACGCATAATAGTTCAGTAATTCCGCTTATTTTAATTTTTAATTATTTTTATTATGTTCATTTTACAACATGTTCAAAATTGATTGGAAATTATAAATCAGATCACAGAATTTCATTCCATGGATTAAAGAGTCAACAAAATTTAAAACACTTAATTGACATTACCTTTCTATATACTGATTTCGAAAGTATCTACAAAACTAACCACAGTTCATTCGAAAAAAATAATTTAAATCTAGTAGAACCGGCTGTATTACAAAACGCTCCAGCAATCAAAAACAATGAAATATGCAAGCCTAGGAGTAAAAATAAAAATAAATTGGAAAACGATATCTGAAAACAGTGAACGAATCAGACCATTTCTGCAAGATCTCCTTTAGTCTTTGGATTTATTAAAATTCAGATCGTTTAATACTCCAAAACTACCTAAGCTCGTCTTTTTGATCTTTATCACCCATCCATCTCATTTATCTGGAGCATCTTCAGAAAAGTACTACTTTCAATCCTACAGAATTCTCCTCCACTCAACATTCGACATTCTCTAACTCACTGTCACTGCCTTCACGCTAAGGTGATTTATTCTCATTATTATTTTTTTTTTTTTTCTATAATTTATTCTTGAAAAAAATAAAATATTTATTTTTACATTGATTCTATTTCATTTTTATTTTGAATAGAAATTTCCCTTATTTTTATTTTGTATTTTTGCACATAATATTGCTAGTGAGCACGAAATAAAAAAGTTTTCATTTTTTTAAGAACATCCAATACCAGGGTTTTGTATTTCAATTTTCATACACTAATTAAAGTATCTTAAAGTAGTTATTGTTGTTAATTATCATATTCAATGTTTGATATCTATATTGTAATATTTTATTTACACCATTTACTTTTTGATTTTTGGAGGACTTGGCTGAGTGCACCCTCAAGCTGAAAGGCACTAAGGGTAGGCGAAAGAAGAAGATTCTTTTAATTCTAAAATGTGAATTGGGAAGATCAGTAGATTGCAGATAGATATATCTATGATTTCTTGTTTTTCCCAGTCAGGGATAAATTGAGTTCTTAATTAATTTTTTGATTTTGAGTCATAAATATTAATTCTTAATTTAAACGTAATATAAATATTGGAAAACGAAAAGAAAACTGCTATTTATTTCAGTTTTATGTAGTATAGGTGTTTTTTAAAAATCTATTTAAGGTAATTTTGTATTCCTTGACTGTTACAAGATATCGATGCACACCTGATTAGCTCTATAAGGAATTCATAGAGGTGTTACACAACAGGTACAGAATTATTTATTTTGTTTGTTAATTGCGTTACTTTTGTAATAAGGTTTACTGCGGCTGAGGAATTCACGTTCAAAGCAGTGGAGAGTGTTAACTTGAAACACTACTTGCTGCTATGGTAGCTTATAGCTCTGCATTCACTCTTTGCGTACAACCGTTGGAGATACGGAGCTCTTTTCACAAAGTGTAGGTTCAAAAATATTATTGCAACCAAGAAGTACATCAATAAAACAAAATTAAATTAAAAATTAAAAAAACAATCGTACTTTATTAACGATACATACTCATCCTAGGAATCCCCCAGCCAGACCTGTCCCTCAACTTGTAGAGGGACAAGTCAGCCACAGAGAGGTCCCAGATCATCTCTTTCAGCTGTCTCTAGTGTAAAAAAGTGGAGGCTGAGTGAGAGCGCTATAGTACATTCACACCGGGCATGAGTAGAGAAGCTGGCCATTGCCAGAACTCCATAATAAATAAATTTTACAAAAGATCTCGGGGCCACTGCCGTTTTAGTCTGCGAGGCGGGTTATCAGGATCTGTGGAACTGGATAAAGATTGAGCCAGAGGGTTAGGGTGAAAGGAATTTAGAAAATTTAAGAGGTATGATGTCGAGAACGTGTGGTATACATTGATATCCTTATGTAGGGTTAAAAACATAGTCCCCAGAACCAACTTTTCAATGATCAAAGACAACTCCCCCATTAATAACACAAAAAACACAGACCAATAACCCCTATATACCCTGCCTCATAGGTATACCGGTATACCCTACCTTCTATAATACCACAAATAGTATATTTGTCTATAGTACTAACCATCATTCACCATCTCATCCTTATAAAAGTGGGCAAGTAGAAATGTGTACAGTCATACAGTCATACAGTCATACTCATTCCAATAATATCAATAATAGGAAAAGTGATATCCTAATTCATTACAGAAAAAAATAAATTGTTTTTTAATGTTTACAATGCTGTTATTTTTAATGATCCATTATTTTTAATGGTTGTTTACTTTTATGTAATAGACGTATTTAATGAATTTTAAACGATGATGAGATTAATTTAAAAATTGGATTAATATTTATTTAATATTATTGTTAATAGATACATTTTACTTCTTATTTGTAAACACTAGTAAGTATGATAAGGCATCTAAGACTGATTCAATTATAATTAAGCTGGTTGGGATGGGAATCTGAGAACAAACCAAGCATTGAACTATTCCGTGATATTCTCGGAGAAACCGCAGGTGAACAAACCTAATCCTCACTCGACAGAGAAGTGGCAGACTCAAGAAGCGGCCTTGACAAAGACAGAGTCCTAATGAGCTAGTCGTCGGGAGCTGGCGAGTAGTCAGAATGAAGGAGAACATTAACAGTGATGGAGGGTTCAAGGTGCCGTCACCTCCTGTCCCGTCCCTCCATGTCCCTCATCGCCTCAACTTCCAAGGCAATAAGATGCGGTGAATAGTTGGGACATACAATTTATTAAAAACTAAAATGTTTTAAAAATATTGAAGTACTATAAAAGTCAATAAAATTACTCTTTGGATAAAAATATTCATCAGATCTACAATAAATAGAATCTATGCCTTCAAAATCTGATTAGCCGCAGTGTTTATTTTCACCCAAATCCAATTTATGTCTGTATTTTAAAATTTATAACTAAATTAGCTAAACGTGCAATCAAAATAAAATATTGTGTTAAGAGGTGATAGGTAGCTTAAAAAATAAAATATTAAGTTAGCATATTTAATAGTATAATAGCATATTTAATTAATATAATATACTTATGTGCTTACAAAAACTACAATTTTTTTTTTTTTTTTTTGAGGCCCAAGACCTACATTGAAGTTCTATACTAGCCAGGGTGGGAAGGTAAAGATTTATTCATGGATCCGCCACGAAATAAATTTTAAGCCGCCCAGGTGAAATTCAAACCCACGACCCTCGCCCCAACTCACTCTGCCATTCACCCCTCAACAAATTTTTATGCTATGTAAAATAATTAAAAAATATATACAGTAAAACATTAATTTTCAATTTTTTTTTGCTAAATATGTTAATTTATCTAATAGAAATTTCCAAAATTTTATTAAAATTCATAATCATGTACATTTCGAAATTATGTTCGGTTAAATTATATCTTCAGTCATCAAATACGTGTTTCAACTGTGAAAACATGCGCTCAAAATTAGCCCTTGTGTTTGGGACGTCTTTTGTAGCTGCTCAATATCTAACATTTATCAAAAATTGTTCGTCCTTTTTTGATTTCAACTTGTTCTAATTCATTCCTAACTTCCTCCATACGATGAATCTGTGGTATCAACTTTAAGTTTTCCTCTTCAGACTTTTTTTTTTTTGTTGCGGAGGTTAAAACGATAAATTGGGTCTTATAAATACGAGATCTGATTCAACAGATGTTAAATTTAATTTTTTTTTTTTTTCAGATGCTGCGTCATCTTCAAGAGAAGAAACAAACTCTTTAAAATTATAAAAATGGTCTGAATAAAAAAAGGCAACTTCAATCCAAATTCCCATTTAGTTATCACAAGTTATTCTTATTCTAGAACGAGCGAGTTGGGGCGAGGGTTTCAGCGAGCTCGTAACCAGAAGGTCGTGGGTTCAAATCTCACCTGGGTGGGTTAAAATTTATTTCGTGGTGGACACACGAAATTAATCTTGACTTTCCCGCCCATGCCAGTATAGGACTTCAATGGAAATCTTGGGCTTAAAAAATAATAAAATAAATAAAATTAAAAATAAATAAAATAAAAATATAAAAAAAAAAAAAAAAAAAAAAAAAAAAACGAGGGCAGTCCGTACTAGTTTTGTAATTTGTCACTTATTGAGGAGCTTTTAAAAATATTTTTTCCCCCATTATTTATATAAGTTTGTCGAAATTTGAAAAAATTGTCCCCACTTTTTCAGCCACACGATTTAAAGGATGCGCTACACAAGTTTCACGTACCATATTTAAATAAAACACTTTTACTATTCCTCTAGATTTTACTATTTACGGAGCGGCATTACTACCAAATAAACAAACCTTATCTTGATAGGATGTTTGCCTAAAACAATTTGCTAAGCTGTCGTTCACAAATCGAGAGACAGTCTCGTAGTTCGTTTTACATGAAATGAGATATGGTTATGGTTCCATTTCGGGATAAAGGATCCCAATGATTAAACTGCAAATATAAAGTATTTGGAGGTCTGTAGTTTCGTCTACCATGGTATAAATATAATTTTGTTTTATCCTTTTACGGATTTCCTGTTTACTTTAATTCAAACATGTAGGAAAAGTTGTTTTTTTTTTGTTTTTTTTTTTAAATTCCCCATTCCTCTCTTATTATTTTTGTTACCAAAAGATTGAGGTAGAAAAATGTATACTTAAAATGCTGGTAAGTTTAGTGTTCATATTCACCCTGTTAACGAATTTTTCACCATCTTCAGGAGGAAATACAATGATACAAAAAGTGCCTTCTACCCCACGTTTCATTTCTAGAAAAGCAAGGGTGAGAAAGAATGCTCAATAAAATGTATTATTATTTTTTTTTTTTATTTATCTATTCATTTACAGCTGTATTTATTTTAAAAAAAAAAAAAAAAGTGCATCTACTAAATGTAATTACAACATTCAATTAAAGTTCTATATGAGAATGTCCCGCGTCCATTTTACTTTTATGCGCATTTTAGTTTTGTCGGAAATATAATAGGAAGGTAGTTGAGAAACTAGTGGGTTTGAATAGTTATGAAGTTTACTATGAAAGGACATATCTGGTATAGGCTAATTCAGAAAAGTATAAAATATTATTTTTATGGATGTTATATTTCAGAAAAAGTAAGAAGAATTAAGTATTTATTATTTTTAGCATTTTGAATTGTAAGGATTGGATACGAGATGAATTAGTTAAGTAGAGTTACACGATAAAGTACAGGCTCATAGCACAACTTCATATGTCCAAATAGGTTTAATTACTGTCATATAAATGAGTCTTTTGTATTTAATTGGAAGGTTTGAATGTCTGTCTAGTAAATGTTCAAGGGATCGAAAACGGCGCGCCGTTTCTTGTTGCTTTAGTCTTGTGTGTAAATAAATTTAAAAATTGTATTGCCCAATGACAGTAGTCGACGGAAAAAGGCTGTTAAACGGACTAAAATATTTAAGAATTTTACTTATCAAAATCGCATTAAAAATAATTGTTGTAATTCCTTATATTACTTCACATTTTATCATAAACAAAAAAAAAATATATATAAATTTTAATAAAGTAAAAATTTGATGTAATTGATAACAGTTAAAAATAAGCGATTTTTTGGTAATTAATATAGATTTTAAAGTCATTATCCAAGGTGACAAACGTTTTATTTATGTAAAATTTGGTATAATAAACTTATATATAAAAAAAAATTGCATACAATTTTAAAATATGAAACAATGAAATATTTAAAAAAAAAAATGTAGAACTAAAAAAAAAAATTAAGTAATTAGGTGAATAATAATTTATATTTATTTTAAATAACATTAGGTGACAGAGGGATAAGGAATAGAATGGATAAGGAGGTAGCATGATAAATATTGAGAGAGAGGATTCCAAGCCATTGAAAAATGGATTTGATAGCATATGATTTATCATGTGTAGCATTCCATGGAGAGCTGGGTATAGGTAGGAGGTTATGGATTATTTTTGTTGAAGGTTATCAAATACAAAATGTGGAAACTGTGGAGATACTCTACTTGCTGAAATTGAAGAACTTGAAAGTATCTCTGGAAGGAAGGGCAATAAACTATCTTGATACAAAGATGTGCCTAGCCTAGCTGCACTAGACGGAATAAAAGTAGGTGAAATACATATGATACATGGATCAGTCCATGTATGCAGCATAACACATAAAGACCAATGTAATTATGAATCAATAAATTATTTGACACATTTAAGATGTTTAGTCTCTTAGAAGACTAGTTTCAAATATATAAAAGAAAAAAAAAAAACAACGTACAATCCTCTACAGTTCTAAAGAAAAAAAAAAAAGTTTTTATTCCTTAAAAAAATTAAATAAAATAAATAAATAAGGTAATGATTTTGGTACTCACCAAGGTGAAGACTGACAAAATATTAATTAAATAATTATATATTAGTTGTTGATAAATTGTTCTAGAATAGATTAGAGGAAGATACTGGAGGTAACAAGAACCAACATTTTTGTTAAAACATTTTGCTTCTTCGTATTTTAAAATTGTATGTTATATTTTTTTGGTATATAAATTTCTGATATCAAATTTTATATAAATAAAACGTTTTTATTATCCTAGGTGACTATAATGTCTACAGAAATTACCAAAAATCGGTTATTTGTAACTGTTATCTATTACATCAAATTTTACTTTATTAAAATTTACAGATTTTATTTTGTTTTTATTTTAATGAAATGTAAATTAATATAACGAATTTCAACTATTATTTTTAATGCGATTTTGATATGAAAAATTCTTGAATATTTTAGTCCATTTGACAGCCTTTTTCGTCTACTACTGTCAATGGGCATTTTCAAATATATTTATACAAAAGACTAAAACAACAAGAAACTGAACGTCGTTTCCGACACTTTTAATAATTACTATACAGGCTTTCAAACCTTCCTATTAAATACAAGAAACTCTTGTGGATAATGAACCTCATTATCAGTGCTTCCTACGTATGACCCCTTAATCATATTTTTACACAAGATATCAAAAAGCTAAGGATCGACATTTTGTTTTGGTTATAATTTTATTTGGCAAAAATAATTTATTGATTTTTTCTATTTAAGTTCTAATTTACTATAAGAATCTATATATTAAATTTTGATCAAGCCCCATTAAATACAAGCACGTTAAAAATCGCTAACTATTTTGAAATCCAAGTTTTTTGGACTATAAGTTTTCACTTTAACTCCATAATATAACGACAAAATCTTTTTTTCAACTAAAATATATACTATCATATATATATATGAAATATTAGATTTTGATTATGTCGTTATATTATGGAGTTAAAGTGAAAACTATTCCAATAAACTTGGATTTCAAAATAGTAAGCGGATTTTAACGTGCTGGTATGGGTATTTAATAGTACTTGATCAAAATTTAATATATAGGTTCATATAGTAAATTTAAGGAGGATTCGAACAATTAGTTTCAGAACTGTAGCCAAATGAGTACCAACAAACATGTTTTCGCAGAGAAGTGCGACCCCAGTTAAAGAGACCTAAAATGAGAAGTGTAGAGGGCATGAAACTTGAAAATTTTTTAATTCACAGCTTCGTTAGGAGTAGTTAGAAGGTAAACATAATAAAATTCCCACCCGTGGGGGGTGAGCTTAGGGTGGGGAGGAGGAGAAGGTATATATATATATATATATATATATATATATATATATATATTTTTTTTATTTTTGAAGAGAAAAGATTAGACCCAGTTGGAATTCGAACCCAAGTCTCCACCTCTCTAGCGCCACGCTAGAGAGGTGGAGACTTGGATTCGAATCCCAACTGGGGTCAAATCTTTTCTCTTCAAAAATAAAAAATATATTTTAAAAAATATTTATTAAACAAGAACCATTCATAATTTATATATATATATATATATATATATATATATATATATATATATATATATATATATAATTTTAGAAATAAAAAAAAGTTTACCTCACTTTTTGGTGAAAATTTGCTTCAAATACCAAAAACGTAAACATGAAATTAAAGCAAATTTAATATTCTACAATTTTGATTTTGTCTTTTCCGAGACACGATTGTGGAAGGTACTTGAAGCAAAAGTTTGACAAAAAGTGAGGTTACATTTGTTTATTTCCCGAAAATCACTGATTTTCAATAAGTTGCATCTCGAAAACCGTTTGAATTACAACAAATTTAAATAGATTTAATTTTATAGGAAATTTAGTTAACTTTAATGTTTATTAAAAATATATTTGTCAAGAGTCAACCGTTTTCAAGATATAATCGAAAACCCAAAAAAATTTATCTTCTCCCCTCGCCACCGTTAGTCCCCCCCCCCCCCAGGGGCGTAGACTTTTAGTATGTTTACCTTCCAACTATTCCTAACAAAGCTATGAAGTCCAAAATTATAGCATATTCCATGCACTCTATAATGTGTTTATTGACTGGACTAGAAGTGGTGTTTACACGTTATATTCCGACGTATAATGGTTGCGTAGTTACGTGGTCCGTCCACGATAAACAGCTACCTGCCACTGCAAATATATACTAAAAAATTCTTTCCGAATACTTTTTAATCACAACTAACTCGGGGATTGGTTGATTGGGTATTATAATCCTGGAAAACACATTTTCACTTTCTTCCACTATCATATTTTAATATTACTACACATTAGTTAAGTTAGTTATGCCCTATCAAGTAATAATTATTTACATAATTGTAAATCCAAGCATAGGGGCAAGCCACAACAATGTTAAACGACGTAGAACAACCTAAAAATGTAACCCCAATACGATAAAATTCAAAATAATTTCAGTTAATAACATAACTTCACATTACATGAATCGATTCGGAAACAATACTTTCAACGAATCGGTCAATTTTCAAACTTTTCTGCGCACTGCATATTTATCGCTTTTTTGTGGTAATGTAATTGAAAATATTTTAATTTTATAATTAATGATATTCCAATAATCCCTGTTGAACAGATCCGCTACCTAGGACTCCACTTGGACAAACGTCTTACTTGGAATCCACATACAAGAATAAAACGACAAGAAACTGCTCGTCGTTACAGACTACTTCAACATTTACTAGACAAACGTTCTAAGCTTCCAATAAATTACAAAAGACTCATTTACATAACAGTAATTAGACCTATTTGGACATACGGAGTAGAGCTTTGGGGCTCCACTAAACCATCCAATTCATCTCGTATCCAATCCTTACAATCCAAAATCCTTCGAAAAATCCTCAATGCTCCTTATTGTGACCAATAAACTTATCCATAAAGATCTTAATATTCCATATGTTGCTGATTTAGCCCAAACCAGATACCTATCCTTCCATAGTTAGCTCCATAACCACTCAAATCCACTAGTCTCCCAACTTGCTTCCCTCTCCATTCCCAATAATCCTCCGAGGCGTCTGAAAAGATAATGGCCTAGAGACCTTTTAGTGTAGATATTATTGAAGTGCTACTAGTGAGTAGTTCTTAACAAGTTATTTACATGCCAATGAATTCACTATCAACACATTTACTTAATGTATATTGTTTTGTACAGTTGTAAATATCAATAAATGAGAAAAAAAAATATATTATAATTACTAAACCTTCCTTGAACTATGACGATGATGTAGTTAAAATTTGGTACAGATTTGTGCAGTAGTTTTTGCAGTTAGTGATTCCAAACAAAAATGGTTTGTCATTTTATTTAATAGTATAAATATAGATTTAGGTAGAGTTTTTTTTTTTTTTTAACTATATATTTGGTTGTTGCACATATTGTGTGAATGGATTCATAACGATTTATATCATTTAATGTTCTTAATTGAGGCAAACTTCAATAAAATTTAAAAATAAATACAACTACACTAATTAACTTTTTGTATATTTCTTCGTATAATTGTAAATACTGATAAATGGACTAAAAAAAAATTATCATCATTTGATTCAACGCCAATAGCAAGAAGAGACAATGGATTGTTAATGGTTCGGTAAAGACCAGAGAGCCGACGGCTATTTACACTTCGGGATACTCCTTCCTCCTTCCTCTCCCCTTCCGGTTCCTCTGGACGGGCATTAATATTCGGGACGGGTGGCGATGAGAGGTGGAAATAAGATTGCTCTAATTCGAGACGAGATCAGCTGTGAGTCGCTGAAGGCATAATAAATCGCGAGAGGTGGAATAAAACCATTTGATCTGATTATATTTAAGGGGCAGTGGATACTTATGCTGATGGCAGCCAGGCACTTATCTTGCTATCCTTCAATTTATCTTGTTTAACTACATCACAACAAAGCAAACAGTTTAATCTACTGAGAAAACTATTTGTTTTTTTTTTGTTTTTTTTTTATATTACTCTTATTTTAATTATTTTCCAAAGCCAAGCCAATCTTTAGTTAGTTAAGTTAAACACATCTTCGAAGAATGTAATCCCTATAGAATCCTCCTAAACCAGTCAGAGATACCAACAAATATCTCAATGGCGTTAAGAAACGATGAATCCGTTATACAAGCCGTCCTTAAATTCATCTATGATATTAAATTAGTAGCAGGCCTCTAATAATTTTATTAATTAATTAAATTCAAACTACCAACGGGCGTTGATGACCTAGCCGTTAAACGCCCTCTAAAACTAACTAACTGAATAAATAAATGATGATGATTGTATTGTTGACTGTGAGTTGTTATTAAGGAGATGAAATGGTCAGCGGTGCAGTCAGGATGAATAAACAGGGCAAGTTTTTAAATGAAAAACTTATATTTTAGCGTGCCAACGTTTCGATCTGCCTTGCAGGTCTTCATCAGGGCTAAAATAACAAAAATTGGATGGGAGCAAGATGATACAAACATGAAAGAAATAAATAAAAAAAATTAAAAAAGAAACAAGAAAAATATCTGTAGTTAATTAGATAATTGAATACAAAATAGTAGCAAAGTCTAGCCAAAGATACAGTTGTAATAAAATAATAAAATAATTTAAATTGAATGATACAAATTTTAAATTGTGTAAACTAATACAATGTAACAATTGTATTAACAGATGTTTTTAATAGGAATTGCTCGAAATGACCTCCACTATTCCTGATATAAGCACGATATATTTTTCTTATTTCTGTGGTAGTTGTTCTTAAAATAATTTCTTACTTCATTATGGTAAACGCGGCATAAGTTGTTGTTTTGAAAAAAAATTCTTCATTATAAACATTGGCACGACCCCAGGCGTAATAATCGAGTGGCGTGAGGTCTGGAGACCGTGCTGGCCACTCAATTAGACCCTATCTTCCTATCCAATGGTGGGAAACAATTGTTTAAATATTCCCTTACAGGTGTAGTGGGCTTTTTCAAAACAACAACTTATTCAAAAAATCAATACCGCGTTTACCATAATGAAGTAAGAATTTATTTTAAGAACAACTACCACAAAAATAAGAAAAAGATATCGTGACTGTATCAGAAATAGTGGAGGTCATTTTGAGCAATACCTGTGATACTCTACAAATTAAAATTATGAATAATTTAAAATTTTGTTTAATTTTTTTCCCTGATTTTTGTTTACAAAAATGTAGATAGAGTTTACTCTGATAATATCCACATTCCGAGAAAGAAAGAGAAATATGCAGTTTAACCTATGCTATAAAGAAACACAACTATTTGTTACGTTTGGCATAAAAAATATGATGCGATATGATTATTATTGTCAGTGTGCGCTGGTGGCACCCATTTGTTACTTTATAATAAATTAAAAAAATAGATGTGCCGCGTGCCTGCAGATGGTATTTTTTTAAAGAGTATCAAATAGAGAAGTTTTTAAAACAATTTGGATTTGGCTGTTGTGCTTACTTTTTTTTTTTTTATTGAACCTAAACTTGAATTTCATAATTTTTTTTTTTGCCTTTAACAAGCTTTAACGATTTCCCATTTTTTTTTGTATTTGTTTTTTGCACCATATCTTTTTTATTTTACATGGATAATGTATTAGTAATTACAGGAAAAAAATGGCGTTGATATATCAGTAAACAACGGAGTTATAAGGCATAAATGTTTGGATTTGGCCATTTTTACAAAAAAAAATTCAAAAAAAAAAAAAAAAAACCGTAAGACTTTGTATATAGGTAAGTGACTTTAAATAGGTTCAAAATGAACCTCCCTAGCCGAGATACCTTTTTGGCCAACGATCGTCCGAACACCATGTATATTTAGAAGCTGTTTATTTTTATTTTAATACTTTATTATAAATCATTGTACATAGGTATTTTGTGAATGAGTCTTTGTCATCCATATTACCCATTGCCTTTGAGTGAGGCAGCTTGTAATTATTAAAAAAAAAAAAGAAAAAAGGATATTTTTCAGAAATAACATTAATTAGAAAATACGATAGGATCCAAAATATAATAAAACAAAAAAAAAAATAAAAATACGTGTGGCAAAATGTAGATCTAGTACCCCTAGTAGGGATCTAGTAAGGTTATTTTTTTTCTTTTAAATTGAATGAATATTAATTTCGATAATTCGTCAGCATGTTTTTTTTAGTTTATATTATCGATAATTCAAGGCAATCATGTTCACAATGGTCTATCGAAAATCTACTTTTTTTATTTTCCTGGCAAGTGGGCTTTCCCATTAAAGTTCAATTACAACAAAGCATATAAATTTCAATTTTATTTTCTTGCCCGTAAAGATATATTTAGTGATAGCTCTAAAATGACTCTTAAGTTAATGATAAAGTATAGAGCAAGTTTCCAATCGCCGCTGGGCCCCCTCCTTTATTTGTTCTCCCTTACGACCCCTCCCTAAAGGTCAACCTTTTCATCCTATTTTCAAACATTCCCTATTATTCCGGCACACTATTCAGCAAATCTGAGGAAATAATGGAATAATGGCAGCGCCGTCAAAGATCTTCAGCAAGACAAGTTTTAGCTTTAGTATTAAAACTTCCTGTAAAGCTCTTAGACTTGTAATCATTGATATTAATGTACCTATTGTTCATAATTGTTCTTTATGCAAATACTTATAAAAATAAGTATTATTGAAAAATACTTATTTTGAAATTATTAGATAATTACACAAAAATATCTCCTTCTTTTTATTTCGTTCGTTCTACAAAGTCTTATAGTAAAATTTTGATTAAGATTGGTAAATAGAATACCGAAATATAAAATGTCATATTTACGAATTCCGAGCATTTTACTACAAGGTAGGCCTTTTAGTATAAATAGTAAACGAAAGGCGTAAAAAAATGCGTTTTTTTTTCATATTCGTTAGGTTTACATAGTGGGAACGATATGTCTTCCATTCATGATGAATGATTAGAATTCAACATTCAGAAATTTCAGAATATAGTATTCCGGAAAAAAAAAAATTCACGATTTCCTCCAATTTTTGAGAAAATTCCGAAAATTTGAAAGCTTGCATCTTAGTTTCGGTTTAGGCTGCAGAGCTTTTTTTCTGCTCAAATAGCGGAAAAAATTGTTAACATTTATTAGGAATATAAAAAAGTTTTCTTTAAAAAATGTTTTGGTGAAACGTAGAAAAGGTGAAATTTAAGCACTCAAGCACCGACAATATATAAAAAAATCATCCCTACCCCACCTTTTGCACACCGAAATATAAAAATTTCCAAGATATTTAGGGATTTCGTAAAGATTTTTTGCAATCCTCGGAACTCCGCGGGTGGTTCGGTTATCCGGAGGGTCAATCTAGCAAGAGCCGGATTATCGAGGTGGATAAGTACTTTAACCCTTTAACGGGCGGGCCTGGTATTTTCGAATACATTTCTTCTTTTTTTTCTCTTAGAATGGCTATAGCCACGCAAACCTCACTCTTGTATCATAAAATTTAAGGTTAAATAAAGGATTATAGACAACAATGAGTAGGATAATGCGTCTGACATAACGTCATTTATCAAGCAATAGGCATGAAATATGTGTATTCTCCAGGATACATCGCCTGTTAAAGAGTTAAGTTTCAATATAACTGCAATCTACGTCTTTTGCATATCCAATCAACGCTATCAATATAATTATTACTTCAGTTTTGTCAACAATCAAAAGGAAAATGTAAAAAACATAAACATAAACACGGCCCTAGAAACCACGCGAATATCAGTATTTTCACTTATTTCTCCTATCTTCCCACCTCTTCCTAATTCTTTCCGATTGCTCCTTCCTTCTTTCCTAGAGTCATCCCTATCGAAACATGGTCTGTTATTTTCAGCCTCTCAGTTTATTTCTTCATCCGTTTGATATACCCGGTACTCTTGTATCCTCTCATTTTATAGAAAATTTCTCTATTTAATCTCTTTGGGTGCATCCTCACCATATGACCATAGAACCTTAATCTTCTTATTCTTGTGTCCGTCTCTTATGTAATAAACAATTATCAAAGACATGTTAACTAAAAAAACGATTTTCAATGAGTATATAATACATTTTTGAGAGAACAAATCAGGTTTTCAAGAATTAAAACATATTTTCCAGCAATCTGGAAACGCTGTTTCTTTGAGCTGTGGCCGATTTATAATGTACCGTTATTTAAGAATGCTGTCAGAACAATTCACTTTCAGATTAATTTGACGTTACACACTAAGCTGAATCGCCTCACGATCTCAGCATGAAAACCAAAGTCTTTTTTTTTCAGATTTCATTCAAAATAGAGTTCAAAAATCTTACTTTCCATATCAAATATGTTTTTTTTATATTTTTCTATTCTTAAATTGTATATTATTATTTCTCTATCCATTACCTGGGATCTTATCACTCAGAAATGATTTTCATATCTTTCATCCCAACTCTTTTGAAGTCGATTATTCTTTGCTGGTTGTTATAGAATATTTTTAAATATTGATGTACATAAACCCTGTTTTTAATGTATAATGCTTTAATGAATGGAAATTATTTTTTAAACATTAAAATAAATATCGAATATTACATTGTATTTTTACTTATTCACTGTCATAATGAGATTTTAATTAAATTTTAAATTCTAATTAGTTGATCAAGTACAAAGTTCTATACGGTTTAAAATACTTACTTGGTTATTTTATTTATTTTTTTTATTTTTTTTTATTTTTTTATTGACTTTAAAATTGCTTGAATCTTATTTATTGAATTCATATTTTCTCAAAATAATGTATTCATGCTAGCAATGAAATATTGAATTCATAATTAATTAATTATACTTAATTAGGGGCTTATCTGTATCCTACTGTTCAATTATCAGTAAGTTGGCGTGGGAAGATATCTGCATCGATGTTCCTCAATTAACACTGACAGGAAATCCATACAGACGCAGTTAAGAGACACGTGTTTTCAACCCTCATTAGTAAGGAAAAAAATCTATGTCACATTGAGTAGACATGCTCTCATTATTTTTTTCGATCAATTATTAAAAAGTTTATTAACAACCCATATTTCTTATTTTCGAATAACAAATAAATAGTTTATTTAAAAAGTTTTATAAAAAAAAAAATATGTTTGATAAAAATAGTTTTTTTTTACTAACAAATAGTTCATAAACATTATAAAGGGGCTGGGGAATACATCGGACAGATGAAGAAAGAAACGGGGAAATTGGGGATTTCAAGTCAGGACTGTCTCGATAGGGATAGATATAGGGAAAAATTAAGGGAAATAAAGGACCTTGTGGGTACCAAGGAGGTGAGGGGGAGAAGAGTATGGAGCGAGGAAGAAAGAAGAATACAGGCTGAGAGAATGAAGAAGAGGTGGGAGGAGAAGAAGAGGGAGGGATGTGTGGGGAGAGTTGGGAGGGAATGATATTCACCTGGTCTATAAGGCCGTTTCGTGTCCAAAAAATAAATCATTATTTTATGTAATTAGCCAACAGCAAATGAAAAAAATAATTTGGGTACCTAATATTTTTTTTTTCTCTTAATCTAAAAAAAGAGAATACCATCAAATTTACATTTCAATAAAAAATAGCTGAGAAAAAGAACCCTCGAGTATTCGTTCTCTCTTGAAAAAAGAGGAAATCGGTTTTGAAGTATTTGTTAAACTATTTCTTGGTTAGTTTTTTAGAAAATCTTTACATTATTTTTTTGGGCCGAAAAGCCATTTAATTCAAAGAAAGCTTATAAAGACAGTTTTAAATACCTAGGAACGATGCTGATAAAATAGTAGGAACTTTATACATAATGAACATTTGAAATGTTACATACATAATTAATCTCTCATGAATAAAATGCCTAGTTCAATGACTCATATAGGATTCACATCATAGGATTTCATATATTTCCCGTTCATCATAATTATAATAATATATATTCAATTGCTGCAAAATGACAATGATAAGGTAATGAAAATGTGATATAACAAGAGAGAGTAGATATCACAATTTATTTTTCAAAATATATATTTTACATTTCCGAGTTTAGTGAAATGATGTTCTATATCGTGTGTGGAGGGGGCAACGGGATCATATTCAGTTCTGTTTGTCAGACATGTTTGTTTAAAGCTGTACAAATAAATTTCAGTACTTAATCAAAACTAGTGCCTCTTCATCATAACTTGTGGACATATGTTTTGCTTTTGTAATGTGTCGAAATGTATAAATATTATATCTAGCTAGGAGCGTCCCTGGAACTACTATGTTATAGTTTCAAAGCAAGAGACACCTCTCGGCTTGTTATTAATGCTATGCACAAATAAACTGCTGTTAATATTTCCAACAAAGTGATTACATTCTCTTACTTTCTGATAAGCAATCTCGAATTTATTTAATAAAATGCATATTACATTAAATTTAACAAGGGTTATTAAAAAGACAGAAAATTTATTTAGTTTATCCAAACATTTTATTTAGTACTAGGATAGCCCGTCGCGGCTTCAGCTCCTCTCATAAGTAAAGAACATATAATTTTAGCTAACAATTGGATTTTTATGTGTTCAATAAAAACTTAAGGACCATGAATCATATATCATTTATTTTTACACACAATATCAAAAAGCAAAGAATCGACATTTTTTTTATCTGTTAATAACTTTTTATGCATTATCAGTGCTATCAACTTAAGGACCATGAATCATACTTTTGACAATTAATAATTTTATTAATTTTTTTCATATATTTTATTAATTTCATAGTTCGACTTTAGGTAATAACCAGCCTGCCTTTCTGCCATTCAGCATTGTACATTATTACTAAAGTAAATGTTGCTATTGCTAAACCTTCCTAGAACTATGATGATGTCGTAAAAATTTGATACAGATGGGTTCAGTAGTTTTACTATTATAAATTCTATTGCAGAATGGTGCTAACCACATATCGGTTGATTTTCAATCTTCACTGGGATCCACATGTTGTACCACACATTTAAATCTTTTATAATAATTTAATTGAATATAAGTAAATTTTATCATCAAATTTAAGATCTATATAACACTGTACCTTTGTAACCTCTCAAGTATAATGGCGCTCGCCACCTATCGGTCGGTATTCAAACTTCCCTGTTATCAAATATTATCATTTTTTAAAATAAAAAAAATAACTAAAAATCAGTAGATTTTATTTTTGCTAAACGTTCCTGGAACTATAACGATGATGTAGTTATAATTAGGTACAGATGGGTTCAGCAGTTCTTGTGGTTAGTGGTCACAAACGAAAAATGGCTTGTCCTTTTATATAAGAATATAGATTTGCACTTTATATCGTATAAATCAAATTTTTCGATAACTAGGTTTAAATAAAATGGTAAAAAATACTGTCATATAGAGAACATATACAGATGAACAAAAGTTTATGTGAATACGTTTATTTGGTTATTTTTGAATTTTTAAATACATATCTGGTCTTTGAATAAAATACACCGGATATTTACCCCTGCAAATTAAAAAAATAAATATAGTAACGATGTTTATAAAAAAAAAAAACATTGAAGCTAAGCTGCTTTAGTGACATTATGTTATATATACATGCAATTTAGTGTTACAGTATTAAAAATTCGTGAAAGTAATAAAATAATGTGATAAAAAGTAAAATTGGTGAAAATAAATAAATATGTTCAAATAAGTATATTGTAAGTATATTGTAAGTATATAAGTAGATTACTAGTGCCAGTTTCTTAAAATTATTGCCTTCGAACCGAATAAGTTTCAATATTTCTGTGGAACAAAAAAATGCTTTTTGAAGTAAAGATCTGGAAAATGAGATTCCTGGACCAGAGGATATTCAAAAATTGTGAAAAAAAAAAAATGTTGAAGTTACTTTTTATTTATATTAATATGAGACACTTCTAGACTTTTCATTATGTAAAATGATGCAATCATACTTCTAACATATAATTCTAGTTAGCTTAGTGTAAATAGAAAAAATATTTCAAATTCTTATAATATAAAAGATTTTTGTAATTTATGTTTTAGAGGACTTTATTTTAATTATACTGAATTGTTGATAAATAAAATAAAATAAAGAAAAAGAAAAAGGTTATTTTTTCCGTAGAATCCATATTTTGGAAGAAATAGGAAGGAGGAAACTTTTGTTAAGATTTCTTATTCCATAGTTAATAAAAAATCATAGATTAAACTTGTTAAACGTATTAGCTGTTCACTCTGAAAATCAAAACAGCACCTACAAGACTTTACAAGCATATACTTACAGTTTGTTCTCTTTGAACTAGGCCAGCTCAACGTTTTCTAACATCCCGAAAACGAAGTGTTACTATAGAATTAAAAATCATTTTTTTAAAATTTGTCCCAATGAATTGACATAACACAGTATACTTCTTGTCAAGGTGGATCAATCTTTTAATTCCTTTTATTAATCTTTTGGTTTATATTTTGTTTCCAATTTTAGTTGATAATAATTGTAGCATCAAATGAATACGTAGTGATTAGTGTTTTATGAAATGTCTATTGTGTATACAATGAATGGAATGCACCTAAGCATTTCCCTGAGAGACTCCAGCTCTAATTAATTTTAAATGAGTTTCCTATTTCTACCCCAAAGGATCTCTCAACTTTGAAACAACACCAAATTCAAAGTTCATTTTAAGTAAAGTAATCAAATTACAGCTGTTAAACGATTTTTGTTTAGAATAAAAAAAACAATGGAGTATTACATGGGACAACATTTAGACCCTTTTTAATTACTATTTATATTTATTTACTTCTGTTTGAGCACCACAACAATAAATCAAGCACTGGAGATTGTAAAAAATGGTAAATATATATAAATAAATTATTTTCAGTAACTTTTGAACGTCATTTAACACGATTGCTAAAAAATAATTTAAAATGAGAGCATACTTAGGCCACAAATTATCACATTATACCGCTTTAAAAATACGAGTTTGAACGAGGGGCTCCGAAAAACTAGTATTAAATTATCTAAAGACTATAAAAACAGAAAAATTGGCACTGATCCGATACAATTACTTCTTTCCTCACGGAAAATGTCTTTAACAAAATATTAAAAGATAATAAACCGGTAATTTGGTATTTAATAACTGGAGAATGACGTATAAAATAATGGTCTTCCAAAATTGAAGTCCTGTTGTGAACAGAAAGTTTATTTCTTACTTGTTATTACCTTGGGGTTTGGAGACTATCATAAAATGGGTACCAGTAGTACAGGGAAAACCGTTCTCGTTCAGACAGGATATTGATCAGCTTTTCTCGTAGAATAGCTCATAGTCATGAAAAAATTCTTCTTTGATCTTATCAAATCTTATTTGATACTGAATGCATGAATCTACCAAAGTTTTATTGGAAGAGGTTTATTGATGGTAACCAGCCATTCGTACCAATGTCATCAGATTGAAAAGATGCTGAATGGTGGATATTCTTTACCAGTAACTAGCAGTAATTAATTTTTAATTTTTATTTTAGACGATTTCCTGATCTTTCTCGAGTTTAACACAGTGCTACAATAAGCATCTGGCCAGTGGTTTTAACATTTAGACGAGTATTTTAAATTTATGACTATAGAATAAGCTTTTTCCTTATGTTAGCCTTATAGAAACCTCACTGATTTGTGATAGTAAAAAAGGTAAATAAAGAAATGAAATAAATAAAAGTCATATAATTAAGTTGTTAGTTTCTGTTAGAATGTATTTCCTACCACAAGTTTGCATGTTAGAATAATAAGTAAGTCGTGTAAAAAGTAGCAACCCATTTTATATGGACAGCCTCACTCAATAAAGTATTTCTGTCTCTCTCTCCTTTATCAATACTTATTTGACCGATCCTATGCACTCTCTTAATACTTGATAATTATAATAAAACAAGTTTAAAGTGTAATTTCAACCCTGTGAGAATTTAGTTACCTTTAAGTCTTAGAAATTAATTAACCTATTTTTGTTTATTTTCTATTATTTTGTTATTTAACCTTCAATTACATTGGGTAGAAACATGTGTGTATTTGCTCTTATAACGTATTTAAGAATGAGGTAATAATAAATCAACAATAGAAGTTTAGTTGTAATAGAAAATATATTTAATATTTTATAAGTAAGTATTCGCATTGTGAGAGGATGAGGGGTTTTTGGGAGATGAAGAGAAAGAATATAAAGAAAATAAAATCATGAGTTTAAGTTCATTCGCTCTCTGAAAGGGGAACAATCGGAATAGAAAAAAAAAAAAAAGTATTCATGAACATTGAATAAGAAAAAAAAAAAAAAAAAAAAAAAGAAGAAGTAAAATATCAAGTAAATAATGAAGAATCGAAAAAGGTAATTGTTTAAAAAATATTTGATGGTTTTGTTCGTGATTTCGCTATAGTTCAAGAACAGGATAGAAAATAACAGTTTATATTAGTATATAGCCAAATAATAAATCGAAAAAGCTTTTAGCAAAGCTTGGGTACCACTTGGAAAGTTGTAAATCAAGATAATCTTAATATCCACAGATGATTAAACATGGAAGAACTTACTGCATATCAGAGACAACCCACCAGCCCAAAGTTTTATATGACGATTTGAGACGAAAACTCTTGGAAAGCCTATGAAATATAATAGCCAAATTTAAAATTTTGTAACCTATTATTGTTCTTGGGGCTTAATGTCCTTACATACTCTAACTGGGGCAGAGAGGATGGGCTATCCTACAGGTTATCATATTATTCTAGCGAGAATGTTCCACAACGAAATAAATTTTAACCCGCCCCAGTGGGATCTTAAACCACAACCTTTTGTGTCAAGCGCGCGGAAAATCTCGTCCTAACGGGCTTGGTCATCCATTCCTATCTCGTACTCTAATGTTTCTTTAAGAAATTCATTTTAGTTTGATATTAAAAGTCAAATAACAGGAATTATGTAACAAAGGCTACCAAATAATAGATGTTAAATATAAAACACTTTCTACAGCTTGGGAATAAAAAAAATTTTTTTTAAATTATCTTGATTATTGTCTAAGAGCAGTTTAGTTGTAACATGAATGGCCATATGGCTTCCTGCCAAAACATCCATTTGCCTCCTTTTCCTTTGAAATATAAACTTGACGTAATGGGATTGAATCATTCTTCAAACTGTAATAATTAACTGCTTATTGATAGTCCTTTCTTAATTTCTCAATTCTACGTAGTATTCTGTTACAAAAATCTAATCTTTCAAAAAGAAAAGTAACTAGGTTCTCACTCTATAAAATAAGTGAGAAAAAGTAATAGCAATCAAAACGCATTTTCATTTAGTTTAATTTCTTGAGATACAAAAACTGTGTTATGTACGGCACTAATTAGGCCGGTTTAAGGAAATTTGTGAGAGTCTAGGCATTCAAAATGTAGAGAACATAGACATATTTGAAAGGAGGTTGATTTGAATTTATGGACCAGCAAAGGATAATGGAGTCTGAAGAAGGGGGAATAATAAAGAACTCCACAAATTTTATATAGATGCTTCGGCTACCTTATGATGTGATGAAAGGGTCATGTGGCACGAATGGATGATGACAGAATACTGAAGAGGACTATTTACTAAAACATGGCAAGGGAGCGCGGGAATGGTGGCTGATAAAGAATCATGAGGGCTCGTAGAAAAAATTACTTAAAGAAGCCATGGCTACAGTGCCGAGATATTAAGTAAATAACCTTAAAAACTGTCCAATATTACACTTTCGCATTAAAAAAAGGCGCCGTTGTAGAATACTGCAACATTTAATAGAAAATGTTCAAAGTTTCCAATAAGTACAAAAGACTTATTTCGATGACACTAATAGACATAATCATAAACGTTTTCAAGAAATCAAAGCAAGAATATATAAAAAAATTCTTCGACCTAAATTGGTGTATGGTAATGAGACATAGGCCATCACAAAGCAGCAAGAGAGGTACCTGAATACAGAGGAAATTCTTAGGAAAATATATGGCCCGCCCAAAGTGGAAAACGTTTACAGAATAAAGATAAACAGCAATCTGGCGACCCAGATTTGGTCTCAAACACTAAGAAAAGAAGAAGAAGACGATGGTTTAGGACATGTGCATTTCATGAACAAGGAAAAACTTCCAAGAAAGGTAATGAAAGGACGCCCGAATGGGACAATAGGAAGAGGCAGACCTAGACTAAGATGTCGAGGCTGAACTTCAGCTCCTAGGATGGAGAAGAGCTGCGCGAAGCGGGCCCTGAACCGTTGAGTACCATAGCGCCGGCTGAGATAGATAATTAGACATATGTATTTGTGTATACATAGTTAAAGTTTGGGGCTTCACTAAACCTTTCAAGTTTTCTCGTATCTAAGCCTTTCAATCTAAAATCCTTTGTAACACCCTTACGAGGTTTCCCTGGCTGCTTCTGCCTCTCTCTTTGCGTCCAAAATCAAGGCCTTGAGGTCAGTATGCAAATTGGGAATTTATAATATATTTAAAAAAATGGTTAGGAAACAAGGAATTGGTGACAGCTCTCCTAAAATCGTACCTTAAGATTTTTTTATTACCTTAATACATGCCTTAGTCAAACCAACTCCTTAGCCAGTTACAAGTTGCCACCAGTAATTATTCAGTTTGTACTGATATCAGCCCTATCGGTCATTTCGCTTACGTAGGCCTACCGGTCATTTCGACTACGTAGGCCTACCGGTCATTATGACCGCAGATGTTATTAGGTAGGTGTACACTAACAGGCCTACAGGTCATGTTCATCACCACACTTTAAAAAATTGCAATTTACCGGCAGAAGGCAATTACTTGTTAACCCCTGATAGTTTATTTTTTTTTTTTTTTTCTTCTTATTATTTAATTTTATTTTTTTATTTATTCTTTGTATATATTTCTTATTGTACATAGTGTGTGAATGGATCCATTTTGTGATCCATATTACTTATTGCCCACATTGAGGCGCATATTTTAATACTTTTTCAATAAAATAAAAAAAAAAATCAAATCCTTGATAAGTTCTCTATTTGATTCATAGACTGAATGTGAATATCAGAACAAGTGTTCACGCCTGTACCCGTTCCAGCTGTACTACTTTGTTTCGTTGCTGCTGAGTTAATGCTGCTTATTATGTCAAAAGATAAACTTATCCATAGTGATAAATATCCCGAATGTTACTGAATTGGCCCAAACCAGATACCTATACTTCCATGATCAGCTCCGTATCCACTCGAATCCACCTTTAGCTTGCTTCCCACTCAATTTCCGATAAACCTACAAGCCTGTATAACTGTATTATTACCTATAAATGTTGAACTTTTACTCAATTGCAATTAATGAGAAGTTCTTTGCATGTTAAATACATCTTATTGTGATCATTTTCCACACATTTACTTGATATTTATATTATATAATTGTAAATATCAATAAATGATCTTTTTTAAAAAAGGAGATGTCAAACTCTACCATTCTCTGTTGGAAAGTTATTTTATAAAACTTCATCCAATAAAATACACTTATTGTATTCAATGTGTCGTTTACTAACATAAATAAGGATAAAATTTACAAACTTCAGAATGTTGAAAGGGAAATAAAGAACACCAGGTCCTTTCACCGAAAGAATTTCAGTTGACATATATTCGTTATTTCAAATCAGTTTAAAGTTTTGTCTTTAAGAAAATGAAGTACTTTTTCTTAACTGCCGAAGTTTTCAATTAGTTCTCGATAGGTCCCGAATTTCTTGAGCTCATTATCAAAGTTTCTTATTAAATAGATTACTTTCTCAAAGGGTGGGGCTATTCAATTAATAATAACAAACGTATCCAATGGCCTTTGCATTAAAAATAGTTTCCTCCCCATTCATTAGCTGAGGGAAATCAATTTAAATTGATACAAGAGGGCTTAAGGTGGCTTAAAGTAAAATAAATGAAACTCAGCCATTGACCTATGAGAACATTATAGTGAAAAGCGAAAGTAAAAAATAAAATATTTTAGAAAATATATGTGCGATTAACGAAGGATACAGGATACAAATAGTTAATTTATAAAAAGTACCTAACCTTGTAGGTAACCTAACAATTCGCCATTTTCAAAACTTTTTTTTTTCTTTTCATTTATTGATATTTACAACTGTACAAAATAATATACAACAAGTAAATGTGTTGACAGTCAATACAATGGCATCTAAATAACTTTGAAGAACTACTCACTAGTAGCACTTCAATAAAATCTACACTAAAAGGTCTCTTGGCCATCTTCTTTTCAGACGCCTCGGAGGATTATCAGGGATGGAGGAGGATTTTCAAAACTACCCGCAAAATTCGAGGTATGCTATCCATAGTATTTTTTTATACAGCGTAAATATCTCTTAGTGTGAAAAAAAAAAAAATGGGTAAAACTAGATCAAAAATGTATCGAAATGGCGCAGACCTCACCTTTCTATTCCAATCCGTTGCAGAAATATGATAAATTCAAGACTATTTTGAGGAAACCACGTTTTTTCCCATAAAGCTGTAATATCTCCCTTTGTTTAAATATTTTTTCAAATTTTGATCACATTTTCGGATTATGCATTTAATTATCTATTATGGCAGAGTATCTGTAATCTTGAATTTTACAAACTTGGGAACTAAAGAACATCATGATCTTCACCTTATTTGGGGAAGTTATAACGTCTTATATTACTTCAAAGCTCACGGTTTTTCGAAAAAAAAAACATCCACAAAACGGCAGACCTCACAAAAACTTGCAAATTTAATCAGCTTTTGAATGATATGTTAAACGTAATGATTTTGTTTCGATGTCATGGGGAAATTTTGTTTCGAAAAACCATGGAGTTCTCATTTGGCATACAAATCAGTTACTTGTGTAAATAAATCCTTATCACAATCCCTTAATGAAAATGGGCATTTTGCCGTTAGCTTCTAAATGCTGATTGTGATAAAGAATACTACTTTTTGAGGTGAATTTTATGGGCAGATGGGTCTGTTTTTACAGGGGAAGGTATTTCTACCTATCCATGTATAAAGGTGGAATATCGTGATGAAGTTGTGGTAGGATAGTTTGTACCAAATCTTAGTAATCTAATCATCTGTTGGGCAAATTATGATTTTTCAACTCTATTCGACAGCAATACAAAGATGAATAAACCAACGATACTCCACATGGAACGGTAAAAATGCCTTCCCCTATAAAAACTGACTCATCTACCCATAAATTCACAGCAAAGTGGTATTCTTTAATATCATCTGCATTCAGAAGCTAACGGCAAAATTGAGGTCTATGTTTATTATCATTGTGTTTTAAACCTTACATAAAAAATCTAATTAAATAAATCCTAAATTATAGTAATAAATAAATAAATGTAACAACATAAGATCCTTTGATCTGGTGTCGCTTTATTGACAGTATTCCTTTATTTTCGATTAAAAAATCATTTTTTTCTTTGCTTTTTAATCCAATGAAGAGTTTATTATGTTTAAAATGCACATTTCTTTTAAGGAACTTTCATAATGTTTTATTTACACAAGTAGATTTGTATACCAAATGATTTTTTTTCGATTTCAAAAGTAAATTTCTCCATGAAATCGAAACAAAATCATTACGTTTAACAAATCATTCAAAGACTGATTAAGTTTTCAAGTTTTAGTGAGGTCTACCGTTTTGTGGATTTTTTTTTTTTTTCGAAAAACGGTGAGCGTTGAAGTAATATAAGACATTGTGACTTCCCCAAATAAGGTGAAGATCAAGCTGTTCTTTAGATACCAATTTTGTAAAATTCAAGGTTACAGGTACTCAGCTATTATAGGAAATTTAATGCTAAATCCGAAAATGTGGTCAAAATTTGAATTTTTTAAAAACAAAATGGAGGCATTACAGCTTTTATTGAAAAAGACGTGGTTTCCTCAAAAAAGTTTTGGATTTATCGTATATCTGCAACGGATTGGAATAGAAAGATGACGTCTGCGGCATTTTGCTACATTTTTGATTTAATTTTTTTTTTTTTTTTTTTTTTTTTTTTTTTTTTTTTTTTTTTTTTTTTTTTTTTTTTTTTTTTTTTTTTTTTTTTTTTTTTTTTTTTTTTTTTTTTCAATAAGAGAAACTCACCCTGTATTGTCGTTCGAATAATCTTGTGACACACTAGAGATTATTTATAATCTACTCTTTAAAACATACACGCCTCTTGAGCGTAGGGTTTTGCTGAAACACATACCCAATTGTGATTTGTATTGTTTCTTTTATCTGTTCAAATTTTTTAAAGATCTAACCTCAGAAAATGAATAAAAAAAAAGAATTAACAAATAAATTAATTTCCTGTTTATCAAAAAGAAGAGTTCAAAGAAAACGAAACTGGACGAAGAAGAAATTAATCATAGAGAAACATTTTACTCTAAAAAAAAAAACTAGACCGATTCATAATGTCAAAAAGATTGTATACAAAATGGCTCGAAATAAAGTAGGTTTTAAGGTCTGAAAACTAATGCTTTAGGCATTCATATGCTTATTGAAATTAGCATATATCTTTTATTTCCAAAGATAATTAGTAAGCATACTAAAGTTTTTTCATTTTTTTTTATTATTATTTTAATTATGAATTTCCCTTAAATAATAAAAACAAGAGCTATTACTGGTATTTGCATAGAAATTATTGCATCAGACATCATGGAGTTAGCTTATTTTATGGTATTGCGTTACTTACAAGGATAAAATCGAAGCTGTCATCTGCAGGGCTGAGGTACATTTTTTTTTTTTTTAATTGAAATATATTTTCAACCTGCCTCAATGAAGGGCAAACAAGTAACAGTGCTAAATATGTATTCATTCATACAATATATACAAGTACACATACACACAAAATTAATTATAATAGAAGATAAAAATAAAACAAATAATAATTTTAAAAATAAAACTAATAATTCAATCATCAAAAATAAAATGAATTAAAAAAAATTAAGTGACAAAAATTAAAATACAAAAAAAATAAAAATAAATAAACAAATAAAACAAAATAATAATATAAATTCTTACTATATGTACAATACAGTCTGGAGAACCCTGACTCGAGCCTATTCCCCCACTTATTGGGAGTCAAGGCCAGACCCGAAGAGATCCCAGCGCTGCTCTCTCAGCTTCATCACTAGTAATAACCAGTGGAGGCTGAGTGAGAGCGGTATAGCCACATATAGGGATGGTTAAGACTGGATAGGGATTGGGCTAGAGGATGGGATGATTAAATAAATTTTGATGAAATTTCGAGAATTTTGAAGGAGTATTATTGAAATGGATGGGTGGGCAGGTTTAGCGGCGAAGGGCAAAAGTTATTGACTGCATTTGGCTTCATTGATATTTATTCCCCACTGATTGCGCCAAGCTTCAATCTGTAGAAGATGTCTTTGGAGGTAAGGTACATTCAAGTTATAGTAAATCGTTAATAGACGTTTGTGATACCGAGATATTATTCCGCTTGTTTTTACTGTTAAATACGCCGATTTTAACATTAAAGTGTTATTTTTCATTTTTGGAAATTTGCAACTTTTTTATTTTTTTTTATTTTTTATTATTGATATTTACAACTGTACAAAATAATATACAACAAGTAAATGTGTTGACAGTCAATAAAATGACATGTAAATAACTTGTGAAGAACTACTCACTAGTAGCACTTCAATAAAATTTACACTAAAAGGTCTCTAGGCCATCTTCTTTTCAGACGCCTCGGAGGATTATCAGGGATGGAGGAGGAGGAAGCAAGTTGGGAGACTAGTGGATTGGAGTGGTTATGGAGCTTACTATGGAAGGATAGGTATCTGGTTTGGGCTAAATCAGAAACATATGGAACATTAAGATCTTTATGGATTAGTTTATTGGTCACAACGTAAGAAGCATTGAGGATTTTTCGAAGGATTTTGGATTTTAAGGATTGGATACGAGATGAATTGGATGGCTTAGTAGGGCCCCAAAGCTCAACTCCGTAGATCCAATTAGGTCTAATCACAGTCATGTAAATGAGTATTTTGTAATTAATTGGGAGCTTTGAACGCTTGTCTAGTAAATGTTGAAGTAGTCTGTAACGACGAGCAGTTTTTCTTGTCGTTTTAGTCTTGTATGTGGATTCCAAGTTAGAGTTTGTCCAAGTGGAGTCCTAGGTAGCGGGTCTGTTCAACAAGGATAGTGGAATATCATTGCAACTGTTTTAAAATTAAATACATCTGATGAATTTACTACATGATATAAATATAAATAATATATAATACAAAAACAATTGAACATACAAGAATATTACTATGCATCTTTTTGGATCTGAAATGTCAGTTTTAATACATTTTCTGAAAGCATATCCTGACGAACTGCTCTACATTTTAAAAATTATAATTATTATTGATCTTTGAGTTGCAGAAGGTTTTGTCTTGCAATTATTCAAACCAAAGACTACTATTTAGTTTATATAATTACACCAACAAATTTTAGCATCAAATCCTTGATATAGTTAATACAACAGTATAATAATATAAAATTATATCCCAATTTATCTTATATCCTCTTCTCGTCTGAGGCAAAGAATTTGAAAAGGCTTCACCAGTTCCATGCCTCCATACTTCATAAACTCTCAACTCTATTATCCTGTTCTGGAGTTTTTCTTGGCTTCATACTTGCGATTACTCCTTCAAATTTCTCCTCTCTTTTCACTACAAGAACCTCCCTCATTCCAACGTCCATCTTAATCATTTATATGGTTTATAAATAAATCTTCCATGATTTTATACATACCAATTACCCTCAACATTCAGAACTGTACCTTCTTAATATTCATTAAACCAATTCTTTATACTTTACTTTATTTTAATCGATGTCTGCGTTATCACTATACTCAAAGTTTAATCTTTTACTACGTTTCTGCTTTTTCTCTTTGGCTTCTTCTTTGTATTTAGTTCTAGCCATTTTTCATAATAATCAATTTTGTTCTTAATAACTTTCTCTTCATCCTATTTCAATATTCAGTAACGATTGCCTTCCTAGGATATTCATTTTAATCTACAAATACAGCAGTCTACTGTTCCTGAATTTCGAACACCGTGGTTTATTTTTATCTACATTATTTGCTACATGAACATACATTCTGTCAGACTATATACACAAAAAAATTAAGCACATTTCATTTCTTCCACTAAATTACACCCTAATCGAAAATATTTTAGTTTTCGCGTATTTTTATTGTGAAGCCAACCTAATTGTGAAGCAAACTTGTAATTTTGATTTAGTATCCACAAATAACAAACAAACCTAAACATTTGTACATTACCACATAATGATTTCATTTCAGTTTTACATTTACTATGTTTCTATTATGTTTTTGTGGGGTAACCAACCTGTCACAAAGCAGCAAATACTAAATGCGTGGGCTCAGCAACCCAGCACATAGAAAATCGTTAAGAAAAACTTCCACAGTAATTTCCTAAACCACTTGTTTTTAATACTGATTAACATTGGTAGACTTTTTCCTCCATATTCTATATAATCTCCAAGGCTAGAAGTACTATAAACAGGTCTGATTCAAGTTATCTTGTGTAACAAGATCAGAAACTATATTCCATTTCCTTGTTGTATAGATCAGCAATTACAGATGTAATTTGACACTACTAATTAATTATGTACTACAATTAGGGGAGTAAGTAAGTGTTTACAGATAGGTTACCGGCCTATACAATCCTTTGTTTAATTTTTAAACCACCACGACGTGAAAGTAAACTCGCTAAGACCGGATTCAAACAGACCACTAATAACTGAAGGATGCTAAGACGCTGCCTTAGAGGCAGATATGTCAATATATTCTTAAAAAACAATTAAATAAAAATGTCTCCTCTAAGAGCAGTCTTTATTCACAATAATTATTACAGTAATTAAAATAATAACGGATAAAAAAAAATATATCTGCCGTTTAAAGCAAACATTTCCTGATGGTTCGAAGCTGAAATTCGAGACTGCAATTAAACAAGTCGGCCTGATTATGATTCGGCTTCAGATTGCCAATCAGCGGCTCTATTCCGGTCAGTTGATAACCAAGTCGAGAATAATTGCTGCATTAACCAGATCAGTCATCTCATGTATCTCTTGCAATTGCTCTCTGTGGCAATGCCCATCGCCAAGAATCATCACACAAAATATAGGACAGATGAAGTGATCAGAATACTTCCATGAAATAAAGTTTCATAATCGTAAAGTTGATATTTGGTTAAATAACTTTAATGAAATTTATAGAAACGCTTGAATTATTTCTATTTGCCAATTCAGTGAATCGGATGTACAAATGGAAACCATGTAAATTGTAATTTAAAATTAAATGGATATCTTGGATCTTACCACCAAAAGAGACTCACATTGATCTCTCGCACAAGACTGAAAAATCCGATTAACTACGAAACATCTTTGAGTACCATAACCATTATACATAATCCTAATAAAAAAAATGAATCATAATAGCAGAACTTTAGAGATTCGTCCTAGAGATTCCATCATGATCCTATTTATCATCATAAAGCAAGTTGAAACAGTTAGTCCCCTTCTTATTGGTTATTCCTTGGTTTGTTTCTATATATATCTTTCCTCATTGTCACAATAATATTTAAATCATCAGTGCATTCCCGTTAAACCAGATCCCTTCCTCCTCATTTCTCCATTCCACGCTTTCTCCATTGCCAGAGCGTCAGATTTCTGAAGCTTCCTCCCTTCCAAGACCGTTTTTTAACGGGCGAAGGACGACTTTGGCCACTTTCCTTCCCTAAAAAATTAGTTTTCTTCCTTTTCAAAATTGATTTAATTGTTTTAATTTTTAAAAGGGTATTATCTCTAGTTTTATCCTTTTGGCAGAACGTTTAAGGATACCATTTTAAGATCACCCAGGATCTAACAATTTTTAAAATGGCGGAAGGAAATTCCGTTATTGTTGCCCTTTTTGAAAATTGAATTTATTATTACCTGTTTTTAAAAGGTCGTTTTCTTCCCATTTAATCCTTTGGATTTTCGTCCTTTTTGCCATTGTTTAACACATTCGTCCTTTCTTCGACTAACCTCCCAACGAACGTGTAAGAAAGCGGAAAAAAATACTCTAGAACCTAAGAATTAAACGGGAAGAGAGAATGTCTTTTTTAAAAACGAAGATATTTAATAAATTTTAAAAAAGGCCAACAATGGCAGATATTCAAAAGGACAACAACGGTGGACTATCTTGCGACCTTTTAAAATGATTAAATCCTGGAATATTTCAAAATAGTATTCTTAAGGACGAAAACTAATCTGTCGGGAAGGTGAGAGGCCCAGGATAATCTTCGGCTGCCAAAAATCGTCAGATCATGGCAGATCTGAAACCAGTATTATGTTTTTAATTAAAAGAACGCCAGCTTGGTAACAATTAATATATTGTACAATGTAAGTATTCTTATGAGGCAATGACCTCAAAAGAAAGTTTATTTGCATTATATTCCATTATAATAACTTTAAGGACTAGAGGCATAGAGTTATGGAAGGTAACTCTATCTAGAATAATTGTTATTGTCCTCCAAATCTGAAACGATATGGCCTCCGGGTCTTCTTCCATCTCTGGCACTTTTAAATAGGCAAAACTCAATTTTTTTTTGCAATGATTCACAAATTAGTATTCATCTCTGTAATAGCTTCATAAATGAGTCCATTAGATAACAATAAAGAGAAAACAAAATAGCTTTCTGCTCATACCCATTACTATTCAGTTCCACTAATATAATATTCATTGGAGCGCAATTAATGCCTTAATTGGGGAGTTTCTCTGCAAGCTTTTGTAGTGTCATTATTATTTAAATTCAGAACATTTACAGTATTTTTATATAATGTTGAAAATCTTAATTAAAAAAAAATTAAATGAGATCTAACATCTTAATATATTTTCATAAAAATATTCTTATTCACGTACCCAAAAATATTTCATTATTTACAATATTAACCAAATTAAATTAGTCATAAATGTAACTGTTATTTTAATTAAAATAAGAATCAGTCTTTGATTATTAATTATTGTATTAATTGATTTTAACGTATTATGTTAAAAAATTTATATAGCTAAGACAAAAAAATAGATAAATTTATCTTACATTAAATGTATTAATTATATTATTATTATTTAAGCTGAAAATTCAATTTAAAATATACTAAACCTAATTAAAGGAAGGTTTAAATTATAGCAGGATAGGAAGTTACTAAGTAAAGATCAGCGCCTATATCATCAGTTAAGGCTTTGTCAGATAATTACAACAGGAAATGAGTTCATGCTCCATCGACTTCAATTTGGTTCTTCTGGCGTAAATTTAGTGAAACCGTATCTCCAATGATACAAAAATACCGACTTATAATTAAATAAGTTTATTTTTATCCTAGTATGGGGAGTAAAATAAATAAGCAATAAATATTGAATAAAATAATTATACTGATTGGTTGGTAACAAAAAAGTTCTAGGCTAGTCCGACCCTCCGGGTAATTCAACCCACCCGCGGAATCCCCTGGTGTGCACAATATTTTTGCGGAATCTCAAATATTCCAGTAAAAATGAACATTTTGGTGTGCAAAAGGTCAGGTAATTTTGATTTATTTATATATTGTTGTTTCTTGTGTGCGTAAATACAAATTTAGGATCTTGAAACGCCTTCACTGGATGTCAGTTAGTGCCAAAGTGTCAAAATTTCATACCTTTTTTAAGTTCCACTGAAATATATGCTGCACAGTTGGTTCTAACTTTTTATATTCCAAATTAAATTAAACTAAAATAAATTATCTGCAAAAAAGTCTTATTGTTAATGGAGACTAAGACACAAGCTTCTAATTTCACGGAATTCTCCCCAAAAGTGGAGAAAATTACATTCTTAAAAATGAGGTTTAGAGCATACTTCATTATGAACGATTTTAGAAGTGGTTTTGCTACATATGTAACAAAAAATAGTGTTGCTACGGCCAGTGTTTCTCTACATAAATCGAGTATATACCGTACGTTTCTATTGCGTTTATTTATTTTTTTAAACATTAATATAAAACATTTAATATAAAATTTTAACAATCAAAAAAATGTTGCATTGAATTTTCCGGTTTATCGAATCTCTTGGCTGTTCGGCCCTACCCGATTAGTGAGACACTACTGTACGTATTAATGTCTATAAGTTTTCGGTAAAAGGTAAGGTGAAAGAAACGCTGGTGTTATTGTTTATATTTTCCTTTAAGCTCTACACACTTAATACAACGCCTACGCACATTCAATTTCCATAAAAAAAAATAATTTTCTCCTTTGCTTAAACAATGTTCTTCCTCAGCTGATTGGAGCTCTTCATTCAAACCGGGGCTGCATGGAGGATGAGATATTTCTTGAAATCAGCATACCTTGAAAATCATAATATGCATTCACATTATGAAACTGAACACTTCAATTTACCTACTTTTACTCTTCGATGAGACGCAAGAAGCCCGTGAAGTGGGGCTTCATAATACTAAGAATATTGATTTATTCTCTGAAATCAATGAATTAGTGGTCATAAAATGTTGGACATCACCTTCTTTGTTGACTACAAGACTTTTACCTTTACTAGTGGCGGTTCTATAATCTTACACAGAGGAGGGCTGCCAATTCACAATATCTAACCGTTCTTTTATTTGTGCTGGAATACACCATTTTTTTTACAAATATATATATATATATATATATGTATTTTCATACTACTCCATATTCTGTAATGATACATGTTTTTATTATTCTAACACATGTTGTTATATACTTATATTGTGGCTAACTTCATGTTTTGAAATAACTTGTATAACATATAATTTTATTGTGACCTGTTTTTTTCACTGTTGGGCATGATTATGAGAATAATATAGTCTCAAAGCGTCGGCAAAATTGTTTTTATTTATTGACTGAACTACAAGAACCTTACTTAAAATTTAAAAGTAACAGTCCAGAAATATATCCATATTATCCATATATATATATATATATATATATATATATACACATATAAAACTGATCGGTATTCAATTTTGATTATTGTGAAATTGCATACGTTAATTTATGGTTAGGTACAAACTGATAGAAATGAAGGAACGCAGGTGATAGACTTGCACAGAACAGATGTAAACGTAAAAGGCTCTAGCAAGGTAGCGAGGTTTCGGCCTACTTGAGGGTAAAGGATTAGAGCAAGTCGGAAACTTATATACTTGACACAGTAAATAATATTAATTAAAAAAATGTGTTTAAGGATGCAGCCAGGTAATAAACTACACTTCCAAAAAACTTTATATATGGAGTGCCAACGTTTCGATCTTCCTTGCAGGTCTTTTTCTGGGCTAGAAATTACAAGAAAAAAGTGAATATAACCAAAATGATTCAAAAAGAATTGAAAAGTGAACAAATTAAAAATGAATGTCGATAGATTCAATTACATAACTGTATATGAAATAGTATCATATACAATAATATAATTATTGTGTATGATAATATAATTGAATGATACAATTTTTAATCGAGCGGACTAATTGACTGAAATAATTTTAAATAGCTGATAAAAAATTAACAGCTAACAGCTAACACTAAATAAAATCCAGTTTTTGTTATTTATAGCCTTGAAGAAGACATACAAGGTAGGTCGAAACGTCGTCACTTTATATATAAAGTTTTTCAAACTTGAATGCGTAGTTTATTGCCTGACTGCATCCCTGAGCATCTTCTACAACTATTTCATCATACAGCCAACCATACAAATCTCTTAATATAAGTCATTTAGGGTAAATGTTATCTTGCAAGATTATCAAGTCGAGACTAATTAAGAATATTATTATAATTATAGAATATCGGCCACCTGCCGTTTCAATTTACGAAACTAAACTTCCTGAGGCACGAAATAATCTTTGTTTAGTAAGCCACATCAGTTTTGACAGGAAGACTGACAGCAGTTGAAAACACATTTGACAGCGTGAGCTTTCTATAATCTCGGATTATTATTAGTTGTATAAAATATTGACCACGTAATTAAACTATCTACATTAAATTTGCACTAACTTTCTAAATATATTCGCAGGTATAGCAAACATAATTTTATTATGACATTAATACCTTCAATCAACTAGGAAGATTAAATATGTTAACATAGATTCAAGAACTACGTATCTGCTGCAGATGTCTTTATCTTAGTGTACGATTATATTATTGAAATTTGGTCAGCCGTTTTCAATTGAATTATTTAAAGAGGAATTACGGGATTTCACTAAAATGGCGTTAAACAACTGGTTGCAGCATTACAACATATATGGAATCTAATTCCTCTATAAATCAATGTAAATATTAAAAACAATGTGCTTAATAGGTTCACACAAGTTCTACATCAATACACACTACAATACTATTTCATAGAAATGAACACTTTATCTTTTTTATGAATTTTCCAAAAATCACATATTTTTAAAAAATCCTACATTTTGTCTTTAAATAACTGTGATAGGACTGGAGATAAAAATCTTAAATTCAAATAAGTTGTAGTCTTATATAAAATCTTTAATATTAAAAAAAAAAAAAAAAAACAACGAATTCTCATATTAAAAAAAAATATCACTCTGAACTAATATTTCGTGGTTCTTCAAGTATTATGACTTTTTTCTTAGTGAAATACATAAGAACTACACTTTGTGTACGTTTCAGATTTTTATCTACTTTCCTATTAGAGCTATTTAAAGGCAAAATGTACGATTTTTTAAAACCTATCTTAGAAAATTCATACAATCTTGAGGTTTTCCAATATACTATAAATACAATTCGTAGATATACAACTAACAAAAATTAATAAATAAAAAAAAAATATGAGATTGGTATTGACTCTTTTTCTGCTTAAAAAAAAAAGAAATTACAAAAACGTTTTCGTCTTGAAACATAGGGGATACAACCAGCTAAGTTTCATAATTTTTTGAAATGTACGCGCAACCATTTTTTTTTTTTTTTTTTTTTGGATCGCTTACAATACACAGTAAAATGTACTAATAAGGGAGACTATTAGAGCTAAAAAAATAACAAAATTACTATCGTCTCCACTATTAATACATTTACATTAAATTTTAAAATCAGTTGATTGTTAATTACGAAGAATAAATAATAACAAAAAACGAATGACCTTAACTATATATTCTTAGGACACTATTGGCTAGTAATTTGAATTTCGCCAGCCTAAAGCGCCTTTGTGAAAGTTAATAATCGGGCCTGAATGTACGACAGGGCCCTAGGATCTGGTGTTGTCATGCCTTGAAAGTTAGTAGGGCGGGCCCTTTGTGAGTGGCAGAAGGCGACTCCAATATAAAACCAAGGGAGGCCACGGCCAAAACGAATCCTGGATACCCTCCAAGGACAGGGTCCTCAACATCACTACCCAGTATCCGACGCTCTAACTTATTTTGTATAGCTCTAGTATAATAGTTATGGTTCCATAAGAATAATAATTATTATTAAATGTTGTTGTTGTTTGGTCAAATGGCAAAAGACTGCTAATCGTTATTACTCATTTCTTATTTTTTTCGAGTTCGTCCATCTGTGGACCACGTTTAACAATACATTCCTTGCTCTTCCGTTCTTTCCAATATTTCTTCATTACCTCTACAAGATATCACCTCCTTTCCTCTGATCACTGTCTATTATATTAATTTTTTTTTAACCATTTCCGGGAATTTGATCTTGTTGACTGCTGTCTGAAATTTGTCTCTGTCCCACATTGAATCCCTTTGCATATTTGCCACCATCATATCTTCTTGCACCATCCGTATCCAAGTATTCGTTTTCTGTTTTTAGAGGGTGTGTTGAAAAATTTTCTTTGTCAGTCTTATCCCATCCATTCTCATTAAATGTCCATAACATTTCAATCTACGTTAATTTTTCAATATTTCCGTATTACTTTTTAGTTTAAAACCTTCTTCAGTAGTTCTTGGTCCCAATATTTTCCTTAATGTTTTTCTCTATTCTCACTATTCTCTATTTTTAATTTCTCTTTTTTCGTTGAGAAATAAACATTCAGAGGTATATAAGCATTCAGCACCAAAAATGTTTCTATAATATCGCAATTTAGCATCAATAGAGAGATTTTTTTTACTATGGCAATTTCCATTTTCTTGTCTCTTGTGAGATTCGCAGCTTTATCTAAACCATTATATTAAATTACTTCACCTAAATATTTAAACTTATTTGCCCTTTTAATGTTAATACTAAACCAGTTCGAATCCCACTTGGGCGGGTTAACTCTATTTCTTAGCGGACCCACGACATAAAACTTGACATTCCCACCTAGAATAGATTGGTAGCCTACTGAAAAAAAAAAAAAAAAAAAAAAAAAAAAATTAAATTTTGAGAAAACTAATAACTAACAAAATGTCAATCATATTTTCTGTTTTTATTAGTTGTTTTTTTACAATTATATTTTCTATATTTTATGAAGTTCAACGTTGAAAGTTCAATTCCTAAACCGTTCTTTAAAACGCAATAGATTTTAAAATCTTAGTGTTTTCCCATCATGTAGAATTTCAGCCAGTATTCAGGGTATTTTTGAGTCTTCACCTGATGACTGAAAACTATTGACAGTTCGTTATTATGTGTTTTTCTTCTCTTAGTTTATCACAGTTGACAAAAACAGATAACGGAAAAGATGGGAAAATTCCTAGTGACCGATTCTCACACTGGAAAAATTGTTTCTTCTTTTCGTTAGTTTCTACAAAATGTTAGTCATTTCTTTTAACAGGTTCGGCTGTATTTATTATAAAACAAATAATTCCTGTGGTATGGTACCAGGTTAAAAATTAAATCAGGCGTGAAAATATAAACAGAAAAAAATGCTCAGTTGTATACTTTAAAACAAGATTTTTATCTATAAACAAATAAAACTTCAATTGGTAGTTACAATTATGTAAGTTCTTTACTATTGAGACGATTATGTTTTTCCTTGGTGAAGCCACAAAGGGAAATGCTAATATACATATAATCTTTGTCCAAATGTATGGTAGCCAGAATATTCCGACTATTGTACAATCTCACTGTACATTTGTATCAATTATTCTTAGAGGAAAATATATTGCACAATAATGATTATTTTTTCGCTATTCAACTGAATATTGTATTGCATATAGTTAAACTTTTTGTAATATATATCAGTTTATTGTATCATATCAATAAAAATAATAATAGTGAATGGAAATTTATATACAATAATTATCATTGTCTGGGCTTTGTTTTAGCTTATCAATTATTAGAGCGAATTGTAAACCAGCAATACAACGCAAGTTAGCGTTCACTCTGAATATTTAATAAAGATTCGGCCTGTATTTTAGATGAACGGTTGATTCATTATAATTGTATTTATTTTAATGGCGCAAATAAAACATTCAAGCACTCAATATTAGGATTTAAAATAATAAGATTCTAAATTTTAAATTATAAAATTTCATTTCTTAAGTCACTATTTTTTGTTTGGGCATTATCTACACAGTTGGTCATAGGTTAATAATTCATATTTAATTAAATATAGACACCAATTGGTTTGCGATATTTTGAATATCAAGGTAATTTGAGGTTGTTTTTCTAGAACCCTTGAAAAGCCCTTTGTAATTTAAAAAAATCAATGAAGTTGGGTTCCCTTAAAATTAGTAAAGTGTAGGTACCAAAAATTTTCGATTCCCGGTACCAGTACTGATACCAAAAATTTATTCTCGATTTTCGATCCCGACAATTCGTTTTAAAAAAATATTGCTATTACGAAAAATTATCCATAAGACGCACAGTGCTTCGAACATAGTGTGAGGGTGGACAAAATTCGCAAACCCATAAAATCTTATAGAAATTACACGCTGAACAAAACATTTTCTATGAACATGGGTCCGGAAATGCACCTATAAAAAGTTATGGCAAGATAATTGTAAAAAAAAAAGCATTTTTTTTTTCTATTGTAGCCAAAATGAAATTCTTGGTGCAAGTTTTTAATACCTACGTAAATGTAGCGTTTTGAGCTACATTAGGATGTGTTTGAGTTAATGAAGAAGATAAGTAGTAAATATATATATATATATATATATATATATATATATATATATATATATATATATATATATATATATATACATATATTTTCTTTTTTTAATTAAAGTAAAATGCTTAGTTTTTCTAATATTTTTTTTATTTCAAAAGTAGGCACCTACCCAGATCAGCCCATACCAACATTATATTATTGCTCAGATTAGATGGGATATTGCTCATCATTAGATGGACTGTTTTTAATATTCATCTCCTTTGGGGTGGACCAGCAAATGAAACACATATACATGGTGTTTGTTCCAGATAAAATATTATTTTTATAGCTTTTATTAACACTACCATCCAGCATTGTGAACATTTCAAAACTAACCGTGTAAGTTTGATCCCTTTCAAATTTCATTTCAATGGTTTGGAGTTGGCAAATTGTATCTTTTACTGCTTTTTCTCGTCACGCATTAGATCTGCAGTTCCGTTTTTGAAAATTAATTTTATGGGTTTGCAATATATGGTCGACGATGAACACAGATTTACCTTCAAGCAACATTTCCATTCCTCACTTCTACAAATTTTAGAACTGTCATAGCTATTAAAAAAAGATATACATCAATCTTTGATGCATTTTTAAACATTTGTTTATAATGGCTATTACCGAAACTGTTGTTGAATCACCATTTTCATTTAAGTTTGAACTCATTAACCTATCTCTAAACTTGTCATTTTTAATACACTCTTTACTGTTAGTTGCAGGAGTTCTTGTAAATTTATCCAAGTGCTAACTTCACCAGGGAACTATTAGAAAGTAGGGAATTTTTCGTAAAAGTTAATGAATAGAAGCTAGAGAAACAGTTCTCATGCAAACCAAACCGTATTTTCTATCGGAAAAACATAAATCCATGCATAAAGCTAGACCTGGAAAAGGTCTTATCGATTTTGTACTTCACTCAAAGCTTGTCCAGACATCTGTAAACGTAATTCAGCAGATGAAGTGTTCACAACAAGATCCTTTACTCGCTTTTTTTTTTTTTTTTTTTTTCTGGTTTTATTGGAATATTCTTCTAAAAGAATTTCCGTTCTTCCGCGTGTTCGGTTTGGTCGTGGTTTGACTGCACTTATTTCGGAAATAGTTGGCAATTGAAGTTCCTGCTAAAGTCAAGAGGCATATCCCTGACGAAATATATTACGACTCCTTTCGACCTCATTCAATTTTAAATTAATTTTTAAGCAAAATAAGCGACTAATTGTAGATGTTTCTATTTCCAATTGGTGGTTAGACTCTTCCACGTCTTTCGCGCATGTAGTTTATAAGTGACTACAGCAATTTGATCTGATTTTTTGTGGGAAAAACATATTTCAGCAAACTCGCCAATGGCCTAATTTTTGCGTTTTCAACAAAAAAAAAATAAATAAATAAATAAAACAGTCCGGGCGCAGGCTGGTGCAGTTAAAATTCATGGCAAATTAAAGCCAATATACCAAGCTACAAGAATATGCAAATACTACAAAAGGATATTCGAGGATTTTTTTAAAAGCCTCTTCAAAATTTGAATAATTTTCAAACTCGTCATCGAAACTTTGCACGCATGCAATGAATATAATAAGTGCTCAGCTTACCAATTAATGTAGTATATTTTAAAATAGATACCTTGATCTGTATTTTTAATCGTTAACAGTGGTTATTTTCTTCAACCGACTTCAAAAAAGAGGAGGTTCTCAACTCTTCTGTATTTTTTTTTTGTGTATGTTACGCGATTGCTCCGTCAATTCTGAATCAATTTTGATGATTCTTTTTTAGATCGGTAGGGCATACTTTAGAGATGGTCCCATAAAAAATATTTTGAAATCAACGCAGCACTCAATCAAAGTGCTGCTCAATCAAAAAAATCGTTAATAAAATCACTTATTAACTGTTTTTTTTATTTTTCTTAAAAAGTGCTGCGTTGATTTCAAAATATATTTTTTTAGGACCACCTTTGAAGTATTCCCTACCGATCTAAAAAAGAATTATCAAAATTGATTCTGAATTGACGAAGTAATCGCGTAACATACAAAAATAAAAAAATAAAAAAATACAGACGAGTTGAGAACCTCCGTCAATTTTTAATCAATTTTGATGATTCTTTTTTAAACCAGTAGGGCATACTTCTGAGATGGTCCCTTAAAAAAATATTTTGAAATAAACGCAGCACTATTTAAGAAAAATCCAAAAACCAGTCAATAAAAATCACTGTTATATAACCTTACTTTTAAAACATATTTATGATTACGATTATCTAAAATCTCCATGGTAACTAAATCTAAATTATTAACAAAAATAATTTACATATACAGTCAACTCTCGATGTGTTTTATTTACTTCGGTAAGCTCAATTCTTCAATAAGTCGAACAAAATCTGCGGTCGGAATTACATTACACTTAAATTTCACCTTAACGAGACAATTTCAGACAAAAGACGTGAAAAATTGTGTCGAAAATAAGTAGAACTGAAAATAGGGTTCAAAAGAGAGGACTTCTATAACCGACCACCTCTATCATTAGAAGTCATAACCTTTATAACTCGAACTCAAATCATAAGGATTTCATGTGTAATTTGTTTTCCTATTTTCTGTCATTGTTTGTCTTTTCAGTTCATAGTTACACCAGTCACTTATTATTAGTTATTCACTCGAGTGGTTTTTTCGAGTAGCTATTGAAAATTCTTTCAATTAACGAAAATTTAAAATTGATTTGCAAAGTGCAGAAAGGAGAAAGAAGTTGGGCGTTTGTTGCTAGTGAATTCCGAATTTCGCGTAGTTCTCTTTCAACCGTCCTAAAGAATAAAGAAAAGATCACCACTGGTGGAAGGCGGTAAGTCTACTTATAGACTTAGGCGTCCTCAGAAAAAAGCGCAATTCAGTTCAAAGTTATGATAAATTGGTACCAGGTATTTAATTTTCTGTATCAATGATTTTATATGTATGTACAAACAACATTCCCATTAATGAAAATGTATGTAATGATATCAACTACAATTTTGTGTTCAATTTTCCTTTTTACATGCAGATAAGTGGAATGATAATTCTGTGTTCAGTAAGTCGAACTATTTTTCAGGGTAGCTTGAAGATCGAGAATTGACTGTATAAACAAAAATACACTCACCACTAAAAAGTGAAAAATAAAAATAATTTTTAGAAAAAAAAACAAAACCGACTTTAACATTAAACCTACATAAACAAAAAAAAAAATAAAAAAATAATATTTTAATTACTTCAAAACAAAAACCAATAAATGACAATCAACGAAATTATCGATAGTTATATACCTATTCACAATTTATGATCAGTTATTTTGGAGTCGGTGCCAACCAAAACAAACAGAATTTGAAAAGAAATTGTAAAGATCCTCCCACTGTTTCATCACTGCCACGCCGCTGCCTCCGATCATTCGAAAGTTTAGTGTAAAGGCAAGATTAAACTGCCCTTCTTGGCTGGCACCGACTCAAAAGATGGCTGGCCATAAATTGTGAATAGGTATATAAGTATCGATAATTTCGTTGATTGTCATTTAATGGTTTTTGTTTTGAAGCAATTGAAATATTATTTTTTATTTTTTAGTTCAAGTTTGTTTATGTAGGTTTAATGTTGAAGTCGGTTTTTTTTTTTTTTTCTAGAAATTATTTTTTTATCCAATGAGATGTGAATGGAACAAAATATAATTTGCGGCTAATATGATATAAATCGCCAAACGAAAATACTCCTAAAGTTTTTCGATTGTATTGACTTAAAAGAATATGTAAACAATGAGATAATCATACTAAGCAGTTGTCTAAGGTATATTTAAGAATATGAAAAGGTAAACAGCTCGATAAAAAATACTTCGGTTTTTGATTTTTGTTCATTGATGAAGCCCTGTGTGACGTCTAGAAAATCAATCGAAATGTATTAAAAAAAAACAAAAAATCCAATATATAAATGTCAACAGCAAATAATGATATCCATAATATTTAGCATATATAATTCAATCATTATATAATATAATGATATAAAAATATGCGTTTATTTTTTAACTCAAGGCTTCGTTAAGAGTTGTTAGCAGATAAACATACTTAAAGTTCCCGCCCCTTGGTGGTGAGGTAACGGTGGGGAGGAAGGAAGGAGGTCCCATTTTTTGTTTATATCTCGAAAATAGTGGGCTATAGAAAACCATGTTTCAAATAAAAATAAAAGCTAATTAAATTTCCTATAAAATTATTTATATACAGCTTTGTCGAACCAATGATGCTCGAGGTATACGTTATTTAAAATCGATAATTTCGATAATTGCCTTTCACGATCGTTTCTCAGACAAAATCTCAAAATCAAAGAGGTAGAACATTAAATTTACAATAGACAACTAATAATTATGTATAAAAATGAATTAATTAAAACCCTTCAATATATTTCTTCTTCTTTATATAAATTTCTCACAAATTGATGTGGACCACTCATTAAAATTTAGGTAACACTCCTTTTTAACCAAACCTGAGGTTATTTTTTGTTTTTTGTTTATATATGTTACTTATGCGTTGATAATGGTATATTTTTAACTTTAGAAGATTTTTTTTTTAAATTTAATTTTTAAAAACTTACAATATAAAAATTCATATTTTTAAAAATTTTAAGTTATTCTGTTGTTTTTTTTTTACTTGAACCTTCTTTTGTCGGGTGTTGGACCCTCTATACTGTGAATTGATGCTTCAAATCGGCGATTTATACTCCTTATTAGGCTCAATATGTAATGTTCAGATAATAAAGAAGCATATTCCTCAATGAAAGCGTCAGCAGTTTCATTCAAGTTCTGGACTAGACGAACGTATGTGTAACTGGCATTGGAGTTAAAATATGTTTGATTGGGTTATAAATTATAAAATACCTTAAATTCCTTAAGTACTCCACTTTCATTTGTGAGAAGTTTATATATATAATAAATAAATTATATTCAGCAAGACTCAGTATTGGAGACATCGACTTAACTGAGATGAGTTAACATTTAATATTTTATGCATGTATAAGATGACTTCGGTGCCTACCGTTTCTTGACCAAGAATAATCTGTTGTTCAGTCACGGTGAGAATAAGAAAGGTAATAGGAAGGATTCTTTGAACTATAGAGTTCATTTTAAAGTCAGGTCTCAATGTAACCTCCTACTTGAAAGCAAATGCTAATTTCAACTCTCGTAAGGTTACGTAAGTAATTTTATAATAATTCACTTGGTGAAAGAAATTATAATTTCTAGAAGTACTCTTAACCTTACAAAATTAATGGTTATTAAATAATGATAAAATCATTTACATCCTAATGAAATAGCATTAGAACTACATGCTTTTTTTGAAACAATAAAAGCAAGCGCTTTGTTATCCAAGTATTTAATTTTCGAAACCCACATTCCGCGCTATCGGCAAGAGGGGATCGCGGGTGAAATTCCAACCCACCTGTTGTTGCTATGGATGACCATAATTTTTTTCTTAAAGTAATCCTACCTTCAGAAGCTCCGAATGAATTTTAAAATCCCACGTATCAGCAATTCGTATTGATCCTGTAGAATTTTATCAAGGGAATGTAATAGAAACCGACCTCGTGTCTTGGTATTAAAATATTTAAAAATGATTAACTTTATAGTAATAGTGCTAATAATAACACACGATCACACAAAAGCCTTTAAATGCTGGATGATAAGAATATGAAAAAAAGGAGAACTGAAAGGGAGACAAAAGCTCTAAGAGAAACTTTTTATAGGAGGTGTAGAATTGTGAAGTCAATTTTTGAATTTTTTCCACAGCTATTCGATGATGTTAAAGATTTTGCTGGATTAGGAAGAGGCTTTATTTTTTGAATGGTCGATTTAATGTAATTTAAATACTATTGAGAGAAAACCTTCTAATATAGATAATTAAGTAGAAAAACTGTCATATACCCTGATATCTAAGGAACACCTAAAGCAAACGCTAAAAACACAAGCACACCAGTGGGAGACAAGCAGGAACACAACGCACCTACATTAAATCAGACTCATGGACTGACTGCTACGTTATTCAAGGAATCACAGGACAGATGGCAGTAAACAGTTACTTTTATAGATTCAAAATAAGAAATTCATTCTTATGCCCTTGTGATTTCACACAAGAACAAAATATAAACCACCTCAAATATGAATGCAGACTACTTACGGACTACAGAACTATACTGCAGACAAAAACAGTACAAATACTAGGACATTAGGCGGTGGATGGTCAACGTTAGATGTACAATATATTTGATGACATTGATATACTATTTGACTGTATATTCATCAACTTTTTCTATTAAATATTTTTTAGGATTTCTGAAGATAAAATAACTTTGTTGCTTGATTTTGTTGATTTTTTATATTATATAAATTCTAGCTCTTTATTTTATTTTATTTTTCTTGTTTATTCTTTATATTTAACTTTTGATAAATCTCCTATGTATAAGTGTATGTAAAATAATAATCAAACAAAATAAAAAAATTAAATGTACTTTGTATACTTTTAAGTATGGTGTGTACAGAAATAAATAAAATCCCTTCCAACAGGGTTACTGCTGAAAGGAAAACACTAAAAAAAATAAAATTATTAAGTACAAAAACTAGTTTAAAAAAACTTGGATATTGGACTTGGCTAGTATTGGAATTCTACTCCCCCCCCCCCTCCCCTGTGGCCTAATAATAAAATTGAATTTATTATGGTCATCATGGATTAATTAATCTAATTGTTGACTACCTTATAATAATCACAGACTTTCATATAACTAAAATAAATTAAAATAAAGTGCATCATCCAAAATAACCATGTCATATTTCTCTATCTTTAACACATTTAGGCAGCATAATGATTTATATAAGTTTAATTTTAAAGAAATAGATAACTAAATACCTATTTGAAAAATATATTTACGAACGGTCTTATTTGATAATATAACAGAGTGAAAAAAAGCCACAACTCCCTCCACAAGCTGATGTTATTATACAATAGAGGATAAAGTCGAGTTGGAAATATTCCTGATATAAAGTTAGTCCTATAAAACCCAGCTTCAAAGTATCACTTAATATTTAAGCAGGTTTAAGCTTTTTCAACTTCTCTCACTTTTAGGGTACAACACTTTCCTTGTTCAACTCCTGTCCCGCTGGGTGCAAAATATAATATTAACCTAAGAGTAACACTTTTGGATTTTCAGACGGGCAAAATTAAGAAAGATTTTGTTATCAAAATGGAGTGGAATATCTTTATTGCCATCTCATATGTGATTTGGAGGAAACGTCAAATAAAGAAATTATTTTTCACATAAGATATTCTAGCGCTCTCAGTGATAAGGTAAGACAAAAACAGTGGATTCGCTTGCAGTTCCTTGTTTTTTTTTTAGTTTAATAACTATTGTTTTATTAAATAAATATTGCAAAGTGTCCCTACAAAGATTTATGAATGATATCAATGACAATAAATCCATTCGTTCAATAAAAAAAAAAAAATCCTCCAACCATACAATGTACAAAATATATTAAATGTTAATATAAAATAAAATTATAATAATATGAAAAAATAGTAATAATAAAAAAAAAATCAAAAAAGTACAATCACACTATATATATATATATATATATATATATATATATATATATATATATATATATATATATATATATATAGACAAACATCCCAGGGATACTCTGGACCGAGGTTGTCACCAACTTATAGGAGGGCAAGCCTAGAGTAATTCCAACGCTGTTCCCTCAGCCGTGTCACTATTCGTACTACTTTGATGCTCCTAATGTGAGAGAGGAGTGAGTTAAGGATACTGTACTCTGTATGCATTATTTTTAAATGAAATCAAAAATCGTGTTTTCAGAATAGAATTTCTACTAGGAGATTGATAATAATAATTCTTATATTTGTAAAATTATTATCTTTGTTATTATTATTAAGAGGAATATGTAATTATAGAATTACGTTTCATTTATGTTTAGTTCTATTTAGCCAATTCGTAGATTCTTTATTTCACTAATCCCTGTTGAACTGATCCGTCAGCTAGGACTCCAATTGGACAAACTTGGAATTTACGTACTATATTAAAACGACAGGAAATTGCTTTTCATTTTCGATTTCTTCAACATTTACTTCATAAGATGCACATCAATTATAAAAGACTAAATTACACGACATTAATTAGACCTATTTGGATCTACTGAGTTAAAATCTGGGTCTCTGCTAAACCTTCTAATTCATCTCGTATCTAGTCCTTGCAATCCAAAATCCATAAAGCTTCTTATTTAGTTACAAATAAACTTATCCATTAGGACCTTAGTATTCCATATGTTGCTGATTTTACCCAAATCAGGTACCTATCTTTTCATAGTAAGATCCATAACCAATCAGATCCACTAGCCTCTCAACTCGCTTTCCATTCTATACCCATCATCTGAATGACGGTCTCCGGACCTTCTAATATAGAATTTTTGTTGAAGTGCTACCAGTGGATTGTTGCTTCACAAACAATTTACATATTATTATAAAAGTTGTAGTCACATTTACTAGATGTATAACATTGTGCTGATTTATGTTTGTTTATTTTAATCTATACTAATAATGGGTATATTAACTGTAGTTTGATAGTGAATAAATTATCATAATGGTTACATCTTGAAATAAAATAAAAATTCTCATTTTTTTTTTTTTTTAGCGACTGGAGGAAACGGATTATGATTGATAATTTCTAAATTTCTACATTTTTTATCTTTATTTTTCATTTAAAAAAGAGAAAAAATCAATTATTGAATTATATGACATTCATATTTAGTTAATTTTAGTTATTTCAAGCATCCTATTATACATATGTGTCGTCTAGTTGCAAAACCGGCCAACTCCTTAATGTTGAGAAATACGTTTTTTCTGTTTTCTAAGTCCTAAGATACATTTTCCATCTATTGAAAACAAGAAACCTCGCAAAAACCCGTGAAATCCTTGTTAAACCTGCGTTTGAAAAACACAGTGTGCTGCAAAACCGGCCAAATCCTTCCGTGAGTGAGTTTCAAAACCGGCCATCTCCACATCCGCGCTGTTGTTTCAGTTCAAGAAGGCCTCTTATCAGGTAACTATCAGTCTGCTCCTGTTTTTCCTGTAGTTAACGTTTATGCCTTTATCATTTCGTACACTTTTCATTCCATCTTTATGGAGAAGTTTGTAGAAGAAGTTCCAGCTAATTTAGCAAGAAAAAGACAAAGAGACCATGCAACATGGAGAAGAAACAAACCCCCCCAGATCGGGTTTTTACCCAAATTGAGAAGAAGTTAAAGAAAATCGAGTCTCGTTTCTTTAAAAATCGAGAGTTTTTCGGCATTCTCTCGAAAAGTGGAACTGTGTTCAAGCCAGGAAGAGACTACACAAATCTTGATTGGAAGAGTCCCAGTAATGCCCTGTTCAAACCCCCTCCACTATGGCACTTCAAAGTCACCCCAACGAAGAGATTTTTCAGAACCAAACCAAATACCAGGTATGCAAGTTTAAAATGTCGTTTTAATTCCAATAGAATGCGCTCTTAGCCTATTGAAGGATTTGCTTATCTCTAAACGCTATTTTGTTTGTTAGTCATTTGTTTACAAAAGTCAGTTGTTTTTAAGTCGTTTACGTGGACGTATCATACCTTTCTTTGGTGTTAAAAATGTCTAATTTTAAGCCAAATAAAGAGCATTTGCGGCATGTCATGATTTCCTTATTTAATCAAAAGAAAAAGGCATCTGAATGTCATCGAATTCTTGTTGAGACTTATGGCGATGTTGCTCCAACCGTCAGGACATGTGAACGTTGGTTTCAAAGTTTCAAACGTGGTGATTTTGATGTTACTGATCAAAAACGAGAAAATCGACCAAAAAAGTTTGAGGACTTCGAATTGCAATCTTTATTAGACGAAGACAATACCCAAACCCAACAAATGATGGCAGAACAGTTGAATGTCACTAGGCAAGCCATTTCCGATCGCCTGAGAGCTATGGGAAAGATTCAAAAGGTTGGAAAATGGGTTCCACATGAATTGGACGAACGACAGATGGAAAAACGAAAAACTGTGTGTGAAATGCTGCTTTTACGCCACGAAAGAAAGGGTTTTTTGCATCGAGTTGTAACTAGCGATGAAAAATGGATTTATTTTCAGAATCCCAAACGAAAAAAAAAATCATGGGTAACGCCAGGACAACCATCCACATCGAGTGCAAGACCGGATCGTTTTGGGAAGAAGACAATGCTGTGTGTGTGGTGGGATCAGAAGGGGAGTAGTCTACTACGAGCTTCTCAAACCCGGCAAAACAGTCAATACCGAGCGCTACCGACAACAAATGATCAATTTGAGTCACGCATTGATCGAAAAAACGCCCAGAATGGGCTCACAGGCACGCCAAAGTCATTCTTCAGCATGATAACGCTCCTGCACATTCAGCCAGATTGACTAAGGAAACGATTTCTTCGCTTGGTTGGGAACTCCTACCCCACCCGCCGTATTCACCTGACCTGGCGCCTTCTGATTATCACCTCTTCTCATCGATGGGACACTCATTGGCGGAGCAACACATCAACAATTTCGAAAACGTACGAAAATGGCTCGATGAATGGATTTCAAATAAAGATGAAGCATTCTTTTGGAATGGTATCCATATATTGCCCGAGAGATGGGCAAAATGTGTAGAAAGCGAGGGTCAGTACTTTGAATAAAATATATTATACTTTTTTTAAAATTACTGTGTATATATTTTAAGAAATAAACGACATTTTAAACTTGCATACCTGGTAATAAGGTGCTAGTTCAAAGGGAGGTTTTCTACAGATCGTTTGATTTTTTACTGCAACGTCGTAGCATCAGCTGGTCAAGAAGGAGGAGGAAGCAGACAAGTAGATGAGAGGGATGAAGAAGAATATGAGAAAGAAATGTGTAAGCTTGTTGAAGACGATAATACAGCAAGAGTATATGTTTCTGAATGTTTATATTTTTCTAAATTACTTTTTTCGGAAATTCTTCTTCTTCTTCTTTTAGCACAACAGACAACATATAGTGGCCCCTGGCTTTCTTAACTTCTGCCTTCCATTCCTCTCCGTCCATTTTCGGAACTTATTACTTTAAAAATAATACTTGCCAGTTTTTCCGTCTAGATGTTTGAGTTAGACCACAACATTTCAGAGTTTAATTTTTTCAAATAATATTCACTTATTGAAGAAAGTTTTGTTCATTTGCATCCCAAAAAAAACCCAATATTTTCATTAAATTTAGTTAATTTTCAGTTCTAATTCATTGCAAAACCGGCCAACTCCAAACTGAGTTGCAAAAGCGGCCAAATCCAAAATAAGAAATTGAGTAACTCACCCCCTCCACTTGACCCTTCCATTCCAAAAAGTGCTTTCAAACACACTACCCTTGTGCCACTAAAAACCGAAAAGATTTTCTTCCTACTTCGTTTTGGCGTGATGTAACAGAAAATCAGCTCTCCTGAAAAATTTTGGTTTTTGGAGATGGCCGGTTTTGCAACTAGACGACTCATATATTCTAATATACATTCATACATATGACTAATGTGTATTTTTATATGTGGTGGCTTATAAATACTTATATAGGACGTGTCCTGGAATAAAAGAAGAATTCTCAGTAATACCGTTTGATATCTTTAATGGGTATGTAAAGATTCTTATACTAGATGTTACGGAGTGGATAGAAGACCCTAAACATCTTATACCTTAGATGCCTCGTAGCTAAAAGGTTGTAGAAAATAAGTATACTCTCAGAAAGCATATAAAACTATAAGAGGTTTTAAGTGGGCATAAGCAGACTCGATGGCCGAGCGAGTTGGGAAAAGGTTGTGAGTTTGAATCCTATCGGACAGGTTTAAATTTATTTCGTAGCTCAACTACAAATAATTCTTGACCTTCCTACTTCGGGCTTCGTAGCTTGGTAACGCGTAGGATATAAAGCGACCTTCCTTCCCAAGTTGAAATAAATAAAGGCCGTTGATCCCCAATGAAAAAAAAAAAAAGTTAATGAAAGAGCAATAATTTTCCAATATGTATTATTAAGAGTGTGAGGTACTTACATATAATGGAGAGTAGCCGCTGCATTCAAATTCAAGTCAGAACCTAAAGAAATTGGAAAAGATTATTAAAAAAAAAAAAAGATTGTTTTATATATATATATATATATATATATATATATATATATATATATATATATATATATATATATACAGGGTGAGTATCTCTTAGCGTAAAAAAAAAAAAAATTGGGTGAAACTAGATCAAAAGTGTAGCCAAATGCCGCAGACCTCACCTTTCTATTCCAATCCGTTGCAGATATATGGTAAATAAACGATTTTTTGGAGGAAAGCATGTTTTTTACGATAAAAGCTGTAATATCTCCATTTTGTTTAAATATTTTTCAAATATTGATCACATTTTCGGATTTAGCAATAAATTTCCTATAAGATCGGAGTAATTTAACCTTGAATTTTACAAACTTGGGACCTAAAAAATATCTTTATCTTCACCTAATTTAGGGAAGTTACAATTTCTTATAATACTTCAGCGCTCACTGCTTTTCATAAAAACAATCCACAAAACTGCAAAGCTCTCAAAAACTTGCAAATTTAATAAGCTTTCAAATGATATGTTAAACGTAATGATTTTGTTTTAATTTCATGGAGAAATTTACTTTTGAAACCGAAAAAACATGGTGTTCTCATTTAGCATACAAATCAGGTACTTTGGTAAATAAGACATTATGATAATCGCTTGATGAAAATCTGTATTTTAAATAAAAGAAACACTTCATTAGAATAAAAAGCAAAGAAAAAATATAATATTTATCTGACATAAATTTTAGGCCAGTTCAGGTATTCATAATAACAACAGCGACTTTGACCTCTCTCAGTACTAAGCACATTATCGCTATTTCATAGTTATTTTCCTGTTTATTTTGAAATGGGAGGGGATTATTTTTTATTATTTTATTTTTATTTTGATATAATGATTGAAAGTTTGATTTGGAAATTAAGAAGCTACAGAGATAAAAGTGTCACTATCATTAGAAAGACCCTTGCTAATATTGCTTATCCTTAGCTTGAGGGCCCATTTTATTTATTGGGATTATTTTTTTCTGTTTGGCAATACACCTGCGAAGATGGCAACGTTCACAAATGGTGAGTACGCTGACATACATTTTTTTGTATGGTTTTTGTAATGGAAACGCGAGTGCAGCGCGGCGGGAGTACCAACTTAGGTTTCCAGATAGGCGCCTCCCCTCTACGATAGTGTTTTCACGAACTCATCAACGTTTATCTGAAACAGGTTCCGTTCATAAGTTACGTCAAGAATTGGGACAAGTTCCTCATGATGTTGAACTCGAAGAGGAAATTATTGATATAGTAAATGAAAATCCCAGTGTTTCATCAAGAGACTTGGCCCGTGAAATTGGTATCTCCCAAAGGTCAGTTATCAACATTTTGCACCGAGAACATTTTCACCCATATCATTTCACACAAGTACAAGGGCTAGAACCTAATGATCATGTACATAGAATACAATTTTGCCGCTGGCTTTTAAATAGAGACATTCAAGAACACCAGTTTCTGAGGAAAATTTTATGGACAGATGAGTCTCTTTTTACAAGGGAAGGAATTTTTAACGTCCACAACCGGCACTACTGGGCAGCTGAAAACCCACATATGGTTCAAGAAGCATCTTTCCAGCATCGTTTTACAGTGAATGTGTGGGCTGGGATAATAGGGGACCGACTCATTGGGCCACATTTTTTGCCCAGCAGATTGAATGGAGAAAGTTATTTGGATTTTTTACAAAATATTCTACCACAACTTATTCACGACATTCCACTTGATGTTCAGCAAAACATAATATTCCAACACGATGGTGCTCCTCCACATCATTCGGCAGCAGTACGGGAATGGCTGAACCAACGATATTCGACCTGGATAGGTAGAAATGGTGTGATACATTGGCCAGCTAGGTCACCTGACTTAGCTCCAATGGACTTTTATGTGTGGGGCTACATAAAAAGCGAGGTATATGCCAGAGAAGTGACCAGCATTGAGGTCCTAAAGACGAGAATTCTGGAGGCCGGAGCCAAATTGCAACAGCGTCTGACTTTAGCAGTGACCGTAGGGGCTGTGAGAAAGAGAGCAAGAAGCTGCATTCGAAATAATGGAGGACATTTTGAAAATTTAATAAAATAACGGACTCTGGCGGCGCTTTATTGACAGTGATTCTTTTATTTTCAAATTAACAAATTTTTTCTTTGCTTTTTATTCTAATGAAGTGTTTCTTTTATTTAAAATACAGATTTTCATCAAGCGATTATCATAATGTCTTATTTACCAAAGTACCTGATTTGTATGCTAAATGAGAACACCATGTTTTTTCGGTTTCAAAAGTAAATTTCTCCATGAAATTAAAACAAAATCATTACGTTTAACATATCATTTGAAAGCTTATTAAATTTGCAAGTTTTTGAGAGCTTTGCAGTTTTGTGGATTGTTTTTATGAAAAGCAGTGAGCGCTGAAGTATTATAAGAAATTGTAACTTCCCTAAATTAGGTGAAGATAAAGATATTTTTTAGGTCCCAAGTTTGTAAAATTCAAGGTTAAATTACTCCGATCTTATAGGAAATTTATTGCTAAATCCGAAAATGTGATCAATATTTGAAAAATATTTAAACAAAATGGAGATATTACAGCTTTTATCGTAAAAAACATGCTTTCCTCCAAAAAATCGTTTATTTACCATATATCTGCAACGGATTGGAATAGAAAGGTGAGGTCTGCGGCATTTGGCTACACTTTTGATCTAGTTTCACCCAATTTTTTTTTTTACGCTAAGAGATACTCACCCTGTGTATATATATATATATATATACAGGGTGAGTATCTCTTAGTGTAAAAAAAAAAATTGGGTTAAACTAGATCAAAAATGTAGCTAAATGCCGCAAATCTCACCTTTCTATTCCAATCTGTTGCAGATATACGATAAATCAAAGACTTTTTTGAGGAAATCACGTTTTTTTTTTTTTTTTTTTTTTTTCCCATAAAAACTGTAATATCTCCATTTTGTCTAAATATTTTTCAAATTTTGGCCACATTTTCAGATTTAGCATTAAATTTCCTATAAGAACAGAGTACACGTAACCTTGAATTTTACAAACTTGGTATCTAAAGAACAGCTTGATCTTCACCTTATTTGGGGAAGTCACAATGTCTTATTTACTTCAACACTCACCGTTTTTTTCGTAAAAACTATCCACAAAACGTCAAATCTCACAAAAACTTGCAAATTTAATCAGCTTTCGAATGATATGTTAAACGTAATGATTTTGTTTCAATTTCATGGAGATATTTACTTTTGAAACCGAAAAAACATGGTGTTCTCATTTTGTATACAAATCAGCTACTTGGGTAAATAACACATTATGAAAATCCCTTAATGGAAATGTGCATTTTAAACATAATAAACTCTTCATTGGAATAAAAAGCAAAGGAAAAAATGATTGTTTAATAGAAAATAAAGGAAAACTGTCAATAAAGCGACACTACATCAGAGGATATGATATTATTACATTTATTTATTATTATTATTTATTTTATTAGATTTTCAATGTAATGTTTAAAATCCAGTGATAATGAACATAGACCTTAATTTTGCCGTTAGCTTCTGAATGCAGATTGTGTCTAAGAATACTACTTTTTGAAGTGAATTTTATGGGCAGAAGAGTCTGTTTTTACAGGGGATGGCATTTCTACCAATCCATGTATATCGTTATTATGAATGGTCGAAATGCCTTCCCCTGTAAAAATGAGACTCATCTAGTCATAAATCACATAATAAATAAATAAATGTATTAACATAAGATCCTCTGATCTGGTGTCGCTTTATTGACAGTTTTCCTTTATTTTCTATTAAACAATCATTTTTTCCCTTTGCTTTTTATTCCAATGAAGAGTTTATTATGTTTAAAATGCACATTTCCATTAAGGGATTGTCATAATGTTTCATTTACCCAAGTAACTGATTTGTATACAAAATGAGAACACCATGTTTTTTCGGTTTCAAAAGTAAATATCTCCATGAAATTGAAACAAAATCATTACGTTTAACATATCATTCGAAAGCTGATTAAATTTGCAAGTTTTTGTGAGATTTGACGTTTTGTGGATAGTTTTTACGAAAAACGGTGAGTGTTGAAGTAAATAAGACATTGTGACTTCCCCAAATAAGGTGAAGATCAAGCTGTTCTTTAGATATCAAGTTTGTAAAATTCAAGGTTACTTGTACTGTGTTCTTATAGGAAATTTAATGCTAAATCTGAAAATGTGGCCAAAATTTGAAAAATATTTAGACAAAATGGAGATATTACAGTTTTTATGGGGAAAAACGTGATTTCCTCAAAAAAGTCTTTGATTTATCGTATATCTGCAACGGATTGGAATAGAAAGGTGAGATTTGCGGCATTTAGCTACATTTTTGATCTAGTTTAACCCAATTTTTTTTTTTTACACTAAGAGATACTCACCCTGTATATATACACTCTTGCTTCGCTTTACTTGTTCGTGCATGGAAACCTTGCCTCAAGTAGGTAAAAGGAGAGTTAAACAAAATATTGTGATTAAATATTTGACAACTGATATCCTGGAATCAATGATCCACTTCAATCATGATCGAATCTTTCCGTTTACTTTTCAGTGAACTAAATTATTAGATGACTAATATAAAAACTGAAAGATTTAATCATGATTAAATTAGGTCACTGATTCCAGGAAATTAGTCTTCAAATATTTAATCACGATTAAATTTTGCCCAACTCTGAGTAAAAGTAGCACTTAACAAACTAGTAAATAAATATTTTAATTTTCCAACATATGATATAACGATAAGGTTTTAAACTTAATTGGATATTTAGGTTTAAAACCACGGGCTGAGCGCTTGATCTAACTTAGATAGTAGCAAAAGACTTATCTATTTATTATAACTTATATATAAACAAATAAAAAAGTAAAATATTTATGTTAAGATAAGAATGGAAATTTTACGTTTAGTAAGGCTCGTAAAATACCTAAAATGCTTTTTATTAATTTATTTATAATTAAAGCTACAAGATTAATTATAATTAATTTAATAATCAATTTCTAATTATTATTTTTTTAGTTTAGTTTAAAATGCTACTGATGTTTTTTTTTTTTTTTATACATAAATGTTTAAATTTATTTAAACATTTGATACAAGGTATTTTCCGTTAATTACTTCTATAAAACCTGTTCTTCATTTTTAAATTTATACTGAAGACTAAAGCGACAAGAAACTGCTCGTCATTACAGACAACTTCAACATTTACTAGACAAACGATCAAACCTCCCAATTCATTACAAAAGACTTATTTACATGACTGTTATTAGACCGACCTATTTGGACGTACAGAGTTGAGCTTTGGGGCTCTGCTAAACCAACCAATTCATCTTGTATCCAATCCTTACAGTCCAAAATCTAGTGTAGAATTTTTATTAAAGTGCAACTGATGAGTAGTTCTTTTCAAGTTATTACATGTCATTGTAATCGTTATCAGCTCATTTACTTGATGTACATATTTGTATAGTAAATTTCAATAAATTGATATGTATAAAAAAAAAAATTATATATTAAAAGCCACCAGTTTTTCCTTTCTCAATTTATTAAATACATTTTCCTGTATAAAGCCATCCTCCATAAATTGAGAGTAAACCCCGTCTGATTATAGAATTTTCGAAGAAATGGCTCCATAAGTTGGGATAGTATGCATTTATCCTGAAACCCCCAACGACTCAACAGCCCTTATACGGTATTTATTATAGTAAGCCGAGTGGGATGCCTTTTAGAAAATTCATGCGGCGGTATGTACGTGAATAGCAGAGCGCTCTGGTAACGATGGACTAAAGCATTCATGGACACAGAACACTTCAACGTTTTAAGTTCCTCTTCAATTATTTTACAATGTGTTAAGCCTATCCACAAAAAAAAAAATTCATGATTGAGTTAGCAATTTATGTTTGTGTTGAGTACAAAAATAAAGGAATCTGGTAGGTTAGTAAATAAATCTCTCAAATTATATTTTTAGGTGACAGGTTCGAGTCCGACTGAGAACAAAAATATATTTATTTTTGTACCAACTGTGAATCGACCCCATGATACTCACACAAGTACACCCAGCCTTTGCTTTGGATACATAACATGCGCTAACCCCATCGTTTTATATATATCGATACAGGGTGTATACATATTAAATGCGTTAGTACATCTACCCAAGTTATAAATTATGACATAAAATATTATCCATGCTGAAACTTTAAAATTGCTATTTTTCCACTCATCAACCAGTGTGGGTTGGTTAAATAGGTTAATATATATATAAATATATATATATATATATATATATATATATATATATATATATATATATATATATATATATATATATATATATATACTGGGTGTCCCATACATAGTGTACAAAAAAATTGGGTAATACTGCATGCTAAACGGGGTAGAATGGCGCAGAAACGTGTTTCCTGTCTCAATCTGTTGAGGAGATAGAATTCTTTTTGTTTTTATTTTTAAAATCTTACTTTTTTTATTTATAACGGGAGTTTTCTCTACTTCGGTTTAGCGTAGAAACGAAAAATATGATATTTTATTGAACAGCAATAATAACTTTTAACGGGGCCTTTATTAAAGCAAAACACAGAACATTTATTAAAACTTAAATTTTTAGTAGTTTTTGAAAATTCCTCACTCCCCACTGGAGCACCCTAGTCATCAAATTTCCCCAATAGTGCGGAATTTAGTTAGCTTTTAAGTAATGTAACCCATGATCCAATTGCACTTCACCTTTTGGGCCTTATATGTTATTATCTTAAAAAACGAGGATAAAGGAAATTGTCCTTCTTGCGTGGTCAAATGTAAACTTCCCATGAGTTAGAATTTTTTTTCTTCACTTTTTTAAGACTAGAAAGAACAATGTAAGAATTCTAAATAATGTAAAAAGGATAATAATAATCTAAAAAAAAAAAATAAAACTGCTTAGTTTAAATTTAAAAAATACTTTCTTTATAATAAATAATTTGAAAAATTCTACATAAAAAATGTTGTAGATAAAAAAAAAAAATATCGAGGATTATTATTACTGTAGAAACACATTAAAATGGATTAGTGCAGAGCATGTTCAAAATGTCCTCCATTACTTCGGATGTAATAATTTTTTAATAATTTAATAATTTCTTATTGTTTGAAAGTTGAAAAAATAAAATATTTTACTTAACAACCGACGAGGATAAAATTAATTTTAATATATAAACACATATATATTGTCTAATATATTCTTCACCAAACCAGTTTATTGTAACAATCTTTCATAACCTTATTGTAATGAATGCTAGAACAAACGAACAAATGATAACCCATTTCAAAGTCATAAAACTTCCAAAATAATTTCATAATCCCTACAAATCACCATTATTTTTCCTGTCAGTAAATGTTTCCTTTCTGCCTCGCCCTCCCCCGAGTGTCAATTTGAAATGTAGAGTTTAAGACAGAACAGATCCGTTACTTAGGATTTCAACTTGACTAGCAATTCACACGAGACCCAAATAGATTACTGACTAGACAAGAAAGAGCTCTTTCAACTTCTATAACATTTATTTGGAAAACTCTCCCAGTTCACAACTAGAGCTCACCCCTTGACTATAACATTGAGGGGGGAAAAAAAGCAAAAGGAATTTATCTCAGAAAGTAAAATATATGATTCTGATAATAATTTTCCCCTCGATTCCGATATCATATCGGATTTCCCCTTTTACCCAAGGTTTTTGGAGACAGCCCTTTATAATATAAAATATTTCAATACTTTCTGAATTTCATTTCGCCTTTGATCCCTTCATTTGAAATTCCTTGCAGATAAAATGAGTTACAGCCATTTTCAAACACGATGGATTGCAGTTCGGGCTAAAAATTTGATAAACTCAAACCGATCTTTTTTTCCTTTATAGTAATTAATTATACATTATTTTAATTTTTGCTATCACAATGTATAGTTGTAAATATATTTTCAAAGCTCTAAATAAACTTATTGTAGTTATAAAAAAGAAAACACTCTATCTTCCCAGATCAATATTAGCAAATAGTCAAGATCTTCTTGACTTGGAATGTAATAAAGCTAAAAAAAATGAGGAAAGAAAACAACACTTTTTCATAACAGTAAAAAACAACACTTCATTCAAATGCCAACATTCCCACATTATTCCTTAATGGTCATCCAATAACTTTCCATTCCTCTGTTAAAAATTTAGGCTTAACCATTGATCAAACCCCCTCCTGGAAATCCCATATTGCACAAATCTCCCGAAGGTCGATCGGTATCCTAAAACTATTTCACCGCTCCCGTCACCTCCTTCCCCTACCCACACGCAGACTCCTAGTATCCTACCTTATCTTCCCCCAATTTGACTACGGTTGTGTGATATATGGCGGGCTCTCGACGGTTCTTGAGGACAGATTAAAACGCATCATGAATTGCTTCATTAGGTTTTTCTTCGGAACCTCGAGACGTTCCTATGTTTCGCATCTCTACACTGAGTTAAATTGGCTGTTCCCCTCCTTCCACAGAAAATACTTCCAAGGCACCTATCTATACCAAGTTATCAACACCCGTCACCCTCCCTTTATTTACAGTAACCTGAAATTCAAGTCCGCTATCAAATCACTGCATACAAGATCTCGTCTTTCCGATCTCTATACTCCATCCCACAGAAGTACTGCATTCCAACGTTCCTTCCTTGTCCGATCCTCTACTCTTTGGAATTCCCTCCCCCCCCTCCCCCCTATATCCGCAATGATTCTTCCCTTGGAACATTCAAATCACTATTCTTTCACCATCTTCTTTCCCTCCAACTCGACGCTCTCTAATTGTAAGGATGTATGTACTATATATGTAATCGTCTAATTTAATTATTAAGACTGTCAGACATAAAACATAAACATAAATTATATTTTGATTATGATGTTTTAATTGTTTGTAATGATAATTTTTGATTTTCTATCTTTTATTTTTCTTCTGTTTTTTTTTTTTTTTTTTTGTTTTTTCTCTTTTGCAATTTTATTTACAATATTAACCTCTATTTTGTATACTCATTTTTTTCACCCTCTTTTTATTTAAAGTTTTTTCTTTTTCTAGTTTTTCTCTGTTTCTTTTTTTCATACATATTTGTATTCAATTTATCTATGTTATTTTACTTTTAACAGCCTCTCGGCCAGTTATGATCTTACTTTATGTTATTTTATGTTATTCTTAAGGGACTTTGTCCCAGAATAAAGTTTTCTTTCTATTCTATTCTATTCTAAAAAAACACTTAATTTAGTGATACTGCCCATGTCAAATGGGCTCCTGCATATTAAGCAAACTACTAATAAATCTTTTAGGACTTGAAGGAAATATACTTTCATTCTGAGACAACTTGTCCCCCTAAGAATATAGTACGAGTTTCATAATGCAATGGTTTGAAAATAAAGAAATAAACATCTAAAAAAAAATTAACAAATTTAAACGAAAACATCATTACAGACAAGCTGAACAATGTTATTAATTTTTGTTAGTAAGTATTACCCTTCTATATATTCTAAACATTCATATTTCAACCCTTCAATACCAAAAAAATTACCTATATTGATGAGTTCTTACGCTGCATTCCTCCATCCACCTAATGAATACAAGAATCTTTCCTCCTTAGACTGCATTTTGAGTATATTTCATAGTGCAATCGTTTGACTATGATATCTGATACTTGATAATTAAATGTTACAAATATAAAGAGAAAATTATGTAAAGATATGTTCTTACATATTTATATTTTTCAGTTGCTTGGAAGATTGATTGAAAGTTATGCTGTTAATTTCTGATATATTTTCTCACATTCCTTTTTAGATCAATGTGTTTTATTAAATTAATATTAAAATCTGAATCACCTTAAAGCAATAAATAATATGGATGTAAACTAAAAATTTTTCATATAAGAAAAGTGGAGATAACAAAATATTAATATATTAAAAACCAAATCCACGTAGAAACTACTGTTGATAACTTGTATTACACTTTTACATATAAGGGAAGATGAATAAGAGAACATCGATATCTAAAACACTAAAACCATGTTGAAACAAATGTTAACTTCTATTTCACGTTTTTACATTTAAGAAGACAAGATATCAAAATAACATACTAAAGAATAAAAACCAAGCTGAAACTCTAGAAGTGGATGTTTACATGTTAGTTTATAAGGAAGAGCTATCGATAAATGTAATACTCGAAGTGAAGCGTAAAAATATTTGTTTAATTTTTTTTTTTTGATCCTATGCTATCTTGGGATTTCCCGTTTTTTATACCCTCTTCTTTTGACCCAATCCAAGCATAGTGTTGACCGAGGTTTCTTAAGGCCAACAGTAAGGCAGAAACAAAGAGTTTTATATCTCAGGAATACGCGTGCCCACTAGTGATGGGTCGTGCTGGGTGGAACGGAACTTGGAACTGGTTCCAGCTTTGAACCGGCTTGAAACTAAACCAATCGCCCAAGTTTTTCGTTCCACCTGGAACGAAAACCAATGCTAAGAGATCTCTCCTAGCATTCGTTCCCTCGGTGTGTTAGAGTTTAAATTGCATCTCTGGTTTCGTTCCATCCAAGATCGTTCCGACTGCTTTGTTGCGTTGATCCTGCCGCTGTTGATTCCCTCCCCTCTCTCCATATCCCCACCATCCCTCGCATGGGCATCTTCAAATTAACCGTATTCTTTGAAATTCTCTATTCTTCCGACGGAGCTCAACTTCTTCTTTCGGGTTCAGAGAAATGAACCACACAAGGTTTTACTGCATATGTAATTAAATGATTTTTTCGCTATTTGTTTAAAACCTAATGGAGCAGTCACAAAAATTGGTTACTCCTTTTTTTTGGAACCAATGTTATAAATAAAGTCTCTGGCAATAACAGAAAGTAAAATCATAGAATGAGGAAAAAAAAATATATTACGGTGAAACTCCGATATCCGGATTAATGGGGGCCGAAACTGATCCGGATAACAAAAAATCCGGATAGTCGGATTTACTATTAAATCAGGGTATTGAAATAAAAAATAAATACATAAGTCATATTTTAAGTACGTAATGTAGCTGTTTATAAAACTATATTTATGTAACAACAAAGTTTAGTCAGCATTTTACGTTTTTATTATGTCCTGAAAAACGAATAAGACGGGACCTATTGAGTGAAATCCAAACCACGGCCTACAATGTCTTTTAATAATAATTTTTTAAAAAATGTATCAAATAAAAAAAAAAAATGTATATTTTTTTCTTCAAATAAACCCGGATAATCGAGCCCGGATAGTGGAAGTTTCACTGTATATGCATACTTTCATTCAAATGACTTTTCACTGCACAGTTTCAAATGACTTTTCTTCTAATTTAGGTTTAAAAAAAAATGGCATTATTAATTACTTGCAACTAAAAAAGAAAAAATAACAAAAACTGAAGTAAATCAATTTAAAAAAAAAAAAAAAAAAATGTGAATAAATAAAATAAAATGAAAAATAATAAAATAAATAAGTGTCAATAGGTAGAAACACAATTAGTTCTTTACAATTTTTCAATAAATTTTATAATTTTGTACTGCACTTTTAAATTATTGCTGTTCTTCAGCAGTTTCTTTTTATACTTCTGGTATAAATCTTCCTGTCGCAGATGCCATGGAACCCCTTTCATCAGAGAAGCTTTAACTAAATCATGTACCTCGTATTGCTACAAGCGGCAGTCATTCAAAATGGCTAGAATGTTTGTAGAGTTAGTCAGTCAAATTACAAGTGTCCGAGATTTGGAAGTGAAATCGTTTCAGGTAAAAGTTAGTTTTTCCGTGTTCTATAAATAACCGAGTTAGTTTATAATGAGCACTTTTAAATATTTATTGCTTCGTGGAGTTATATTTGGATGTATATGTGTAATGGTATTCCTTCAGTAGATTGTTGTCAGAGCCTGTTCTAACCCTCAATCAAGTATGTTAGTCGGTATGTATTTCTTGATACATGTAAAAGGAACTGAAGTGTAGAAATAGGGTAATTTTGGTAACGGTTCGGGTCGGCGATACCACCAAACTAGGTTGACCCGCGCTACACCGACCCAGCTCGATCCTTACGCTTCACTTCATGTTTACATTTTTCGATAGTTCATTCCTATAACCTCACATGTAAACAATCACTTCTACAGTTTCAACTTGGATGTGGTTGTTTAGTTTGTTATATTGATATTTAGACTTCTTAAATGTAAATAAGTGAAAACAGAAGTTAACAAAATGAGTTTCATAAAGGATTAAGTGTTTTATGAATTCATGTTTTCTTATTACATCTAATCTTATGTGAAAGAGTGTTATAAAACTTAAGAAGATTAATTTGTAAATGGATTTGGTGTTTTACATATTTATATTTGTTTTATCAATTTAAGTGATAAAATTTACAACTTGTAAAAGTGTTATGAAACTTAACAAAATTTATTTGTACATGGATTTGGTGTTTTATATATTTGTATTTGTTGTTTCAATTTCAGTGATAAAATTTCAGTATACATATTTTGTGAATGGATTCTTTGTCATCCATATTACTTTTTGTGCTAAAGTGAGACAGATTGTATAATAATTCAATAAAACATATCAGTTTATAAATAAATGTGAGAAAGTATATCACAGGTTTTTTATGTTTTCTTATTTCCACTTCCCATGAGAAAATATAGCAGAGATTAACATCATCACTTTCAACTAGGATTCTGTCTTATATTATATAATGGCTTATAACATGGAGAATTGACAATGTGAAAATAATCACAGATTAAGAGGTAAATGACACATTGCTATATAATTGTAGAACTATTGGTATAGTGTTATAGATTTGTTAAGTATTTAAAGACTATTTAAATCGCGTCGGAGGTCACCAATTGTTAAGTATTTAAAGACTAAGAGGTAACATAACAATGCGTGTTCTAATTTCTTTTTTATTTTAATAAAGTTGGGACAAAAATAAACAAAATAATAACTTACAGGAATTCTTTACTGTTAAAAATAATACTTGTAAAGTTTGAGAAGCACTAGCTAACACACAACAACACTCGTTCACTTTTTTACACACACTAGAAGGTTAGTCATGGTTATCTTTTTAAGTACTCAGTGTTGCCATGTTCATGGTTATCTTTTTAAGTACTCAGTGTTGCCATGTTACCGTTACAGGATTCCCCCCCTAGATGACGGAGTCACAAAACCGTACATTAGGCTTGACCAATCGTCCGGAACGTGTTCGTAAACCTTCTGGGTCGGTTGTTTATCCGTTGACACCGATGAATCTTCGGCTGGCAGGAATGCTGGCTTCAGACGATCCAGAGAGATATTTTGATTCACGGCCATGTAGCTGAATCAGGAAGTATTTATCATGCCGTTGTAAAACCTTGAAAGGGCCTGCGTACGGTGGTATCAAAGGACGTTTAGTACTGTCTTCTCTGACAAAAACATGCGTGCACTTTCTAAGCTCATCATGCACGAAGGTTTTCCTGTTCGAAGTGCGCGCTTCTGCCGGTCTTAATTTTGCCATATGATCCTTGAGTTCTTGGAGCGCTGCGTGAGGATCATCTTTATCAGGGTGCGCCTCAAGAAACTCTCCCGGTAGTCTGATGGGGCATCCATACAATGCTTCAGCTATACTCGAGGACGTGTCGTCCCGCAGGCTAGCTCGCAGTCCAAGCAGCACTGTTGGCAATAAATTTGTCCAGTTAGCACTGTTCATATGAGCTGTGATTGCAGTCTTGAGAGATCTGTGCCATCGTTCAATGCATCCGTTTGATTGCGGGTGGTATGCAGTTGTTCGATTTCGGCGAATGCCCAAAAGTAAAGTAAGCTGATGAAAAAGTTGGGATTCATACTGGCGACCTTGGTCTGTTGTTATCGTCGTAGGAACTCCAAATCGGCAGATCCAATGACTGTAAAATGCGGCACTAACTGTTTCTGCAGTTTATCCTTTAGAGGCACGGCTTCGGTCCATCTGGTATGCCGATCAATCATCGTGAGGCAATATCTGAATCCTTCGGACGGTGGCAGAGGACCAATCAGATCTAAATGAATGTGCTGGAATCGAGCAGCTGGTTGGAATTCTCCGGGTGGCGCAAAGTATGGCGGTGGATTTTCGCCTTTTGACAAGCGATACAACACCTAGTCCATTCAGTTACATCTTTATTTAGGCAAGGCCAGAAAAAATCTTTGTGCTACCATTTTCCGTGTCGTACGTATACCAGGATGACTTAAATTGTGAATTTGTAGAAATGCATTTTGCCTAAATTCAGCGGGAAGATAAGGTCTTGCCTTGCTAGTAGACATTTCGCAGAGGAGAGACTTATCAGTTCCTGGGATTTCGACGAGTTTGAGTTTAAGATTGTCCTGATTTTTGAGTTTGGTGATGTCAGGATCGTTCTTCTGGGCAATGGATAAGGCGACAAAATCGTCCGGGGCCTTGATTTCTTCTATTCGCGACATTGCGTCAGCTACAACATTATCCTTGCCAGGTTTGTAGACGATTTCCGTGGTGAATTGACCGATGAAAGTGAGCCAACGAGTACGGAGTGGAGTCGAGGATTCTGGCTTTTGTTTGAAAGCGTGGATAAGCGGGCGATGGTCCGTTATAATAGAGAAATTCTTCCCTTCGACGAGATAGCGGAAGTGTTTAATAGCCTCATATATCGCCAGAAGCTCTCTATCATAGACAGAATACTTCTTCTGGGAGCTGTTTAGTGCTTTAGAGAAAAAACTTAGAGGGTACCAGACATCTTCTTTCTTTTGCTGCAAAACAGCACCTATAGCAGTATCTGATGCGTCGCTAGCGATGGAGATTTCAGCGTTCAGATCGGGATGCGTAAGTTCGGATGCTTCGGCAAGGTTTTTCTTAGTTTCCTCGAAAGCTTTTAAGGTTTCCTCTGTCCAGGGCAACGGTGATTTGTCATTTTTAGGCTTATTGTGAGTCAACTGGTGGAGGGGTTGTTGAATAGTAGCTGCTTTTGGTAAGCAGGGCCTGTAAAAATTTACCATTCCTAAAAATCGTCTGAGTTGACTGTAATTTTGAGGTGGTGGATACTCTAAAACAGCTTTCACTTTATGGTTGAGAGGTGTTATACCTGTTGTTGTGAGATGGTATCCTAGAAAATCGAGCTCAGAGACTCCAAAAGTGCATTTTGCTGTATTAACTGCAATACCATAGTTGTCCAGACGTTTGAAGACTTCACGAAGATGAGCTTCATGCTGTTCTTCATTATCTGATGCGATAAGAAAGTCGTCGAGGAACTTAAAAAGAAAGTCGAGATCGCGGAACTTGTCGTCGACAAATCGCTGGAAACTTTGTCCGGCGTTTCGTAGTCCGAAATTCATACGGTTGTACTCGATGAGTCCAAATGGTGTAATGATCGCAGTTTTCTCGCGGTCCTTCTCGGCGATCGGGATTTGATAGTAAGCTCTGCGGAGATCAATTTTAGAAAAAAAAATCCTCTTGCCGCTCAACTGCATAGTAAAATCGCGTAAGTTAGGAATTCCATACTGATCTGGGATCGTCTGTTTGTTGAGAGCGCGGTAGTCCCCACATATTCTAAGGCTCCCATCTTTTTTAATCACCACGTGGAGTGGGCTTGACCACGGACTTTTAGAAGGGCGACAAATACCTTCTTTTATAAGGTTTTCTATCTCCTTTTTGGCTTCTTGGTAGATTCCTGGAGCTAAGCGTCGGCACTTAGCGGTCACTGGTCGACCTTTTGTCTCGATGAAGTGCTCGACAATTCCGCTGGAGGGTCCTAGGATGGGTGTGATTTTGGTGATGGTCGGGAACTCATTAAGTATATTTGCGAAACGTTGATTAGTCGGAACTACAGAGAAAACTGGAATTTCTTCGGATGAAATCGTTCCAGAAGTACGGCAGCCATTCCGTAGATCGATTAGGCTTCGGTTTCGTAGATCTACCGTGAGTTAGTGCCAGTAGAGGAAGTCCGCGCCTAAAATTGCCTTACCAACATCAGCTAGGATGAACGTCCATCGGAGGGGTTTTTTGAGACCTAGGTCCACTTCTCTCATGATTTCTCCGTAAGTCGAAATCGTTGAGTTGTTAGCGGCTATAAGATTGATTTCGGAAGGAGTCCTGCGTCGTCCTTTAGGAACGGGGAGTAGTGAAATAGATGCTCCTGTATCGATGAGAAATGCTTGGCCTGTGATCCTATCTTTGATGAAAAGGCGGTGGTGTGGGTGCATAGTGAAAGTTTCCGCCACAACTTTCACTGACTGGGGTTTAAAGACGGCGTTTTGGATTCCCAAGCGCACGGTTTGGTACAGCGCCTGGCCTTATCTTGGAATTTTCGGTGATAAAAGCAGATTCTGTTGTCGTGAGATTGTGAGCGTGTTGATGATGGTCGTCGGCTGGAGCTTCTACCACGGTTTTTCGAGTTTAGGATGCGAAGGATCTCGTCTACGTCCTGCCGAAGTTTGCGGATCTCGGAGGAACAAGATTCGCATGATGTTGAAGATGTCGTGGTTAAGGCGCGTGAGGTTGTTGGTTGCAGAACAGAGTAGTTTTCCAACGGCGGTGAGTCTTCATGAATCTTGTCGGCAATTTGAGCAAGCTTCTCCACGTCTGTGTGCTCAGTTGTGGCAAGAATCGGTTGAAACCGAGAAGGTAGGTTTTTCAACCACAATGTACGTATGAAATCAGTATTAACGCTGTTACCGGCGAGTTGTTGCATTCGTCTTAGCAGCTGCGATGGAGTTTGATCACTTAGAAGTATTTCTTCGAGGAGTTTTTTTTATTCTAAGTGATTCCGACTCACCATATATCTGCAGCAGTCGTGCCTTCAGGTTTTCGTAAAGTTGTTTTTCCGGGTTAGTCACGAGGTCTTGGACTTGAATAAGGACGTCAAGATCTATATTAGGAATTAAAAGCTGGAATTTGATATTACTAGATGTAATTTTTGATGTACGGAATACCGCTTCACATGTGGCAAACCATAACGCTGGGTTATTTTTCCAAAATCGTAGAAGACGGGAAGTAGGGCCTTGGTATCCATCTATTCGCGGGGGACTGGCAGGCTGTTCAAATCCGCTAGATGTGTCTTTAATTTTATCTACCATTGTGAAATTGGCCAAAAATTATTTAATGAATCGAAAATTGAAAAAAAAATATTTAAATCGCGTCGGAGGTCACCAATTGTGAAGTATTTTAAGACTAAGAGGTAACTTAACAATGCGTGTTCTAATTTCTTTTTTTATTTTAATAAAGTTGGGACAAACATAAACAAAATAATAACTTACAGGAATTCTTTACTGTCAAAAAAATAATACTTGTAAAGTTTGAGAAGCACTAGCTAACACACAACAACACTCGTTCACTTTTTTACACACACTAGAAGGTTAGTCATGGTTATCTTTTTAAGTACTCAGTGTTGCCATGTTCATGGTTATCTTTTTAAGTACTCAGTGTTGCCATGTTACCGTTACAGATTAATGTGTTTTTAAAAAAAATTAGAAGCCTGATGATGGACCATTATCTCGGAAACATGTAGCTACAAATGTTAAATAAATAGGAGTAATGCCAAATAAATACTTAAGGATTCTGTCTTTTTTATATTTATAATTTGTTATTTTCACTTCTCTGACAGAAAGTTCATCAGGAATTAACTTTACTGGTGGTTCAGTAGTATATTAATTGTTGGTTAAATTAATATTAATTCAAAATTGATTTAGTGTCTTATATTTCGATATTTCCTTATTTCCACTTTAATATTTCCTTATTTCTCATTTCAATATTAGAAGGTAAACAGAAGTTGATATTACTTTGAACAGGGATTTAGAGTTTCTCAGTAATTCTGCAGGAGAATAACCTATTCCCTCTAAAAGCAGCGACTAGAACATCGAAATAAATCGGTACAAGGTTGGAATCGATAAAAGGTATTCTGAGCGCGTTTAGGGGTTGGTGTCGCCGATCCGAACCATTACCGTAATTTTTTATCATTATAAGCTCCAATGTGTCCGTATTTCGTTCCTTGTTACACCACTATGTCATTTTTTGCAAATTAAAAACGTCTTAATGTCATGATCTATTAATTTGATTAAATTATTCTTAATTGGTACTGTAAGAAGGTGGTGGACGAGAGTTTTAATTGTTCAGAAGGAAGAAGTATTGCGAATGCAAGGACGGAGAGAATTCAAGAGAATAGAGGAATGGTTAAGTAAGGAATATTGGATTGCAATTGTTCTGCAGGATGGAGTATAATGATCGGAAGGACGAGATCATACATCTAGTGATTCGATTGAGGACTTGAATTGCAGGATACTGTAAATAAAGGGAGGGTGACGGGTGTTGATAGCTGTGCGGAAGGGGGGGAGAGCCAACTTAACTCGATGTAAAGAAGAGACACATGGTAACGTGAGGGAATTTATACCCTGTGTACGGTATAGTGCATGATAAAATTACTCACAATATCAACTTAACTATAGAATTGTTCTTGTATCCAATCCCGTTTTCCTCCGAAACTTCAGTTCTGTTTGTACTCGAACTGAACCAATCCACTAAAACAATATTCCGGGAAGGTTTAAAAATAATAAAATTTAAATGTACATTGTTGAGAGGCAGAAAAGAGATTTGCAACATTTTCATGTACTTTTATGGTAATGAATTAAAATCAAATCATATGAAATCAATAAAATTATTTCTGCCGAATAAACAGCATTGTTTATCATTACCGAATCAAAATATTGATCATTTGCCTTTTGATATTGTGTGTAAAAATGTGATTCAAGGGGTTTTAGTTGGAAACACTGATAACGCAGTCCATTTTCCGCAAGTTTCTTAAGTCTTCATCCATATGGATTACCATATAATATTATAAAATAAAAAATGATTGCATTTTCCAATTATGCTTTTACTTAATCTTCAAACTGCTTATCAGAGCAACAGTAATAGGTTAAAAATTATTGCTATGCGTGAAATTTGAGGTTATAATTCTCAAGAATTTACAATAAAAGAATAAAATTATTTAAGTTCTTTATTTAGTTGGCGAACCCATGACAGAGGATGCTAGTAAATATATATAAATAACGTGTGTGCATTTGTGTGTGTGTGTTTGTGAGACTTAAAATTTACTCCCGTACTTACAGTTTATCAGTAAGAGAAATTAAATAAATAAATTTAAACTAAAATTTCTTTCATATGCTGAAGGTTTTAGCATAAAAGTGCGGATCGAATGACAGCACATCGAAGAGTATTGGAAAGCACCCTGCCTGAGACGCAGCGATACAGTGTTCTTTGTCTGTATCTAACTCATTGCTTTCGGCAAATTATCTCTGATTCACTAGTACCCTTGTCTTTTCAGCATTAAGGTGAACAGTTTCATCTACTGAGAAAAAATCAGCATATCCTATTCCAATTCTTTCTACAAAGTTAACCGTTCATCAATATATTTTTGAATAAATTTTAAATATGGAGTATATTACCCATATATTTATAGATTTTTTTTCTATTAACATCCCCAAATAAAATTATATCTTATTAGTACCTTCTAGTAATACTTAATTTATCCAGGTAAACAGCCATGGTACATAGTACGTCACCAGGTTAAAAAAATGAGATATAAACCTCAAAATAAGACTGACAAGAAATTTATATTTTTTCTACTTGATGAAAATTCAAGCCAACGCTCTAAAATAACAATTTGCTACAGATAATAAATTATTATTTTAAAGCCTAATTAATGATTAGGTAAATGAAAAATGTCCGAAGAATGGAAAGAATCTATACTTATTCCGATTTATATAAAAGGTCTTGGAACAGAGTGTATCAAAAATCGTGGTATCCTACTCTTTCTGACTTGTTATAAAATATTTTAATCAATTCTAAATCACTGAATACGTGGAGGAAATAATCGGAGACCATCAATGATGTTTTAGACGGAGTCGTTTAACTATCACAAATTTTAGAGAAAAAAATAGAATTTAAGGGCGTAGTGCATCGGCAATACTTTGATTTTCAAAAGGCTTACGATTCGGTTAACAACCAAAATCTGTTTACATTATGTTTGAACTGGGGATACCAAATAAATATAACTGGTCAAAACGACCCTAACTCTTATTTATTCCTTATTTTTCATACCATAATTGATTAATCTCCTTCTTTTATAGATTGTAACCTCGCTTGAATGTAATTGCACTAAAATCTAAAACGAATATTGGCTTATGATGTATAGTATAAAATTTGTATGCAAATTTACTGAGGATCGTATAATCCTCATGCGATTTGAATAAATATAGTAATTTTTTTACATTTGCAACGAATTTCGATATATGTCCTACATAGAAATCAGTTCAAACCAAGAATTCCAATATTTCATCCTTGGATTGGTATATTTTTTCCATACGTAATTCATGATTTTTTTTTTTATTATTAAAGTAAGTTATGGTTATTAATAATGATGACCACAAGATTAACCAAATAAAACATGGTTTAAATGATTGAGCCTAATTAATAATTAAAATTAAAAAATATAAAGAATTAATATAATATTAAATTACATTAATTTTACAAGACTAATGTATAAATATCCTTTGGGTAAAGAAAGATAAATAGATAAATAGATAGATTATAGATAAATAATGCACTGTCTATTTATAATAAGATGCATTTTGAAATAAGTCAGACCAATTACTCGATACCATTGGTGTAATTTAACTGTAATATTTTTCAGTTGCAGAAACTTTGCTTCTAATATAAAACATTTCAAATGTACATTGGTGATAGTTTTTTAATACATTATTATGTAGTTATTAGGGAAGTCAAATGTAAAATCGCTGAAGACATTATACATATTTACAATTGGAAAATGACGAAATAGGATTACTATTTCTAACGGCCGAAACTGAAGCACTAAAAACATTAATGCGGCCAGATAATAGCACCATTTTATTTATACATTGAGGTTATTCTTACGGGATTTTCGTGGTTCCAGTAATAAAATTTATTTTTCATTTCACTGAATGCTCATACCAGTTTTCGAACCCTAATATACTATAAAATCATCAACCTGAGAAATATCAGTGGGGATACACATCAACATAACGTAAAAGGTTTTACTTAAACACATACGCTTCCTTAACCCATTACCGCCCAGAAACTATTTTTTTTTTTTTTTCGAAACTAAAAAAAAAAAATCATTTGATTTCAACGTAATATTGACCTTCTAAATTCTGTAAAAATAATTTTAAAAATAGCCAATATTTTCTTTATGGTGAAAATGGGTGATGCCATATGGCATCAATGGGAGATTCACTTACTGTTTTTTTTTTTTTTAGATTTTTAAGGAAATACAATAAAGTCCATTACACAAATTATATTAGAAGCAAAATACAGGTAAGTCCTAAGAATAAATGAACAATACAAAAGATATAAAAGTCCAAAAATCTTAAATTGAATACTTCAATAATATTATAAATAGAAATAATGAAAAAAAGTTTTAAAATGCATGGCAATTTCACATTTTAAAAACAATAGGAACATTTAGAATAGAATATAAGAAGCTGTGGATTTTTCTGGACGTGTTAAAGCCTTGCAGTAACATGTTCTGACACGCAGTGATTTGTTTGGTTTTGTAGTGATGACGCCACCCTTCACAGTAAAGAAGCATTTTTAGTGATGCCGTATGGCTTCAATGGGCGGTAATGGGTTAATTAATGGATGAAATCCAGAAACTTTGTAATATTAATATGTTTAAATAAAGTTGATAAATGTAACTGTTTTGTATATTATTTGTCTGCAATTAAACTATATATTGTATGTTGTATATAATAAATGTAGATAATAATATTTGCTGTTTACAAATTAATTTCTTGGGTTATTATTGCATTTGGTATGCTCCTTTGGCTCTCAAACCAACTGTTATATGTAACAGCAATTTACTTTTCAACTAACTAACGAACCGATTATTTAGCACAGGTATCGAGAAAGTTTTGGTACCGACTGATAACTTATATATAATTTTTTTTCCATTTTTTCTTTCAAAGTAACCCTTTGAAAGGACCGTTCATTTAAATTTGTAAGTTCCATACAAATGTATACTACGTACCGTAATATTCATATTTACATATAAACTGAAACATTTACAATAATATTAAAATATAAGAACACATTTTTAGAAGATAAAAGAAAAAAATAAAACATTAAATATTGAATAAGAAAATTGGAAAAAAAAAAAAAAAAAAAAAATGGACTACGGCTGATTTTATCAATAAATTTTTAAAGGACTTTTATGAAGATGTCCTTCCACCTTCTTAGTCCTTAATCAGTTGGTCAAATTTCAAGATATAGATAATTGTTTTGATCAGCTCTGCATTTTTTGTAAAAGTCATACTCTGTCACTGGCCAATTTTCAAATAACTATATATTACAATTTTTTAAAATTTTAAAAACCGATAGATTATTTTCATTGAATCTGAAAAAAATATCATAATTTAGACTTATTTCATTAGTGATCTGTCATTAAATAAAGCCTTATCTTTCTTAGTTCTATTGTTAAAGTTATTTATTCAGAGAACGTATGGTAACTTTACAAAGTATGATTATCTAGGTTCATGAGGATATATATTATTTTAACTATATATTATATATTTTATTTTAAGTCTATATATTATTTTATCTATTATTATAATTATAGATACCTAAGAGAGTACTGATCGTAAACATATAGTGGACAGAGGGACAGGCCGTAAAATACTATAGAGGCAGTTAGAGTAGTTATAGAGGCGACGCATGCGCACTGGACGACACCAGGGACCAGTCCCAACCGCGCCACCGACGGAGACGTAGACCTGGAGGAAGCCACTCGCACTCCACACCACAACACCATCGCCACCCGCAGCCTCAGGAGTTCAGATCGTCAGGTCAGCGACAGGTATGGATATGTTGTCCTATCAGTATGGATACCACCCCTGTATACAAAGATATGTCTATCCCTTATCTCATCTGTCATCCTTATCAGTTATTGTCTTATCACAATGTCATCTCAACATACTAATATCATAATTTAATCTTATCGAATTAATCTCGTCTCTCCCTGAATATAATTTGAAATGTAAATAAATAAAATTCTTCCAATTATATTCATACTTTGTATAAAATTTCTACATATTTATATACAAATATATTTTATAACATCTTTGATGTTAAAAGAGGATATTAAGATTTTATTAATGGGATCTTTCTTTCCTTTATAAATCCGAAGGTAAAAATCTTTGAGTAAGGCACCTCTAAAGTAAGGGTGAGCTAGGGGTGATCCATTCCTCTAGGGCCGGATAAATTTTAGTTTTCTTCGACTATTCTTTATTACTTTTTTTTATTTTTTATTAAAAACACCAGCCTGTTTGATATAAATAATACAATTGCTAATATTTATATTTTTTAATTTTAAAAATTGTTAAAACCATTTTCGAAATCTCATCCGTCACATAAAAGAGTGTATACACTAATGTAATTAAATAATATATTATCTATTTCAACAAAACACAATGTCCTTTTCTTTAATCTCAATTATTCAGTGTTAACTTTTAACTAACTTAAAAATGAATTTATTTCAAAGTGGTATACAATATAAAATATTACAATAGCTGCTGTATAATTTTAATAAGAATTATAAGGTACTGAACTCAACGATATAAATATATTTTTTTTAAAAACGTTATGGTTTGATTTTTAACCCGAATGGACAGCTATTGTTAGTAAATATTATCGTACATAACTAAAAATGATTCATAGTATATCATTAAGTGAAGAAAAGCTAATCCGATGTCAAGCTATTTTTGATTAAGAAAATGTCGTTTTCAATACAAAATTGTTAAATATACAAATGTCTTTATTTCGAGTAACTATTAGTCTCTTAATTTAATTATATATAATTTTCGTTCCTTGCATAGTAAACATACAGAATTATTCATTTCGTTTAAAAATTACTGAATTATAAATGATATATAAATATATAAAAACAAATATAGAGTTAATTTAATTTTTAGTCTCATATACATCTAAAATAATAATTATATTAATTCCACAATAACTAGGGAACCCAAGAAGGGAAACATTGTCAGAGTGAAAGTTTCTGATAAAGAATTTTATTTGAACTTAAATCAGATCTTTAATTCATTCTTATAATATGATACCTGACGTAGAGTGCACGGTAAATATGAAGCAAGGTAATATACTTTTAACATATACCGCAGCTACATCTAACATATAACAAAGGTATATAACAAAAAGAATTAATTACAAAAAATAATTGGACTTAATCTATAATTTTTACAGATTAGTGTTTTATATTAGGAATTAAATCCAATTGTAATTCCAATGTACGATTGAAAATAGAACTTTCAATATAAACATGCGACAAATAAGAGAAAAAAAATGATAATAATAATTACAATATGATATAATAATTATATGGTATTACAATAATTACAATGCGTTAAGGAAAAATACATGTAATGTATGATATAGTATATTATTATTACATTTCATAATTGATAAATTAATAACTGTTATTGTAAGATAAAAACTATAATTATTTTTAAACATTATATAAATTCAATCATAAAGGATTATTGATTTTTCTTTTCACTTTTCGTTGGTGATAATCTTTTAGACCACTTTGCCTTTTGGTTTATCGGATTGGATACGATCCAGATGTAGTTTGTTATCTTTGCCAGTTTAATTCCAATTCAAACATCCAACGTATAACTCAGGTCCATAAGGCCCTTAATTGTATACACGATTTGTCGACTTTAATGTAACACTACAAAATTGCTTATGTATTCCTTAGTTCTATTTCGAACTATATGTATTCGTTACACGTAACACTGATATTCTTCCATTAACATTTTTTTCTGGTTCACCATCTATAAGTACTATCAGGTTCTTGGGCCGTGGTAAAAATGTCATAGCTTTATGATCAACAGCGCCAATAAATTTTAGGTTGATACTGAAAGAAAATTTATGACTTTATTTCAAGAAACATCTCAGGCTTATTCCCTACAGAAAACGTTACTTGTATTTTAAAAAGAACACTCGTCATTGACGAAATAAATACGTTTAAGTTTTTATATAAATATCAAATTTATAATATAAGGGTATGATTAATGTATGAATTTAATATGTTGTGCATTATTTTAGTTTCAATAAACATTCGAAATTTTATATCAAAAGTTTTATATATCTTTTATTTTAATCGAATCATATTTTTAAACATACTTTACTGGCTCATTAACATGCTGGAAGGGTTAAACTACATAGCATATTAAAACTATATATTCTGCTAAATATAAATCATAATACATTTAAAATTTAATGTTTTATTTTATGATTTCAGACGTAATATTAAAAAGTTATAAGTCTATATTCCGAAGTCATTCTAAGGAAAGACGTTATCTACTGAAGTAAAAATATTTCATATATTGCGAATAAGATTAGTTTTATTTTATTAGTGAAAATAAAAAGTAATAAAAAACAAAACAACAACGATATTTTACCGGTAATATTTATATACTTAGTTATATATGGAAAATTAATCACAATTGCTTAATAATTTTTAAAACTAGTACTTTTTAGAGGATATTACATTCGGAATAATGTTTTTTTAGTAATTCAAGCCTATCTGTAAAATTGCATTCCACTTTATGTTAGTTTATTCATTTCATCAATTGTCACTGATTACAAATGAGCAAGAAACATATAATTACAATTTAAAATATATTGGATCTAATTCACGTATATTCACTGCCTCCAAAATATTTCTTGTAATTAGATATTTTATTTACTGCAATATAATTTTTTTTTTTTGTTTCAATACTAGATCTATAGCTTTAAATATGTTGTAAACATAAGCTATTCACTATAAGCAAATATATTTGAAAAGAGAGTAGGTATATTTAAATAATGTATGGATTATTTGATTGTTCATCTGATACTTATAGTGACATTAAATCTTTAGTACTGCATAATAATATAACAGTGCAATTTTTAAGGGTCAATAATTTTATTTATAGAATTATTTTAGAAGGTTATGCTAATGCATTTAGCTATTGAGAATAAATTTATTATGTTAGTTCTTAAGAAATATAAGAATATTCAAATACCTGCTCAACTGCATCAATGTTATCGAATATCTAAATCAGCCATGTTAAAATATACCAATCACTTATCTACTGTGTAATTATCGTGGGCACTAATTTCATTGAGAACAGAGTACTAATATAAAACACTAGTGAACACTAAATATATATTTAAAATAGATACTGATAAAACTGAAAGTAAGAGAATGATGTATGAACACAACGTTCATTTGAAATGCAATGGAGGGGATTCAGGTGTAAGGCAGCGCCCTCTACGCAACAATCAAATCAGCTACTGTTCTTTAAATATTTAACAAGTAATATATGATAAGGAAAATATACTCATATCAAATAAATATTAATTTACCATAATTGTTTTTAAAGATAATAAGAAGGTGGGTAATAATATAAAAAAACTATTACAATACTTAGCTAATTCACCTTGCAAAAAAAGTAGTTCCCCAAAACATTTACATTAAATTTTAATATTATAAGTCTTAAATGCTCGTTATTATAATTTAATTGTTAGTTTAAATAAATTAAACAAAAACTGCTCTGATTATTGAAATATAACTTATAATTTTGTTTTTCCTATAGACTTGCTTTTGACTTTTATCAAATACTCAGTCTAACTGACCTCTCCGTTTGTTTCGGGTGTTTTATGTCTCTTACCTAGTTACATTGATTAATTTTAGTGTTCTAAATCCGTCAAACGTAATTTATTATGTTCGGGAGTGTCTATTACGTTCTATAAATATAAAATAATATAATTTGGTAAAATTTATAAAAATAAATTGTGATTTGTTCCTGATTCTCATTAGATGACTGAAATTAACATGTAAAGTAAGGGAAATCATAAATAACTTTATTCATAATCTTTTGCAATTATTCTTATTACTTTTTGATTACTGGAACTAATGAAACAATTTGAAGGGTTGAGGTTGCAATTTATTTTAATAATATATTGGAAAATTAGAAATTGTCTTTTTTCACATTGATTTAATAGATGTGTTTTGAATATTTTAATTTAAAGATAAATCTGTTTGATATATTCTATAAATTAAAATTTTTAAATGTCAACTGCATTTTGTTTGTATTTGTTTCATGAAATTAGTATGAAAATATTAATATTGACAAAAAGTAGGGTCAAGTGGGTGGCAGTGTAACATCATAGCTATCTCTGTTCTTTTTTTAATTTTTCGCTGGGTTTCTTTATTTGTAAGTCAATCTCATGTGTCTTGTTCATCTTAAACAACTGTCATTGGACGTCAATTCGCAGGATAAATGAAAAAAATACATTTTTTGTAAAACATTCGTAAATAATATGGTGAGTGAAATTTGCTCTTGTTGGAAACTAATGATTTCTGGCGAGTGAGTATTAGTTCCCTTTAATCTTCAATTAGTTGGAGTTTGAATAGTTAAGAAAGTTTCTTGCGATTTCAAACCAGTATATAGAGCAATATGGCACAATTATTTTATTTCTAGGTGTGTTACATCGTAAAGAGTTCGCAATAGGAAAAGGAAGACTGACAGTCTTAACGATGCTAATGTCATTTAAGATAAAAAAAAAAAAAATTATAAATTTGTTTATACTTTGTTATAAATTTGTTTATCCAAAAATTGTTATGGAATATAAATGAGGATAAACGTTTTCTATTTTTCATATTTTATTTTGTTTAATGTATGTTTAGTGTCCCCCATGTTGTAAACTGTATCCTGCTCCTGGAGCATATTATAACAAATTTGTTATTTTAGATAACCACAAGAATAAGTATCTTTTAAGTATAATTTTTATATTATTTCAAGCCCAATATGAATGTTTGAGACAGAGAGAGAAATTTATGCAATTTTAGTTTATTCCATTTCTTTATTAATTTAAACCCTTGGAGGAGAAAAATTATTATATATAAGATTTTTCATGTATAATAAATGTGTTGAGAACAGGGCATACTGTTTACATTGAAGTGGGACTGGGCTTATTAGGGCGAATTGTGGCCGTTCAGTTTACAGTATTCTCAATAACTCAATTAGTATTACCTTCGCCGCCTTCTGCTATATCCTTCATAATGTAATTCAATCCAGTTCAATCCGGTTCTTCTTTTCGATTCCCGATTTATCTTAAAACATATCAATTTTTTTTTTTTATTTAGCTTCTCTTAATATATGAAGTAATTGTTGTTATAGTTTCCGTCGTAAATGTCCGTTTCAGACAGTGATTTGTGATAATCAAGAAAGAAGAAACAAACATCGTTGGAATTCAACCGTAAGTCAATCAAAGTAAATAATAATGTCATATTACTATTAATATTATTAACAGGGTATTTGTAACAGTATGTGTGACACTAAATTTCAGTTGAATACCATATTTGGTATTAGGTAGGTATATAAACTAACGGTAGTTTATTTTTTTTTTAGCAGTAGATTATTAAATGTCGACTAATGTTGATATGACTATGGAGAAGATACCACTTGTTTATTTACCATCCAACATTTTGATTGATTACATAAAAATGAACAAAGGGTTACAAACAAAGATTTTGTATTGACTTCCTCGGTATTTGAAGATGGATTAGGCCTTAAAAAACTAGAATAAAATATAACAATCCCACTAGTTTGCAGGAAAAAAATTTGAATTTTTTTTTTTTAACTGATGTTTAATGTTTCTGAAGTACTAAATGTGAAATTTAGCCAGGCTTTAATTCATGAAAAAAAAATGCCATAGTATAGTAAAATTGTTATTTATACTGAACTTAAAGTGCAGTAAAATGTTACTCATGAGAAAGTCCGAAGGGAGAAATATAAAATTAATATTTCAATTGATTTTTCTTTTTTGGGGGTGCTGAAACCGAATTTCAACAATGCTTCCTCAAAACTCTAAAGCATTCATAAGAGAAATGCAAAGAATAAAAAAAAATAATACTTTCTATTTTCCCTTTATATGAAAAACTGCGCATCCTATTAGTCAAATTACTCTTTAGAAGCGTAAAATTAGATGCAGCGGTTTGTAAACGATTGTCTCTTTCTTTTGACTATTCAAATGAACCTAATAAACGTCAAAATTCAATTGAAAATAAAAGATCTTTTTTTCCCTGGATTTATTAATTTTTTTAACCTAATCGATTAACTATATACCTGAGTTTTGATTTGTGGTTTGTTAAATAAGACATAGCAATAAATATCCAAAATCTCAAATTTTATTCATATCAACATTTTTTTTTCAAATTGTCACAAATAAGCTATTAAGGCCATTATAATATCATATTATTGTATATAAAAGCTGAAGAAACTATGTTTTTAAACCAACGTTAACTAGAAATTTCAATTTCCTAATATTTTTTTTTAGATTTATATTTATGAAACATTGAAACTGATTAAATAAATGAATTGAAAAGATCCTTTCTGATAACAAACTCTTAAAACTCATATTACCTTATAATATATTTTTTAAATGTAGAGATTTATTTTTATTAGAAAGAACAGTTCAAAGGGTTATTTTTAAAACTTTTCAATTTAAAACAATTAACATTTCTAAAATTCATAGAAATGTAATTTCAACTCAATTCCTCAATTAAGCAAGGTCATTTATTATGTTTATTTCTTATTTAAACTGGCACAGTAAATATATTTACACTTAGCTGGATTTAAATGTTTATATATATTATTGTTTCCACTGGATAGTGTAGTTTTCGACAACAATTAAACACAGTAACTTCTCTTTATTATTTGTCTTATTATGGGCATATCTTATTATATAGTTACAATAATAAAGTTATATATTAAATATGATGTTTCTACTCTATGATATAGATATAAAATAATTGAAGTAAAAAAAAAAATAAAATAATTTAATTCAGTAAAGCATCTTTCAGGGAAAAATTATTAAAATTATATTTAAAATAATCATTCAAATAAAACACTTTTTTTCTTATTTTCTTACTTTTATTTTTCAGATTAATATAACTCAAAACATAAAAAAAATATCTAGGGTCTATTATATCCAGGAAAAAAGAGGGAAAATGAAATTCAAGAAGAAAAAAAGGCTAGGTTAAAAGCCGGTAATGCTTGTTATTTCTCGGTCGTAAAATTATCAGTTCGGGCTTACTCTCCAAAAATTAAAAATTAGGATATAAAAAACTATTATACTAACAACATTTCTCTACGGATGTGAAACATGGCCGCTGACGTTAAGGAAGGAACAACGCCTTAAATTTTTTGAAAATAAAGTACTGCGTAGAATATTTGGCTCAAAAATGGATGAAAGACAGGAAAATTTAGAAGGTTTCGCGGAACTGCGCGAGTTATATCCGGTAAATATAATCCAAGTAATAGCAACGCGACGATTAAAATGGGCATGTAAAGTCGTTGGGTTTAATAATTATCGAATTCCGAAAAAAAGTAATCAGTTTTTAGCCGTCGGGTAAAGGACTGAGGAGTAGACCGAGACGAAGATGAGAGGATTGGGGCCGACCTGGGGGATTTGGGTTTTAGAAGAGTTGTTTGAAGGGAAGTGTGCGGTCGACGGTTGGTGGAGTCGGCATCGAACCTTCGGGTTCGCTAAGCGTTTATTTATTATTTATTAAAAAAAAAAAAAAATGATTATTTTAAATGGTAATTAAAACATTGTCTTGTAACTGTCTGTTTTCTCTCTAGAACATAAATGTTTCTTAGAACTGCATTTTTCTGTTGTTTTTTTATTGTTATTAATTTTGTTAACCTTGCAGACCAAGATCGGGATACATTTCGTGGGTCTACTACGAAACAAATTTTAACCCACCCAGGTGAAATTTCTACTCTCTCAGATGTCGATCCCCCCTAAAAAAGAAAAAAAATATGTGATAAGTGGAAACATAGTTAGCTAAGTCTGGCGAATAAATTGGCAATGTTTTGAGCATGATAAGATAGCTAAAAAGAAAAATCCTTAAACGACTTCAAAAAATTAAATTTTCTTTAATTTGGCTTTGTGTATATTCACATCTGCGACGTAAAATAAAAACTTTTCTGCCTCCTGTTAGTATTGAACTAAATATAAACTAAATTTTCTTCACTATAATTTATTAGCCCGTGATCTATATAAGTAAACAAAAGTTGGACATTATGGAATTGGACTTTGAATAGGTTAAGTGTCTTTTATTATAACTGACAAAGAGTGAAATCGTAGAAATAAGGTAAACTAGTAATTGTAATGTCAGATTGTAGAAATTATTGTGATGGTGTAATGTATAACATTTTTTTAGTATCCTGAAATCGGGAATATAAGTCCCTAAACATAGCGTTGTATGTAATGAATTATAATAAATTGAGTAATTATGCCATACAAATTGAATTTTTTTTTTCAATTAGAGGATTTGTAGTAAAAATTCAAAAATTAAAAGTAATTCCTTTTAGACCAAAGTTTCGATTTTAGACCAACAGCCTTTTCCTTATGACCACCGAAATAATAATATCTGATCTTTTTTTTTTTTTTTTTTTTTCAAGTTGAAATAAAAAATTTTAAAAATATTCTCCTTCAAGTTTAGAACAAAGCTTTCTAGAACTTATTACTTGAAAATACAGGATAAAAACTGGGTAGAGCGGAATTGTACATCACAATCAGCCGGGGTTCGGAGATAGCGGAGGAGCTCCTAATCCTAATCGAAAAACAACTCCCACCTTAGCTGTCAGCTAAAATAACAGACTCACCTTTCTAGGGCCACATCTGCGCAACAAAAACTGTCAGCTGCCAAATACTTTAATTCCCCCCCCCCCTTCCGCCCTCACCCGCACTGCTCAATTCTATATGGATTACCTCCTCTCCCGATTAATCGATCGCAGGTGAGATTAATTCCTTTTTGTTCCATTAGAATCGTAATAGAGTATTTCAGATCTAATAGCTTTATCAATTCGTTAAAGAGTTGAGGACATGTTTCCTTTCTAACAAAAATTTAAAGAAAATCAATACCCAAATTCTTTTATCTTATTTTTAATTTTAAAATACAAATGCTTCCCATTTGCTATCTATATTATTATATAAAAGGACAAACCATTTTTCGTTTGTGATCACTAACCGCGAAAACTACTGAACCAAATTTTAACCACGTCATCTATATAGTTCAAGGAAGGTTCAGCAATAATAAAATTTAATAAAATTCAATTATATTGCCACAAAAAAAACGATAAATATGTGATGCGCAGTGAAGTTTGGTAACCGACTGACAGGTGGCGAGCACCATTCGAGAATGGTTACAAAGGCACGGTGCTATATAGAGCTAGAAATTTAAGATAAAAATTACTTTAAATATATGGAGCGACATGTGGATCGCAGTGCAGTTTATAAATCAAATTTTACAATAATAATTAAAATGTATAGTATTGAGGGCCAGAAATAAGGTTAGCCAAACTGTCATATACTTTCATGATTATAAAATTAAATTTCAAACAGATGGATCGATAAAATTATTTCTGCCAAAGTGGATGTCTAATTACGCTTTTACGTACTCTTTAAAGACCTAATTAATGCAATTTTAGCCAGGTTAAAATTATTGCCATGCGTGTAAAAATCATTGAAGAAATAATGCTAAATTCCATTATTAAATACAAGCTTTTATCGATAAACTAATGTAATTCAATTTTTAATTAAAATAATGTAAGTCCTTTATTCATGAGAGCGGGCGACGCCGCAACGAGGTATGCAAGTATAATATATTCTTACATAATTTCCTAAAACTTAAATTTATTAGTGTATTAGGTTACACGATCGATCCATTTTTCAATATTAAAAACCTCCTACTTTTCGGGAGGGGGGTGTGTTATTCTCCTTCATATTCAACAAGAACACTAAATCCATAATCAAAACGGTGCTAACTTATATTAGATCTTCTCGTATTAAAGATGGGGAAACAATAAAATATAAATCTCCAAATGCGAAAAGGGTGCAGTCAGGAAGAAATAAACACGCACAAGGAAAAGTGCCACTTTATTATAGGGTTTTTTTTTTTTTTTTTTTACTTGGACGCATACCATTACATAAACTCTTTTTAATTAAAATCATTAATTAAAAAAAATAATTAAACCCCATGCTAAAATCATGATACTAGTATCTGTTACACATTCTTAAATTTGAAAAGACGAAATAAAAAAGTAATAATATACCACAATAAATAATAGAATCCAAGTTGAGACTATAAAGTTTAAAATTTACAGTTGAAATGACTTCCGTTTGGTTACTTCGGAATCAATCAGAAAGAATGATGCGAGTTTAACAATTCGGTGGAGCAGTGGTTCGATGTTACCGTTAATTACAGTCCTGAAGAGCTAAATTGTAATGTGCTAACACCTAATTCTAGATCCAACTAATTAATAAGGTCATGTAAACGTGAATGTCTATTAGCAAGCAGTCGATACTGTGAGGGTGGGCTGTTTGTTCTATGGAAAGTTGTGAGTTGTCTTCCACTGCTTGTTCTTCCCGCAATGTTACAGTATCTTTATCACTTCTCTTCAGGCAACGAATATTATACTTCTTGTTAGTAAGATATCTCTGTACAAAAATACATTATTTGTGCATTGACTTGTTTAATCCAAGAGTTTAGTGAACTGTTTTAACCTTATCTTCGAGGGAATGCATCCTAATTAACTTCCAATACCATATTATTATACGACCTGCTAAATTTTGTTTAAAATTCTTCAATTCAAATACTATATACACGCCAGAATCATTCATACCTAGACAAGTATTGTTCCAACGTTTATTGCCCTTCCAATAGATCTGTAGAGTATGATAAATCTAGTAATGTGTCGGTACCCAAATTTTTAAAAATACCTAAATTAAAAAAAAAATGCTACTATAAATAATAATCCTTCGAAAAGCTAAAAAATCAAACCTTACAATAATTATATAATAAATAAATTAGAAAACAACAAATAGGATTTATTACCTATAATATACATAATGGATATTAATCTTAATTAGGGCAAAATATAAAGAAAGGACCTATTTTACAAATTCGTATTTAAGATAAACATTCCAAAGGTTTTTGATTTCATTTATTACTTAAGGAATCGCTAATGTTACTATAATATTCTACAGATCACTGTAGACTAGAAAGTACACTGATTTTTGTCTGAGTGTTGTTTCAATAAAGTTATATGGTTCCAAAACCAGTAAACATGTAATGAACGGAAAACTAAAGTTTATGCTGGAATAATGAAATTCCCTAATTTTATAATGAATTATAAAATAATGCTGTTGTATCTTCAACTAATTCACATTGTCAAATTTTATTTTTATAAATGTTGAAAAAATTTCGATAATTAAGTATCACGAGACTATCACCGAAGTCAGCGGTATCGACCGGTTCCTAGGAATCGACATTTGTAATCGACACATCCCTAGTTAATTCTATTATAATCTTCTTCTCGATCAGACAGGAATCCTACCCTCCAAAAATTTTAAAAACGTTTAGATTCCTACTTCTCTGGCACCTCTTTCATTTCATCTAGCAGAAAATTAGGATACTCCTTTTAGAATGGCGTGGAACCAAACCGCACTTTCAACGCTTTTATGTTACACCTCTATAGCCATTGAAATTTCTTGCATTGATCGGGAAGGAGGGGTAGGACAAGGGGGGGATTTAGATTGACGATGGCCTTAACGTCACTCGAACCAATCTCTGTTGGGTGGTCAGGCCTGGTGGTGGGGAGGGGGGGATGGAGCGTAATTGATGTCTAAACTTACTCTTCGAAATTCAGTAAACCAATTTTAACACTTGGGTTCCGTTAAAATGTATTTACCTAACAATTAATAGCAGGTAAACATATTTATGAAGTTTTATGTAACAATATTCTGTTATTCAATGGTCATTAATTTAAGAGAAAAAAAAACTGGATTAATTATTTTTACCTAGTTATTGAAATTGCAACTTTATAAAAAAAGAAAATGCATCTATTATATGCGTAGGTAGATTAATACTATATCTAATATTAATATGAACAATGAATTATTTTAATAATGATAATTATTTACGTATAATGGAAAACAATGTTCCTTTATGTGTTTTATAAAAGAGCTTTTGTAGTGCAATCACTAAGCCTCCAAGGGATTTTCACAACAGTTCAGAGAGCAGCGCTGAAATCTCTTTGGTGCGACTTTTTGCAACATACAGAAATGAATGATTCAAAGCATGTTGAGAGCACAACGCGAACCATCGCGACTCGTGAGACACGACAAACGCGTGGCACAGTTTCTCGCGCCACGCGCCTCACGTCTCGCGACTCTACCACCCTCTACCATCCTAGTGCAGTTTTTCTAATACAGTTGTGAATCGAGTGATTCTTAAGTCATTTTTAATTGCGTATGAGTTTTTCTTTTAGGAAGATTTATTTTTTCAGAATATTTAAATTTCTTGGCTGTCAATGAATGCATTAAACCTCCATCAGTATAATCTGGATCAGATTCCGAGCTTAAATCTAATAAATTTATTTTTATTCTTGCTACACTCACTTTTAACTTTCTAATAAACACAATTTTTTACTAACAAACGTGTCTACCGATCGAGAGTCAAAGAGAAACTGCGTGGCAATATGCATTGAGTATCCGCTCGCGTCATGTCACCTCGCGCTGTGCCAGAAGTTCCTCAATATGCACCTTGCCTAAGATGGTAGACAAGTTTATTACAGGAACCATTTGGCCGAGTGTATAGTTTTTAATTTAATTTAATTTTTATTTTCGCTATTATTATTGCAAAGTTAGGCAAAATTTAATCATGATTCCCCGCATCAATCATCTAATTTTGATCATAACTAAATCTTTAAGTTTATTTCTCAATTAATTAAATCATTAATTATCAAAAAAGAAAACGGAAAGGTATAATCATAATTAGATTAGACAATTAATTTCAGGAAATTAGTTGCCAAATTATTAGTCATGATTTAGTGTATATAATCTGTGTAACATAGTACTGATGTGTTGAAAAATTGTGTATGTTGTAGAACTGAAGATGAATGTTTAGAATTCGAAACTAGTTTTCTAATAAAATAATCCCAAAAGAAGCGGCGATTATTTTATCAATCTTAACTACATAAAAGATTTTTCTTAATATTTTCCAATTTGTATGAGGTTCTTGAGGTTCAGTCTAATATGGACCTTACTAAACATCTAATAGTAACAGTCTAGAAATATATATATATATATATATATATATATATATATATATATATATATATATATATATATATATATATATATATATATATATATATATATATATATATATATATATACACATATATACATTTTTCGGTTTGGAATTGTATTTCAGTTTTTTAAATATTTTTTCGATTTATTAAAAAAATAAATAAATTAATCCATTTTTTTTAATATTCTACCCTTGCACAACTGTAATAAAATGAAATTGAATAAGACCCCTTCTCAGTAAGGGCTCGGTAACAGAAATCGAATCAGGATGATTTTGAAAAATTACATCTGAGAATTAAGGAAATCTTTGGGCGCCGAGCACCCCACCAATCAGAAGAGGTCTTTGATTAGGTGGGGAGGGGAGGGTAGGAGCTTGTTTAGCTGGGGAGGGTGGTTTCTCAAGGGAAAAAAAGAAAATGTCTCACTCGTTTTAAAAGAGTAATATCCTTTCTAATCTGAATCCTCAAAACGATCGAGCATTTTTATAATGATTGCTTCTCAAATAATTTTATTGCTATCCAGCCTTCAACCCCTCAATTTCCGTATTTCGCTCTAATTTATTCAAGATTTCTTTCGTTTAAGGGAGTATATTCTAGTCTGATTATTGAAAAATTCGATTGCATAGTAATGGAAATAACAAAAAAAATAATAGTAATTATAATACATTATAAAAAAAAAATCATATATGGGTAATGCTCAGATGACAGGCAATTTCCAGAGCGATTTACAAAACAAAAAGAAAAAAATTCAAGGTATCCTTAAGCCTGACATTTGTGAATCATTTGTCTGTAGGAGATAAATTTTAATTTTTAATTTCAAATTTCAATTTATCTGTAAAAGATACACCATAATCCATTTAGGAAATATCTGATCAGTAAACTGTCGGACAATTTTCGATCAAAACAACACCACAGCTAGAATGGGTCAAAAAGAGGGTTTATAACGTGACTTCTTCCATTCAAACCCATATAGCTCCTAAACTGTAGGTCCTAGTGAAAAATGTTTTATAACAGAAAATATTTTTCATAAAAATTCGATAGTTGAGCTATCATCAAATTTTCAATCCGAGCAACACAAACAGAGCTATAACGCCTTAGAGTTCCCCCAAAACGCATAACTACTAACTAGGGCATAGTCGAAACATGTTCCAACAACTTAAAAATTTCTAATAATACCAGGAACATTCTAATGCTTGGAACAACTAAAGTCCTGTTTTCCTAACAGAATTCAAAAAAAAAAAAAAAAAAAAAAAAAAAAAAAAAATTGAATATTTTGACCTAATGGGTATTACATAAGTACCTCAATAGTCAACGAACAATTTTTAATTTCTCAATAGAATTTTAGGAGTACGTTTTTATAATGGAAATAAAATATTAATAAATAAACAATACCATGCACAAACACAAGCAGTAATTTTTTCTTCACCTTGAGATCACAATCAAAATCATGTTTAATTATTAATTTAAACGAAATATTGGTAACAATTTTTTGCAACAGGTTTTTGTATTTTCATTTTTTTTTATGTATTTTAATATTTTTTTTGTATTTTAACTTTTATCACTTAATTTTTATTATTTCGTTTTAGTTTTAATGATTTTATTATTAGTTTTATTTTAATAATGATCATTTGTTTTATTGTCACATTTTATTATTATTAATTTTGTGTGTATGTGTACTTGTATATGTAGTATGAATAAATACATCATTATCACTTTTACCCATTGCCCTTCACTGAGGCAGATTGTACAAATATTTCAATAAAATTTAATATAAAAAAAAAAAAAAAAAAAAAAAAAAAAAAAAAAAAAAAACTTACAAGTTTTTCATTTCGAATCACGGAGAAGGTTTTAACGACCTTTCAGGATCTATTGCACTGTTGGAATAGAGAACTAAAATGCGACTTATGATGTAGGATTCACTAGTTTAGTCACTTTTTAACGCGTGAATTGCCGTTTCAAAATCTTACCACCTTTATTTTTTTACAGCCGTTATTTTTTTTTTCAATGTTTTTAGTAATTTTTTTTAAACGTTCACTGAATTAAATTTTTTCTGGGACGAAATAAAGATATTTTCATAACGATGAATATTCACTATTTCAACAACTTTTGTTTTAATTGTTGGCTAAAAGTGCCCTTTAATCTAGCGAAATGGGTATTTTAAGGTGAAAAATGAGGTAGAAATAATTCATCTACCAAAGAAGGTAAAAGCTGAATAAGATTGGGACATCCACGGACTTTAGAAAACCGGCCTTTGAGAATAAACAAGGCCAACAAAACGTTATTAGTTATGTCATTTTTTAATGAGATAATAAAATGACTTATCTTTGATTAGGTTTGAGAAAAGAAAAAAAATTGAACCCACAGTAATAGGCCCAGTACGAATGAGATCTTCATTTATCTGCTAATCATTTATATACCTTCTTCAGTTCACCTTTTTAGGCAAATCAGATACCGTTATGATGCGCTATTGACCAAAATTTTGACAGACAATTAGTGACACTGATGGCCACCGTGATTTGACAGAGATTGATCGCCGTCGAATCAAATACTCAAACCTTAAGCTGAGTATCTGTCATTATTCATAGATAAATTAGTGCTGGACCATCTGTCTTGCCTATTCTACAACCTATAGAATTGAAATACTGTAGTTTTTCGATTATAAGTCTATTTCAAGCCTGAGTTGATTTTTCAATAAATTATAAAGTGTTGAAAACAGGATTAATAATAACACATATGTTTATAGCGAGCTACTTAAAATTATTATTTGAAAATACAAATCTAATTAGGATAAGTCAATATGCAAAAACTTAAATTTGGAAAGAAAAATTCATATCGATAAAAGGTTGAATCTAAGTTAACGTCGGCTTTTTCATTTGCGTCGTTTACTATGAATACACTTTAAAATAGTGTTAAAATAGGTAGAATTAAAAATACTTTTACTATAATTACAATTTTATTATCTTAGTTTTGTAACACTCTCAATACAAGAAAAATCAGTTTGATTTAAGTTTGTGCTATTACGACATGAAACAAATTGAAGAGTACATGTCTTCGTTCTTTAATGATATATTATTTTCGTAAGGAAAAAAAATAAAAGTCATGTTCAAAGAAGAGTTTGTTCAATTTATTTTCAATTTGGATGCTATAAATAAACCAATGCCATTGAGATGAGCCGTTTGGTTTTACCGTTGGTGATTTCACTCACGAGGACCATGGGCGTTCAGAGAGTCCAGCAACAATACAAGATGGCCTAATTTTTTTAATTATAAAAATTATTGGCTTAAGTATTGATTATAAATAGCGAGTCAGCTGAAATACTAGTAATTATTATATTTTTTCGACTATAATTATTTATCTACATCTGTTAAAAACACAAATCTACAATCAGCGGATAGTAAATGACAAATGACAAAATATGTTAAAATGTGAAGTCAGGTATGACGAAGAAGGATACCCAGCAGTAAATCTTTTTTTACTTATAGGTATTTAAAAAAAACAGTAGATCTCTTATCCACCTCATTATCAGCATTTTTTTTTTGTGTTTTCAGATATGTAATTACCATTGCTTCGAATAGTGGGTTGCGTGTCGTTGTAAATTTAGGTTGAATCATTTGTGGACTCACTACAAATTAATAACATTTAGAAAAAACGAATTCAATGTTTAAAAAAAAAAATAATAATTATAATTTTTTCATCCTTTATTTCATACTTTCTTTTTCTTTTCTTTTCATTGTCAAATAGTTTATAGAAATTATTAAATTAATTTTTCTGTAATTTTAAATATTCTGAAATATAATTATTTACACATTAAATATAAAGTTGTTTCAGATTTCCCTCATTATGAATTATAATAGAATGAATAATTCTTCGTATTCTCTTCCAGCTTAAGCAAGATTTCATTTTGATTTCTAAATAAATTAAATATGTCATTTCTTTAAGATATAACAACGGTTATTTTTGGTTTCTATGTTACATTATAGTTCATCAAATAGAGTAAATTAATCTTTATTTGATTTCCCTTCTACCTTGAATATCGCCTATACAGGCTTCAGCACTTGGAGTATAGTCATATGATCCTTCCGTGTGAATACCTACATGCAACTCATTCACCACTATTTCCTACCCCAATATCTCTGGTCTTCTGCCTCCTTTTTGGGGTACAAATGTTGAAATGACCGGATCCCACTCCTACAAAAATCAATCGTCTTCTGCAGTTTACTTATCAGCCATGAAGATTTCTGTTGGATCAATCACTTGACCAAAACCATGGAAACCACTTTAATCTGTGAGGAATTGTGACAAAATATACAAATACTAGCATTTACATTGAAAAGTTTCAGCTGTCCAAATTCCCCATGCATATAATGAGGGAATTTTTTTTTTCTCAATCATCGATATCCAAGGCAGGTCGAAACATTGGCACGTTTTAAAGAATTTTTCTCTGACTACTAATTTTTGTAGTGTTATTATATTTGCTATCGAGCAGATTTACTAGACTTCGTTCGACAGTTATATATTTCAATAAATAAATGAACAAAAAAAAAAAAAATGGGAACTCTAAATCAAAATAACCGATTTTTTTTTTTTTTTTTTTTTTTTTTTTTTTTTTTTTTTGAATTATTTATTAAAATAAAACAATTTCGTTCGGATAAAAGAACAAAATATCGACTGCTTATTAGTTTTACTTTATTAATTTGAAAATTTAATTCTTTATTTTATATCATTGCCCTCTAACGGAAAATAAGTGTACTTTTATTTATTCATAAAAATAATAATTTTATTAGTAGGTATTTTTAATAATAAAAAGTGGACGAGTCATCACTTTTTATGAACGCAAACTGTATTAGGTCACTTGCGACGGAAGTAAGATTGAAAATAAACTATGAAGTTGATTGAAATTGAAGAGTTTTGTTGAACTTTAATCTTTCTATAGCAACTTGGAAAATAAATCGACTTCAAATATAGGTCATCTCATTTCACTGGAAAAAATTTCAGAAAAAAAAACTAGACTAGAATTAATTATTTCATTTTAACTAATGAATATATTCTGTTTAAAAAAAATAATCCTTATCAGTAATTATATTTTATAGAACATTTTACTAACAGGATCAAACTATTTAATTAAAATAAACAAGTCCAAACGCAACTAAATGCACTCACGAAAACCAGTGAAACATTTTCCTGTTTTCAGGAAAGGTTGTGATTAAATGGAATCTGCAAGAGTTAGTGGGCCAGAAAGATGGGCTGTTGTTTGAAAGCCGAATGAATGGAAGGAATGTTGTTTGTTTAACTTCGTCCTCCTTCTGATGGTTTCTTGTAAAACATTTGCTTTAGCCTTCCTGAAGGATTCCACTACTAATGGCAAATGTTTAGAATAAAGTTTTATTATGGCTACCGTCCTGCCAAAATAATTGATATTATGTAAGCTTTCCGATGATAACATTATTTTAAAGGATATATTATTTAGATATAAGATCCAGCCATCCCTCTTTTTATTGCTTAACTGTTTGGAATGTTTTCAATGTCAAAACTCTTTTAAAAATAGTGGTGAATTCGTTAGTAACTATCGCTGTATAGATATTTGAATTATTAACTAAATTATTAATGGTTTATTAGGTCTCAATTAACAAATTTTCAGGTAATACTGTAGAATATTGAGAAAAAAATCACATTTAAAGAAACGCTTGAAATATGTAAATTTTGAAGATTATGAAAATAAAATTGATTGAGATTTGAATGGGAGTGTTCGGGAAGGTCGAAAAAGATAAAAACGACATAGATAGAATAATATGTCATTGATTTATTTTTATTTTTTATTTTAAGATAATAGTACTTTATTACGGATTTAGAAAAGGCATTCGACAGAGTCAAAAAGGAGGATATATTTGGCCTGCTTTTCATATTGGTGCTGGATAAGGTGCTGAAGAGAGCCAAACCCAGATTGCGGCGTTTTCAACTAGGGCAGAGGAACCTTCAGCCTGCTTTGCTTACAGTTCTCGCTTTTGCTGAAGACCTCGTCGGGTTCGCTGCGGATGACTGGGACCTACAACACAACGTAAATATCATACAAGAAGAGTTGACAAGCATTAACATGGATATTAATCCAGATAAGACGAAATGTATAAGAATAGGAAGACGTCCTCACCGTATTATGAGAATATTGAGACTAAAGGGATCTAATCTGGAGCAGGTGCAGGACTTCAAATATCTAGGTGCCTAGATCAACGAAAGCGGTTATATCGATGGAGAGGTATCGCAAAGGCTGGGAGCAGCTGGTAGACTGTTCAACGCAATCCGGAAAGGTTTTCTCAACAGAAGGGAGTTGACGAAGAAGACCAAGATATCCGTCTACAAGTCTACGTTCCTGCCCATCCTATCTTACTCCTCCGAATCATGGACCCTTACCTCAAAACACAAAGGGCAGATCCTGACAATGGAAATGAGATACCTAAGAAAGGTTGAAGGAAGGACCAGGAGAGATAGGATCCGTAACTCTACAATAAGATCGAACCTCGAGGTACAAGCGGTAGAAACCACTCTTGAAGAAAATAAATTAAGATGGTGTGGGCACCTCTTGAGGATGAGCACGGAGAGAACGGCCAGGATAATGTATGAGACGAGAGTAGAAGGAAGAACACCAAGAGGAAGACCACGGATCACCTGGGAGGAAGGCGTGCGGGAGGCGTTCAGGAAGCGAGGGCTGGACTGGAGCAGGAGGAGAGAATTGGTTCAAGAAAGGGACACTTGGGTCAAGCTCTATAGAGGGAATCACCACACTGCAGAGAGGAACAGATTATGATGATGATGATGAGTACTTTATTACCAGATTTAGTGTATATTGTTTTTGTTGTTTTTAAATGGATATATCTTTAAGCTGAGCGTCTGTACTTTTTAGCTGTTACGTTTATTTCACATTCAAAAATGTAAGATTTTGACATTCTCTGATGGTGTCGCTTTGATCAAAAATTTGACGAGAGTTTCCCAGTCAGAAATTTAATGTAAAAAAAGAGGTTTGGTTACATAACATTTGTCGCTAGGCCTATCGTTCAGGAACTACATTGGTTTGAATGAAAAAAGTCGGATTTTTAACCGTTGTTTTCTCTGGACATCGTTTATCGATATTATAATATAAAATAACTAGATATTTTTCGTTTGTGATCAATAACCAAGAAAACTACTGAATCAGTCTGCACCTAATTTTAACCATATCATCCTTATACGTCCAGGAAAGCACAGCAATAGTAAAATCCACTAATTTTTAAATAATTTGTTATTAAAAAAGCAATAATTTGTGGATAACAGTGAAGTTTGAAAATTGACCTATAGTTGGCGAAAATCTACGTAAAAGTTTACAAAGGTTTTACGGTGCTATGTTGTTCTTGGGTTTTTTAGAAATAATATGTTAATCTATACATAGAGCCCAAATTATTAATGTTTTATTAATTACCTTATTGGATTTCTGATCTGACACGTGCAAACCAATTCAGTCTTACTTTAGTGGCATTTAGGAAAGAGAATAATTATCATGAATATTCAACTTACTTTATTTATGAAAATGATTATGTAGATATAGATAAGGTCAGCACACAATTTACCAAATATAAACTTATTACAAACTATTACAAATAGAGTGGGTACTTATCAAAATGGAGTATGGGTCTTCAGTCGGCGTATTGAGTCCGGTCATAATCAGGGCTTCCTTCCTGTCTCTCTGGGCTGGCCATCCAAGAGATCATCGCTGAGGACCTCCAGCAACTTCCCTCAGCCATCTCACTTCCAACCGTCTCTCATCTCTTCGTCCACTCTCCGTCGATCAACTCTTCTACCAAAACTCTCCTATTTCGTTTCCAGGGCCGAGAATATATACACGCGTATCCCTTCCACTTTTCTTTTAGATTCCTTTGTCTGGAAATTTTAATTTCTTTGTTTAAGAAACTTTTGTTGAAAGAATATTTTACAGCGGTGGTCCCTCCGGTTTGACCTAGCTTTGTCTGACCCAGATCTTTGAAAGGTTTTATGGCTTAACAATCCTACTCCCGTCTTCAAAGAAGTGCCGGCCCTTTTTGATCACGCCGTCTTATTATTAATTATTAACAAAGCATTGCTCGGAGTACCCATAATACATTGCAACGGTGTTATATAGAGAATAAAATTGATAGTGACATTTACTTATATATAATTAAATTACCACAAAAGATTTAAATATGCGCAGCGACATCTGGATTCCAATTGTTTGGAATTCGATCGCTATGTGGTTAGAACCATTCAGCAATAGAGTTTACAAGATAAAACTACTAAACCCATCTCACTAAATTTTAACTGTCTTCTTTATTGTTTTAGGAATGCTTAGCAACTAGGTACGGAATTTAAAACAATAAACATTTAAATGTCGAATGTTTAGTGGCTGAAACGAGGTTTGTCGCACTGTGATACACTTATATAGTTAAAAATTAAAATCAAATCAGATGAAATAAATAAAATTATTTCTGCCGAATAAAAATTATTACAAAATCAAAATTTCGATCCTTTGCTTTTGGATATTGTGATTAAAAATAAGATTCATGGACCTTTTAGTTGTAGGCACTGATAATGCAGTTTTGGGCAAACTGATCCGCGAGTCTCTCAATAGTCACTGTCAATCTGGATCACCAGTAACTTATACATTAAAATAAAAAATTGGATGTCAAATTATGCTTTTATGTGATCTTCAACCATCTAATCTGTTTTAACCAGGTTAAAAATTACTGCTATGGGTAAAACTAGCATTGAAGAAATAATGCTTAATTGCATACTTTAGTACATAATGTAAATTAGAAAAACCATTATAAATATCTATAATCTATTGTTTTTTGTCCAAACAGGGAGAAATTGAATTTTTTTTTAATTTTTTTTATATGCAGTTGTAAATTTCAAAAAATGGCTAAATAACTAACATTTTAATTGGAGAGTGAATCTTATGTCAGTTGGTAATAATAGCTGTCACTAGATAACTGTAATTCAATTATTTTTATGATTTTATTTATTATTGTTATTTTATATTTTATTAAAAAAAATATATTAGAAATCATTTATAATCTTAAATTTATATTCTTCCCATATTTTTTTTTTCAAATAAAATATTCCGAATATTAAAATTTAATAATAACATAATGTTTTAATTTCATTATGATTAACAATATACGAGTACTATTGTTTATAGCCTTAAAATATTTTATTCATAGTTTAATAATAAATAGTTTTGAACGTTATAGTTAAAGGTGTAAATATGGATACCCTCTTTTGTATTTGATTTAAAGTTGCTTTTAATTTGAAACATTCTCTTTTTCTTGTCTTTCATCATAAAGTTTCTTATATGCGAGAATGCTAAACAATGATTAAAATCAATTATTTAATTTCAAAAAAAGTCACCAAAAATAGTTTAAAGCAAGGTAAAACACTTCGAAACGATAGAAAGCTTATTTATTACAATAAAATTTGTTTACGGAGATCGCAATCATAACTAGCTCATTCAGCACCGGCACGATCTAAGTTCCCACATTTGGAAACATTTTACTCACACCGCTCCTCCCAGTGTCTTCAGAGACCTTTCCATCACAAAATGCAAATCTAGATTTCATATGTCTGAAACAAGAAATATGTTGAAGTTCCCGGGGAAATGGGGATTCATATTCACACCAAGATCCATATTTACACCAGTTCCACCTAAGAAAGATGGCCACTATCGCATGTTGTCTAAAAGTGTGCTTGACTAATGGTGTACTTCAAAAAGTAGCTTTATTTCTCCGCATTCCGGATATCACTGTAAAATAAACAAAGGAGCGTAAAAAGAAAATGATTTTTTATGCCTCTTAAAAGTTTGCAGTACAGAATAAACACCAGTTTGCACAATAAATCAAACTGCATCTACACTAGTTGAAAGAATGGTTCCAAATGCGGTTTAGCTATCTTATATTAGCAAATGGCTCCATAAACAATCCTCGCTGCCAGTCTTCAATATCTCCCTTAGCCAGAAGGTAGGGGTGCCCATATTTACTTCCTTGCCTGATTTTACACCTTTTCCTCTAATAATAAAATCATATTTACAAGGGGACGTTTGCAGTTGTAACTCACAGATTTGATTGCCGATTTGTGTGTGGGTAGTAGGGACCTATAATAGAGCGAAACTAGAGTTATAGCCGCCAATGGGCATAAGGAGCCGAAAAAAAAAATAAAATATGAAAATCACGTTTTATTTTTTTTTTAAGCTCTCAGTCAAGATAGAGAAATGATTCTTACACGCTTAATTGCAATAATGTATGTTATTTGATATAAAATATTTCCGCTATGCTCAAGACACCACCCGGCTTAAGGTTGCTCAAAAACTCTAAAAAAATGACAAAATTCCAAGAGAAATCTAAAAAAAAACCCTGATATTAATGTTAGATTATTCATCAATCATAGGGTTTCAATTCAGTAATGTTTAAACTAAAAACTGATATTATTTTCAGATTTCTCATCTCCATAAACATGTAGAAACTAAATTTAGTCAAAATCAAAAATAATTTTTTTTTTTACCTTTAAAATTTTGTAAGGCAAAATGCTGCCAATTTCTGAAAAAATGTAAATAATTTGTGCTATCTCACACATTTCGCCACCGACTACAACCAAATTAAGGTTGCTCAAAAACTCTAAAAAAAATGACAAAATTCCAGGAAATCCGCTGTAAATCAGTGGATTTTTTTTTCATCAACAACTTACCTCAAATTTCGATTTAACGCACCATAAAACCTTTATATGTGAAATTTTATCAAAATCAAAAAATATTGATTTTTTTACCCCTTCCGAGGAGGATAAAATTTTGAAGTTGAGATTTCATCAACAATTTCTAACGGCCACAACAACTGCTGTGTTCAACCGATTACAATAGTAACAGCATCACTAGAATCAGCATACATTCTACTTTTTATTCATGCATATAACATTGGGACTACTTCAGATTTTAGTAGACAAAAACTGATGTGAATAAAAAATTCGAGGTCAGCTATAACTTGAGATATCTCAACAAGCATAAATCCTGCAACCTCCGGTTTTAAGCTAAACTATGCACTTTTACGGCTTCTAGATGCCCTTAAAATTTGGTTGTAGTCGGTGGCGAAATGTGTGAGATAGCGCAAATCATTTACATTTTTTCAGAAATTGACAGCATTTTGCCTTACAAAATTTTAAAGGTAAAAAAAAAATTATTTTTGATTTTGACAAAATTTAGTTTCTACATGTTTATGGAGATGAGAAGTCTGAAAATAATATCAGTTTTTAGTTTAAAAATTGTCCTCACCCATATTTTTATTTCAAACTGAATTGAAACCCTATGATTGATGAGTAATCTAAAATTAATATCAGGTTTATTTTCAGATTTCTCTTGGAATTTTTTCATTTTTTTAGAGTTTTTGAGCAACCTTAAGCCGGGTGGTGTCTTGAGCATAGCGGAAATATTTTATATCAAATAACATACATTATTGCAATTAAACGTGTAAGAATCATTTCTAGATCTTCACTGAGATCTGAGAAAAAAAATAAAACGTGATTTTCATATTTTTTTTTTCTCGGCTAATTATGCCCATTGGCGGCTATAACTCTAGTTTCGCTCTATTATAGGTCTCTATTACCCACACAAAAATCGGCATTCAAATCTGTGAGTTACAATTGCAAACGTCCCCTTGTTAGTAAAAATATAAACCTGGGAGATAGCAATGATCTCCTCCGTTGTTTGTTTAGGAAGGATTAGCTGTTTGTTATTTTAATATTTATTAGAGTAATTCTGTATTCCTATTAGTCTGAAATCCCTTAGTCTTGTCCACAAAGGGATACATTATTAATGGCTACTGAGAGAAAGGATGTGGGGTGGTTGGTTCTTCACCAAGGGTGAAACTAATCCGGTTAACTTCAAGCTAAACAAAAACCATCAAGTTCCTTTAGACATGACTTCGTAAGTACCCATTCTTCCTGGCGAAGCGAACTTTCAGCTTCTAAGTAACAAGTATTCCGGTACCCTTCAAGCATTAGTTTATTTTCAGACAACTTGTAACAGCTATAATATTTATTATTGTTCATCGTTAGAATAAAATGGATATTAAAACAATATAGTGTGTTTATTATATTTTTATTGTGAATAATTATGTGTGTTTATTTGGGATAAACACCCTTATGTTGTGCTTTGACTTTCCGATTTATGCAGGAAAGTCAAATTATCCTAAATCTTGTCACCAAATAGATGTTAACCCGTCCAGATGGGATCCAAACCCACTACCTTTATTAGCGAGCGCGCTTTTTGAATAATTACAAGTTGCCTCACTGAAGAGCAATGAATAATACGGATAACAATGACTCATTCATACAATATCTACGATGATATAAAAAAAAAGAAAAAAAAAAGTAAACTAAAAATAATGAATAAAGTAAGAAAATTAAAATAAACAGCCTCCTATTTAAAATGAACAGCTTCTAAAACAGTGGCTTTTATGTCTAGTTGATGTAAGGGATATTAAATTGGTGATTTAATTGAATTGAATTGAAATTGACAGATTCTATAAAATACAATCAGCAGTATAGGTAATTTCATAAAAATTAGTTACCAAATGTTTTAGAAACAGTATAAAAATATATAGCAGCAAAAGCACAATACGGGCCTCAGTTCTTTAACAAATAAAAATGAAGTAGCCTTCAATCTATGTATATCTAATTTAATTTTTTTTTTTTTTTTTTTTATTCCTACGAGACTAATTCTTTTCAGATGGCTTAACCATTCCAACCCAAGTTCATCGTAAATATTAGCCTCTGCCCTAAGTGTGATTGAGTATGAAAAAAAAGATCACTGATGTTTGTCTTCTGATTTTTGTTCAGTGGGTCCTACTGAGCATGAGTGCAAAATGCAAAGTGCATTTCAAGAAATTGCTTGCCCGATTCACTTGATATAAAAAAAAAAAATATGATATAATAAACATTTCTCAACATAAAAATATAAACGGTTTGATTCGAAGTCTTAATAGCACTCAGTATTTGAGTTACAGAGATAATAATAACAGCGCAACATCGACTCTTTCCATCCCTTCCCCCCGCACTCTAATACATTCAGGGTGGCAACATGCAGTTTCATGTTCAGTAGAACCCTCTGAACAATAATCAGAAGAGAAACATAGGTCCGCTATTTTTGCATACTCATCTACACCCAGCGCCTAGACTATATAAACATATCCGCCACCTTGGTGTCTACTCTCATAGTACAACGCTTCATTCATAGTCAGTTGTCATTTCTGATTTTATCTACCGGCATGATGACCTGAGCCCTGATTTCTATGTTTTTCTTATTCTTCATATCGGATTACATATTAAAAATCTCTGTTCTGAATCTACAAGGCAAGGGAATTGTTCCAGGAAAAATAAAACATATCAGGAAACTAGAGTACACAATCCACTTTTCCTGGTCCATTTGTCAATAACAACCATTCATTCCAAATGACTTGTTTAATTAATCTGATGGATTATTGAATATCGAGATACTTTGAATGATTGAGGGATTCCAGTGGCATGATCAATGCGGAATGTGTAAGGATTAGATCCATAACTGTTGTGAATCCCTCTAACTGACAACATCATTCCAATACTCAGAAGCTGGAACATCATTCCAAAACCTTCACAATCTAAATCGGACTGGATTATAAACCATTTTGTTCATTATGATATATTCTGCGTTTTCTAGTTTTATTTAGAGGGTGAATCTCCACTCCAAATTAGAGATATAATGTCATACAACAATACAAGAATATGAGCAAAGAGAGATATCAGCTAATTTCTTATTTGGTCTATCCAGTACAACAATAAGCATCGCGAATGAGAATCAATAGGTATTGATTTATTTAAGCTATATTTGTTTGTTTGTTTTTATTTTTAACCAAAAATTTTTATCCGCTTTGTCATCAAAGCTGAGTCAATTGAGAAGTAGCAAACAATCATCGCAATTTGGCAAGCCTGGAAAGCACAATGGCATTACCTCTCCTGACACAATAACCTGAACATTTTCGACCACGGAGTTATAGACGAGTGGAGGGGGTTTACCTCTCAATAGCCAGGGCAGGCAGCCATTTTGGAGTGCACCGTATTATCAGTATATTAGCCGCTTATCAGTTCAAATTTTGGTTTCCTAGGCTTTATACTGCTGTTATTTTATTTTAGTGATTTATTTACTTTAGTGATTTACTTATATTATTTATTACGAACCCTTTCAATTGCCCTAGCCAATATGGAATGCAAGTCGCCAGTTGGGCATTGTGGGCGTGGCCGGTTATGTTTTGGTCTCGCCCCTCACGGAACAATATACGGAAAGGGCCTCTCCATAGTACTATAACTCCATATTTTCGACAAACAGCACTTTTTTTTTGGTTTTTTTAATCAGATTGTTTAGTGTTATTCCAAATTGATTTCATGTTTTGTTTTTTTAGTAACTTGAAAGAAAACTTAATTTTTTTTAAATTTATTTATTTGAGTTCCCTATGTTCACATCGGTTTACCTAAATCAGTCTTTATTTGTCAAATACGATGATTATAACCTATAAGTAATAATTATTATACTTTAGATGTATCTTATCATGAATTAAAACATTCTATTTTATTTTACTTATTAGTTTGGACACCGTCAACTAATTTTGTCTATCGAAGTGTTTTTGTAGACAAATCAAACAAAAGCCAGAATTCAAAAATGCGGAATAAGATATTGTTTTTATGGCTTTATCTATGTAACACGAAAATATCTTTTATGTAGTTGTTAATAAAAATAAATGTTAAGTACTGAAATAGCAGTTTCCTTTTCATGTACAAGCCGTTATACTACATTTCGATTAGAATTAACTTTTTTCTATTACAACAAAACCAAGTTGTAAGTTATTTATTCAGTATTGTATAAGTTATCGAATTTATTTTTTATTTATTAAGTTTTTCTATTTCTACATTAAATAACCAGGTGTAATGATTCAAAAATATAAACAAAGAACGCCATGTTTATTTTAAACTAGCATTCCCATCGCGGCTTCGCCCGCCCTCATAAGTAAAGATAATTTCAACTGAAAATTAAAGTTTTATTTGTTTATCGATAAGATTCTTGTATTTTAGCATGTGGTTGAGCATTATTTCTTCAATGATTTTTTCACGCATAGCAGTAATTATTAATCTAGTTAAAATTGCACTGATTAGGTAGTTGAAGATTACGTAAAAGCACCATTAGACATCAAATTTTTAATTTTAATGTATGAATTGATAATCAAGATGGATAAAGACTATTAAGAAAGTCTTGCGGAAAATAAACTGCATTATCAGTGCTTACGACAAAAGGCCCCTGGATCATATTTTTACATACGATGTAAAAAAGCCAAGGATCGACATTTTGATTTAGTAATAATTTGTATTCGGCAAAAATAATTTTATTGATTTCATCTGGTTGGATGTTGATTTCGAACTATAAAAGTATATGACAGTGTGGCAAACCTCGGTCCTGCATCTCAACATTATACATTTTAATGTTAGTTATTGTAAATTTTACCATTGCAAAACCTTCCTAGAATTATAAAAATTATTTATTTAGATGTCGGTACAGATAGGTTTAGTTTACCATTGTTAACTCTATTGTGGAATGGCGCTATACACAATCGGTCGATTTTCATTCTTCACTGGGATTCACATATCGCACACCATATTTAAACCTTTTTTAATAGTTTTCGTGATAGTTTAATAAGTAAATTTTATCATCAATTTCAAGCTGTTTTGTAACCTCTCGTGTAGAATGGCACTCGCCACCTATCGGTCAATTTTCAAACTTCACTGTTGTAAAGTATTAAATATTAACTTTTTTTAATCAGATATAAATTAAAAATCAGTAGATTTTAATATTGCTAAACCTTCTTAGAACTATGAAGATGATGTAGTTAATATTGAGTACAGATTGGTTCAGTAATATTCGCGGTTAGTGATCAAAAATGAAAAATGGCTTGTCCTTTTATAGAATAGTATAAATTATTATTATTATAGTAAATTTTCTAATTGTAAATCTTTCAAGAACTATGAAGATGATGTAGTTAAAATTTGGTTCAGATAGGTTCATTAGTTTTACTAAAACGCTACTGTCGCTTGCCACATATTCGATTTTTAAATTTCACTGAAGAATCCAAACGTTCAGATAGGTTCATTAGTTTTACTAAACACGCTACTGTTTGCCACATAGCGATTTTTTTCACTGGAATCACACCACATATTTATAGCTTTTTGGATAATTTATTTAATTTAGTAATTTTATTATCAATTTCTAGCTATATTTAACATCGGATCATTGTAACCTCTCTTGAATGGCGCTCGCTTTACTACACACCACATATTTATCGCTTTTTTTTTTAACAGTAATTTAATAGAAAATATATAAATTTTATTATTGCTAAACCTTCCTTGAACTATGAAGATGATGTAGTTATATTTGGTACAGAATAGTAGTACTATAGTTTTCGCGGTTAGTGATCACGAACGGGCTTTGTCAACAATTCATGGTCGACATGTACGCGAAGATTGAGAGCGAACGACTACGATACTTAAGATATAATCAAGAAAAGCTGCGCGCGGAAGAGTACATTCATTTGCGAGACGCTATCAACAACAACGCCGACGTCGCCGAAATTGGTAACCATGTCATTTTACCATCATCGTACGTAGGCAGTCCACGTCATATGCAAGAATATATACAGGATGCTCTGACTTTCGTGCGCGAATATGGACGACCATGTTTATTTATCACGTTACCATGTAATCCAAAATGGCCAGAGATTCATCTTTGCTACTGCCTGGCCAAAATGCAATACATCGCCATGATATTACAGCACGTGTGTTCAGACAAAAGTTGAAGTCTTTAATAAGTTTCATTACTAAATCACATGTATTCGGTCCCACACGTTGCTGGATGTATTCGGTTGAGTGGCAAAAGCGAGGATTACCTCATGCACACATTTTGGTTTGGTTCATCGACAAAATCCGTCCTGAAGAAATCGATAGTATCATTTCTGCGGAAATTCCAGATCCATCCACTGACCAACTGCTGTTTGATATTGTTACAACAAACATGATTCATGGTCCATGTGGTACTCTTAATAGTTCATCGCCTTGCATGGCTGATGGAAAATGTACTAAAAATTTCCCTAAAGATATTACTAATGATACGGTCACAAATGTCGACGGATACCCAATATATCGTCGAAGAAATCCTGAAAATGGCGGACAATCATTTATTAAAAATATCATCAACACAGACATTGATATTGACAATCGTTGGGTGGTGCCATATTCGCCTCTGCTGAGCAAGACATATAATGCTCATATTAATGTTGAGTTCTGCAGTTCTGTGAAGAGCATCAAATACATTTGCAAGTATGTCCATAAAGGCAGTGATATGGCTGTGTTTAGAGTGGAAAATACTAATGTGAATGCTCCTCCAGTGAATAAAAACGATGAAATTACGCTCTACCAAATTGATCGGTACATCAGCTCCAATGAAGCTGCTTGGCGTATCTTTGGTTTTCCAATTCATGAACGGGATCCAGCAGTTGTTCAGTTAGCCATCCATCTTGAAAACGGTCAGCGTGTATTTTTCACGAACGAGACAGCGATTGATCGTGCAATAAATCCACCTAAAACTACACTCACTGCATTTTTTGAATGTGTAATCGTGCGGATGATTTTGGTGCCTTTGCACGAACACTACTCTATTCACAAGTACCACGCTATTTCACATGGACTCAAACAAAAACATGGATGCCCCGCAAGCAAGGCTCACCAGTTGCTGCATGTCTCAATTTATTTAAATCAAACGCCTTGGGGCGATTATTTACAGTCAATCCAAGACACACTGAGTGCTTTTATCTTCGACTGTTGTTGGTTATGTTACTGGGCCCATTATCATTTCAAGATATACGTAAAGTGAATGGGCGACAATATCCAACGTATAAAGATGCATGCCTTGCACTCGGCTTGCTGGAAGACGACGACAACCAGTGGGAATGCATGCTTGCTGAAGCTGCATTGAACTGTACAGCAATACAAATTCGTCGACTATTCGCTATAGTGTTTGACTACATGTTTCCCAGCCCGAGCACAGATATTATGGGAAAATCACAAAGATTCAATGACTGATGATATATTGCATCAACATCGTATACAGTGCCACGATCTAACCATAACATTCAGCGGCGAAATGTACAATGAAGCATTGATTGCTATTGAGGATCTTTGCATTGTCATTGCCAACTTACCACTTAGTAATTTCGGTATGAATTCGCCAAATCGAACTGCATCTGATTTAATGAATACTGAAATGAATCGTGAACTGCAGTACAGTACTGTAGAAATGGCAGCGATTGTTGCCCGCAATGTCCCACTAATGAATGAGGAACAAAGAACCATTTATGATCGCATTATACTCGCAATTTCAGCTGGACAAGGTGGGTTCTTCTTTTTTGGATTGCACCGGGTGGAACTGGCAAAACATTCGTTATTTCGCTAATTCTTGCTGAAATACGATCAAATAACTGGCATCGCATTAGCCGTTGCATCATCGGGCATTGCAGCAACTTTATTGGATGGAGGTAGAACAGCTCATTCAGTATTTAAGCTGCCACTAAATATTCAGAATAACCCGTACGCAGTATGCAACATTAAGAAACAATCGTCCATGGCCACTGTGCTGAAACGGTGTAAAATTATTATTTGGGATGAATGTACTATGGCACACAAACATTCACTTGAGGCGTTGAACAGGACATTGAAAGATATTAAAAACAGTGACAAACTATTTGGCGGCGGAACTCTGTTGGTCCTTTCAGGTGATTTCAGACAAACACTTCCAGTCATTCCCCGTTCAACATACGCTGATGAGATCAACGCTTGCTTAAAATCATCTCCATTGTGGCGTAATGTTTAAAAAATTACAGCTAAAAATAAATATGCGCGTTCAAATGCTTCAAGATCAATCCGCTGAAACATTTTCAAAACAGCTCTTAGATATCGGTGATGGAAAAGTTGCTATAGATGAAACTGGATACGTAAAATTACCGACCGATTTCTGCACAATCGCTGATTCGCAAGATACTCTCATTGAACAAATATTTCCCGATGTACACACACAGTACATAAATCATGAGTGGCTTGCAGAAAGAGCGATTTTAGCGGCAAAAATTTCGCGGTTAGTGATCACGAACGGAAATGGCTTGTCCTTTTATATATAACTTCATCATCCCCCGTCGAGGCTTCGCCCTCTCTCATAAGTGAAGATCTTAGATAATTTTAACTAATAATTGATTTTTTGTTTATCGATAAAAATCTTGTATTAAAGTGAACAATTGAAAATTATATTTTTGATGATATTTTCACACATAGCAGCCATTATTAACTTGGTTAAATTTAGATTGATTAGGTGTTTGAAGATAACATAAAGCATAATTAGACATCCAATTTTCAATTTTAATATATGAGTTGGTAATCCAGATGGACAGAGACTATTAAGAATCTTCATTATCAGTTCTTACAACTAAAGGTTCAAAGTTCATATTTTTACACACAATATTAAACAGTGAGGATCGGCATTTTGATTTTTAATAATTTTCATTCGACAGAAATAATTTATATTGATTTGATCTGGTTGGATTTTAACTTCTAACCATAAAAGTATGTGGTAGTGTGGCAAAACCCGTTTCTAACACTCAACATTGTACATTTAAATTTTTATTGTTTCTAAACCTAGAACAATGAAAATGATGCAGTTAAAATTTGGTATATTTCACTCCATATAGCTAGCTGTTTTTATAACAATTCAATTGAAAATAAGTAAATTTTATTATCAATGTCAAGCTCTATGTAACACTGTACCATTTAACCTTTCATGTTGATGGCAATTGCCGCCATTTTTGAACTTCACTGTTATCCACTTATTATTCATTTTTCAATAAAGAATTAGTTGAAAATCATTAGATTTTACTATTGCTAAACCATCCTATAATGATGATGTAGTCAAAATTTGGTAGAGATTGGTTTAGTAGTTTTTGGGGGTTAGCGAACACAAACGAAAAATTGCTTGTCCTTTTATATAATAGTATAACCTTATACCGCCATATGTTAGAATCGTATAGAGCTAACAGATAATTGTGACTTACAGATAATATACAAATAATATTGCGACTATAAATTAAAATATAAGGTATCCTATCTTTTTTGTTGGATCAAACTGCACACGGTGTGCAAATTTGATTAAAATCGGTTTAGTAGTTTATGTGTCAGCCTGCCCCAAGACAGCGACACGTAATTTATATATATTAAGATTTAATACGTTTAAATGACCGATTAGTTGGAAATTTATGCCAACTAGTCATCCCATCTCTAATTTTAACCCATTATGTTTGTGCTGTATATTTATACAAAATATGGGGCATTATATTTTGGCTCATTAAACAAATTAAAATATCAGCGGACGTTCAATTGTTTGTTTAACTGGTTGGAAACCAACATATGAACATATAGAGTAACGAAATCAGAAAACAGCGATTAGATATTAGGCGTATAGTGCAGTATTACTATTTGAAAATGGTTTTTGGCAAACGGCCGTGAAAAGGCAAACGGCTTTCGAAAATAATGATAACATCGGTAATATGTCAATTAGGAATATAACTGAAGTAAATTTGCTTTTTTAACTAAAAAATGAAGTTACCTTCATCTATTCAACCAGAATTTTCAATGATATTATGAAATACTATTTGGAGATAGGTCTTTTATTTTAAATCAACAAAATAAAATTAAAAAACGAGATTCAGTTTACTTGATCCTAAGTTCAGTAGCAATCAGTAGGGGATAAAATCCTGCTGCACCCGGCTTTAACTTATCAAACAAGGAAATTGAATATGTCCCAGTTCGTTGAAGGGGAAAATGTCATTAATCCCCTCCGGCAAGAAGACCAGAGACGTGCAATTCAATTTGCTGCAAGAGTTGAGTGTGGAATCGTATTCACTGTTTTCACTTAGTGTCAGCTATTGATTGCTTGTCTATTTATATTGGTTAGCTTTTATTTGTTTTGGCACAAATTGTTTGAAATGAAATGAAATGAAAAATAAACTTTATTCTGAGACAGACTGTCCCCTAAGAATAATTAAAGTGCACAATAAAAGGTACAATTGTCTGGCTAATAATAATTACAAATCAGCAGATCAGTATTACAAATTAAATTATGAGAAAAAATATTAAAATTAAGTAAAATAAAAAACAATCAACAATAAAAATGTTAACATACTTACGAACATATATATTATTCTAATTTTTGTGGAAGATTGAAGATCGAAGAGATGGATAAATGAAAGATGTTTAAAAGAAGGAAGAGGCTTTGTGAATATGGATAGGTAAGGAATTCAAAAAAGAGGTAGAACGAATGTCGAAGGATTTTTCAAAGGAGGCAGTTCTATATGAGGGGGTATATAGGTTGGAAGGTTGGGATCTTGTATTCAGGAGGTGAATGGAGGAACGCAAAGTAAGTAGGTCAAGAATATAGGAATACGTTTACTTGTTTTTATTGGCTTAAAAAGCTGATACTAATTTTTCATTCCGATCGTTGTTAAAAAATTTAAATTATCCAAAAAGACTAAGAAATCACTTGAAAAAATTGAACTAATAGTTGCTCATTACAGATATGAAATTCATTTAACCCTCCGACGCTCGCAGGTATCTCTCAGATACGTATTGAATTTGAAAACGGTTGGAAAAACAGAAGAGCGGCGTTCTTCTTTTATGATTTCTTTTCTTTCTTAGGCTAGTTCCTTCTCATTTGTCAAACCTTCCGGAACACGTTACAGCTAATTCATTACAGGTGATTGTATATTAACGATACACTGCGACCAATTGCGTAACATTAAAACTCCAGTTGGTTTTCGATTAATCTATTGGTGTATAATTCTCTATCATAGGGACTTTCTTTATAAACTTTAACATCAATTTTACTTTTCAAATGTGTAACCATTGAATTTTATCTGAGAAATACCACTACCGTCCTCATAAAAATGTATTTTTGTTACAAGCAAATTATCATTATTATTTAACTGATGCATTTAAATTTTTTAAAGTATTGTAACTATGTTTGAAAAGAAAGTTGGATGTCATTTGACATTCAGTTGTTCCGTCATTCAATATTGTTAGTTCAGTAATTGTTAATTTTTTAGTATCGTACTAATTATACTAATAAGATTGATTTGTATATAAAACTACAGAGCTAAAGATTTATTACACATAGTAAAATTATTTCTAAATCTTAATCCGTTTGTCTTTCGAAATGCCTTGTCTCTTTCTCAGAATTTAATTTTGTTCCTTACCTTGTTTATTTTATTTTTATTATGATGAAAATAAAATAATTTTGTTCATTTTCAGAGTTTAGAATTATTACAAAAGAAGTAGACGGTAAGCAATATACGAAAACATTAAAATTGTGGGTACTATCCTATGTTAAGGATGAAAATACAAGAGAGTACCTCGCTGATTCACAGCGACCCGTTTGGTAATAATGCGACCGCGAGCGTCGGATGATTGATTCAAATTAAAGTTCCGAAATTCGTAATGAAATCTAAATAAAGAAAATTATTATTTTTTTTTCTTTATTACAAAACGTCATTGTCATCAAAGCTCGTTTGATTTTTATAATAAATTAATAAATATCCAAATAAAAAAAAAAAAAAAGTAGAGGATTTTTTTAAATGTAATGAAGGAGTCCTCGTTTGTTCACGGCTTAATGGTATTTTTACATCGTTTCCAAGCGCAGTTTGAAGATATTTCCTATGTATTTATATTATTTTTTTTTTAATATAAAAAGGGCTTTAATTAAAAATATGGGCTGTTGATAGACTATTGTTTCACGTTTTATATTTGGGTATAATTGGATGACTGATTTGTACGGTCAAAACACCAAAAGAACAATAATTGTTTGTGCTGACGTTTCGGCTGTTGACCAAGCCTTCATAGGAGCCACAAAAAACAACATAAAAACAAAGTACTGATAGAGTGAATATATATGAAATTAAAAAAATAAAGATAAATATGAAATAATAAAAAAATGAAATGAAATAAAATAAAAGGATTAAAAAAAAAAATATATATGAGTGTTTATTATTAATAAATAGAAATAAATTAAACAAACAATTAGAACAATTTGGAACTGAATTATTTTTTATTACATTTTTTTTTTTAAGATATTAAACATTCATAGAATATTAAAAAATCATTAATTCTAAAATTATATAAAAATTAAAAACATAATAAATTATTACACAGATTAAATATATTGATTTTAAAAATGTAAAATGAGGATTATCGGAGGATGATATTATTGTTGTATGATTGTAAAGATTGGACAAGAGAAAAATGTAAATGTTTAGTGGAACCCCAAAGAGTAACTCCGTATGTCTAAATGATTATAATTACTGTAATGTAAATAAGTCTTTTGTAATTTATTGGGAGCGTAGAATGCTTGTCTAGTAAATGTTGGGGTAATCGGAAACGACGAGCAGTCCCTTGTCTTTTAAGTTGTTATTCTATAAAATAAATAATTAATCCGTTGAAATAAATATGTAGAACACATATTTGTAATAGATTTATCCCTTAAGCATTCTCTATCGATTCTAAATCATTAATTAGACATATTGCGATGAGCGGCCAGCGCTGTACCCTGAGGACTCAGCGCAAGACTTCCACGACAAAAGAACTAATTAGCATTCCCTTTACATCGAAATCTCTTTAAAATTCTCAGGGTGCAAAGGCAGTCCCTTTTGCCATTTTTTCATGTTATTAACATAACTGGGGGCCCTTTTTACCAAGATACAATGAAACTATTTGCCAATTTCGAGATTTCTTCTGCGACACTTTTTGCTTAATTGATCTATTCTTATCCCGGCCCTTTAGAGGTTTCTTTGAAGAGGATTTTTTTTTAACCTACTTTGAAAGATTGATAAATTTCTCTAATGAGATAGATACAGCCCATTATTATTTGAAATAATAAATAAAATTCATTTAAATATTTTTGAATATATGAAAATCCTATGTATGGTGTCGGTTTTACAAAAAATAAAATAAAAATAACAATAATAATAATACCTAATAAAAAAAAAAAAAAAAAAAAAAATATATATATATATATATAGAAGGAGCGATGAGGGACAGGTTTAATGCATGGAAAAAGTGGAACCAAAACAAAACTAAAGAAAACCATGATGAATTTTTAGAAAAAAGAAAAAAAACGCGCACCATACACTGAGGAAGAGGAGAAGGATCTTTCTCAATGAACAACTTAAGGAAATGGAGATAAACTTCAGGATGAACAATACCAGACTCTTTTACAAAAGCTGCAAACAGGAAATCAAAGGATTCACACCCTCTGCTCTAGTACTGAAACGAAAAGAAAAACCCATGGCACAAACCGAAGAAGAAATCTGTGACGAGTTTACGAAGTATTTTGAAGAACTGCTGGACTGTGAAGAACCGAGTGAGAGACTAGCAACAGTCGACAACACTCCTCTGGATGTAGAATCATGCCCACCGGACGATGAAGAACTGGACGAGATCATCGCGTCCCTGAAAACCAACAAAGCGGTGGGAGAAGATGGGGTTCTTGCGGAAATGTGGAAACTAACTGGGGAAGATTTCAGGAAAATAGTCATGGAAATGTTGATGGACATCTGGAGTGAAGAGAGAATCCCAAAAGAATGGAAAACCACCCTGATACACCCACTACACAAGAAAGGAAAAAAATCCGATGTAAACAACTACAGAGGGATATCTCTATTACCGGTAACATATAAAATTCTCTCCAAAGCACTTTTGAACAGGTTGTATCCACAAGTGGACCCAAAGATCGGTGAATATCAAGGAGGATTCAGAAAAAAAAAATAGATCATGCCCAGAACAGATCCTGAGCCTTAAGCTCCTGATCAGATAATACAGAAACAATAGCAGGAAAAACCTGTTCATCTCATTTGTCGACTTCAAGAAGGCGTACGACTCAGTGGAGAGGGAGACTCTGCTCGAAGTACTGAAGGAATACGGAAAGAAAACCAGGACGCTGATAGGACTGACCCTGTCGGAGACCGAGTCGAAGGTTAAATACTAAGGGCACATCAGCAAACCGTTCCGGATAAAAACAGGACTCAGACAGGGAGATGGATTATCCCCGGTACTGTTCAATGTAGTACTAGATAAGATCATGAGAGAACTGTAGAAGGAAATCAACTCTGGAGCGGTCTTAGGAACGAAAAATAATCATGAAAAAGTAAAATGTCTCGGCTATGCAGACGATCTCGTCCTCTTTGCGGAAACGGAGAAAGAGGCGGTTGCTCAGATAAATGCCCTCTCAAGGATAGCCAAGAAAACGGGCCTACAAATCTCCTCTGAAAAGACAGAACTAATGACCACGGATGCAAAATACAAGAAAAAAGCAGTCGACACCATATGCGGAAGGATCAGGGTAACACAAAAATTCAGATACCTAGGCGAAGTCATATGCAACAACGGTTCGGACCGAGAAAGCTTCAAGGGAAAAGTTGCCAAGCTGGAAAAATTGTGTTTCGATCTCAGGAACTTCTACAACAAAAAGAACCTATCCATCAAAGCCAAAGTCCGTCACTATAACACCGTTATTAAACCTGTGACTTTCTATGGAACGGAGACCTCCTGTACCCCTAGCATGGAAAAGCTTCTGAAGGTGGAAAGAAAAATCCTGAGAAAAATCTATGGGCCTAAAAAGACACCCGAAGGATATAGGCTGAAGTCCAACAAGGAAATATACAATAACATCAAAAGCCTAGAGACCGACATCAGAATAAGAAGACTTAAATTCTATGGTCATATGATGAGAATGAGCCCTGAAAGGTTAAACCGGGAAATATATATATATATATATATATATATATATATATATATATATATATATATATATATATATGTAGTTATAGAGATTTATATGTTATATTTAAATTCAATACACATTGATATATAGATGGCTATATTTAAGAATAGATAACTGTAATAAACTTTAGATTCTAACAATTATAAGATTTAATTTAGAAAGTATTTCCAATTTCCGTCAAATTAAGATAAGAATGCTAACTTTGCAATATTTTTTTTTAATAATATAAATTGTGATTATATTGAATCATCAAATAGTAGAACAATCTGGGTGTATACATATTTAAGATAATATAATACAACGGATGTTTAAATAAATATTCATTACATGAGATAAATTTTTGTTACAATAAATATGTTTACTTTTGAAATATTCATTTAAAATAATTGCGATTATTATATACAGAAAAAATAAAACTTTCCAATGTTTCAACTTTTTTCCATTGATCGCTTTTGTTGCATTTTTCATATCAATAAGCCACTCCCAGCTCTGATATAAATTATATGAAACAATATTTAATTTTGTAATTCTAATCATTCCTGAGTGACTCTTAATTTTGTTGATTTTTCAATTAAATGTTTATTGTATCACTAAATTGGAAGTAATCATGGCACTTGAATTAGATGGGGTAATCATTGGATGGATTGAATTTATTTTATATATTTCTTTATTTTTTTCGAACACATTGTAACTATATAAGTATATAATTATATCATCATATTGGTATTATTATTATTTATTATTTCTTTCTTCTTTTTCTTATTTATATATTTATAGAAAAAGTGCTGTTGCCAATTGTATATACATATATTACCTTTTATACATATTATTATCTTCGTTTAAAAATAATATAAGATGGCCGGATTATTATACAACCTTATTATACATGTTTGTTATTCTTAGGGGACAAAATGTCCCAAAATAAAGATTTTTTTTTCATTTCATTTCACTTGTACAAAGTCGGTTAAATGCGAATACTGTATTTCAGGATAAAAGCAATTTTTTCCACCAATTGCTTATTAGTATTCCAATCATTTACAAATTAGTATTGATATTTGTAATAAGCTTATAACTATGACTATAAGACACCAATAAATATAATAAAAAAAAAAGATTTCATGAGACACCCATAACCCGAAATTCACTTAGCTCACAAAATGCACTAAACCAACTATTCACAAGTGCAAAAATATGTGATTCGGGTTTATTGTGTGTTTGGAACTATTTCTAGTCATGTCATATAAAATTTATCTTATACTTACTCAAATTTCACAATTGTTTGAATTTATAAACTACTTATTTCAATATTTACGTTTTGTTACCAATTTTCTTAATTTTTAACTCTTTATTAAAGTTTTGATTTTTAAGATTTAGTTTGATAACGTTAGGAATACCGCAGCCTCTGATAAAATAATTTAATTAAAAAAGTAAACTTTTAATTTCCAATTGCACTCTTATACAAACAAGTATTCAAAAGTGGTTTTAATAAAGTTAAAGATATGAATTCTGTTTTTAATCTTATAATTCGATATAAATAAAAAAAAATTATAAAAATAAATAAATAAAAAAATTCAAAAAAAAAAAAAACTTCCAGTCAGCACCCATGTTCATGTCTAACCAATAGGTATCCAATTTATAGTGGTAGAGTGTGCCTCAGAAGGGTTTCCTGATCTCAAAGTTGACCTACTGCTGATATAACAGCAAATAAATTTTCTGACCACAGCCGCTTATCCAGCTAATGAAAAATATGATAAGACCTCAACCAGTATGATGCGTTATAATCATTATAGTTATCTTGTAAAATATCTTTCAATACTTTATGTTAATCTAAAATACCTAACGGAGAGTTGTACACTGATTATGCCCCTATGTTTCCTTATTATCATCTGATTATGCTTTCACAGAAGTAATATCGACCTATTAATAATACCCGTATCGAGGTTTCAAAACCTTCGTGTATACCTCAAACAATGAATCAATTAATAAATAAATTAAACAATATGGCTTAGTGAAACCGAAGGTTCGACATCTAGACAAAGATATCTGTTGTCACAATTTTATAACATGAATTAAATTAAATATTCGTAAATATAGGAGGAGGGGTTCACCTTTATCTAGTCTAAATTTATGTTGAATCATTTATCGTTTATACTTTATTTATAGTATTCTATATTTATATTTATAAAGCAAAACATTTTTGGTTATTCTTCTATTAAAGGTCAAGCCTCATTGAAAATCCGTAAAAAATACATAAGGCAGCATAATGAACTTGAAAATTTCTTGGTTTGTGAATTGAGAAATTTTTATAGAAAAATTATTCAATTATCTAGTCTTTTATAACAAACTTTGTTGATATTTTTTTTATCTAAGCACTGCTAATTTTTAAAGGAAAAAAATGTTTTTGAAATTTTCTATTACATTCATATGATTACATGATATTATTTAATTTGGATCTACTATATAATCTACTAAAAACATCCAAGAAACATAAAACAAATGATATCCAAATGGTAAAAAAAAAAAAAAAAAAAAAAAAAAAAAATGCTTTTTTCCCCAAAATACTCTCCAATGTTTTAGTTAATACTCTGAAATTGATACTATTTCTTTTTTAAGAGAAATGTTCTTGTTTACCTATATGTATGTATATACGTTTTTAAAAATAAATTAATTCAAATAGTCAACTTTCACAATTGCAGTTTGTAAATTAAGGGGCTAAATAGTAAATAATATAATAATATTACAACCATATAATTATGTTCCAAATAATTTTAGTATGAAAAAATATTTATTTATATTGCCAAATGTAATCTGAAATATTCATTAGGATCACAGGCCTTGAAAAGTATTAATAGCTTTAAATACCTGTAACGTATATTAAATATTAAATGTAATTATATATTCTATTTTGAATCCATAACATAAACATGAACGTAATACTACATACATGCATAAAAACTGACGCTGCAACTCATAGTGAGTCAAGGTCTCCAGTAGCATCAACTGCAAGTCATCTCAGTGTGCTGCTGCTCTCCAGTTCCTCACTCCCAAGATGGACATCACATCCTCCGCAACTCTATCGGCTTATCTCAGTCTTCGTATTCCAACCCTCTTCTTGTCATGTATCTTCCTCCAGAAGTGTTTTTGGGACTTCATCTAAATTCATCCTAGCCACATTCCCCGCCCATCGGACCCATCTTATCTTAATATATCTTACAATACTTTTTGATAAAGTTGTGTGAGCTCTGAATTAGTTCTCGGTTATCTAGTGTTGTCTTTAAAAACTAACCCATACTCCTAAGAATCCGTCTCTCAAACCTCAGGAGTAATGTTTCGAATAAGGTCAGAATAGGTCTTATTAGTGTTTTATAAAATTAGATAGAACCTAACATTGCAATTGAAACCATTAGGAGGAGGTAGAGGCACCAATGAAAACGGACTCTAGTTTAAATCTCTTTGGGTATTGGCACTGAAGTAGCAAAGTGAACAGACGTAATTTGGTAAAGTAATTGAAGGACAGCGTCACCGAACGTCAACAGAATTCGCTTTGATTTATTTCTTCATAAAATCATTACTTGTTAAATATTTTATACTTTATTTATATATATCGGCCTATATACATACATAGGCTACCAGTTCTCAGCTGTGACTTGTAACTCACAGATTTGAATGCTGTTTTTCGTGTGGATAGTAGGAACCTATTATAATGCAAAACTAGAATTATAGCCAGCAAAGAGCATTGGGAGCCGGGAAAAAAATATGAAAATCACGTTTTATTTTTTTTCTTAGCTCTTAGTCAAGATAGAGAAATCATTTTTTCACGTAAAATTGTAGTTTTATGTGCTACCTTTTTACCATAACCAAAACCTGATAAATAATCTCTTTGATAATAATATCAGGTTTTGGTTCAAACATGAAATCCTGCATTAATTTCCGGACAACGTGTTTTGGTGAACATTTTTCTTACTACAAAAAATATTTGTCTATCTTGCCTGAGAGCTGAGAACTGGTAAGTAACTGGCAGTTTTAATGTGAAAAAGACCCTTATTATATTATATATTTTATACTAAAATTTATGCCATTGACAAACAATCACTGTACACCCGTATTGGCAGCGCTGATGGAGTCAGAGGAGTGAATGTTGTGTTAGTGAATGCATTACAGATTGTATACCTAAATAAAATAATAATTACAAGCTCTGAAAAGAATAACAAAAAGAATAATCCCTTAAAGGAAATATTGCTAAAAATATAACAGAATATTTATAGGTTGCCTATCTCATAATCTTCACAACCTTTGTGCCATATTGATAACACAGTATCAAACATAACCATCTCTTAAGGATATTTTTTATGCATATACATAGAGCCCATTTTTTTTTATACCTTATACAAGGATATGATCAGCTATTCTCCCATCACATGCAAATTTTAAATTAATCCATTTCCATATAAAATATTATGCAAATAACCATTTTCGCATTCTTTTTACATGTAACTTACGTTAATCAAGTAAGTCCGACATAACTGGAACACGCTGCTCAAAAGAATGAAGTGAGCGAGATGGTACGATTAGATTTCAACATGTCACAATCGTATAATTGAGGGTTACAATAATTATAGATGGCTTTTATTCGTTGCATGAAGAGGTTTTCTAAGTAGAAATTTATTAAATTTAAAAATAAGGATTGAACAAATAATCTTTAAAACGTTATTTTCTTCCTATTTAACAAGTGAATTTCAAACTTTTTACTTACAATTAGTAAAACCAATTTGCTAACACAAATATTTTACATATACTGTGAAATAGTAAATCTGCTCACTGGAATAATCCTATTATACTCAGGCTGGCAGGAGATAAATCAACACAAATATGTTTTGAACAATTTTATTCGTAGTAAAAAAAAAATTAGGGTTTTAAAAACATTGTAGTAGCGTCACTTGCTACATTTTTATGAATAAACCGTGTATATCACGTTTAGGGCATTATTTGTTTCGCAGTTATTTATAAAAACAATTGATAAAACAATTCTAATGGTGAAAATAACAAACTTTAAAATATCCGTTTATTCAGTAATTTATTTTTTAGTGCAAGCTTATTGTTTGGTTTTGTTTTAGTGTTACTCTTTATACCTTCATTTTTTTTAAATTAATGTATACTTAATTTAAAACTATAAATTAACTTTCAAACATGCGAATTTCTGTAGATATATATAAATTAAGTGCCAACATTTAACGATTACCTGCCAAGTTTATAACGTATGACAACGTTTCGCAGGATTTAAAGAAACATAAGTAGCCATTACATTGCTTCTAACTATAAGCAGTCTTGCAAAGTAGGCTTTGTTGATTGGTATTCGTAACTAATACACTTTTGATATAATGTATGTACCACTAAAGAGTTATGCCAGTTTTTGCTTCCATAACTAAGTTGGAAATCGTTTGCTAACAGAAAATGCTAAATTCTAACTCCATAGAATTAGCCTAATGAAACTATGGTTTAATTTTATTTTCCCCGGACTATCTGGTGTTAATGATCCATTTTTTTCTGTTTTACTTTCTGGATTTTGTTTATCTTCTCTATTTCGATTTCAAAGCTTCCAAGATCATGTTCTTTAATCAGTACATTCAATATTTTTGGATCTTGTTTAATCATTTACTTCATTATTTACTAAATCCTTATTGAAGTTATTCCTATGCAGGAGGAATAGCCCCTGCTTATCTTCCCAATCGGTCTCTGTCCTTCATTCTCCTTCTCATCTCTCTGACGGTGCTTTATCTAGCTCTCCCTAGTCTTTCCATAAACTCACTGTATATCGAGGAAGCTCCTTTCTCTGGGTCATCTTCCTTCTAGTCTTGCGAGCCTTCTAGTCTCTTCCAATCATCATCCAACACATGCTCATAACATTTAAGCTGCCGTTCTTCAATAAAATTCTTCTGCTACACCAAGTTCCTCTCTGATTTATTTGTTTCTCAAATATTAAATACTGTTAATTTCTTGCTGATAATTTTTCGGAGATATTAGTTTTTAAAATAAAATTCAATTTATATTTATATTGACGTTATTTGATTTTTTTCTTCTTTAAATTAATGTTTAAATATGCTTGTGTATCTATCTCATTTATTTATTTCCGATCGATAGCAATACTCACTGATAAATATATATATATTCATACAAACTGCTATGAATCAATAATTAATTTTGAGAAAATCATTAATAACAATATTTCTTAACCGTATAAAAATTGGTACATGTATAAAAAAATTATGTATTCATTTTTATATATTTTATAATATTTTTATAATAATTATTTATTATATTTATTTTATTTCTAGAATTGTGATTTTATTTTTTCATTTCCTGAACAAACATTTTAAGCTTACGATAAATTACAAAAACTTAATTTAGCCATTTATTATTATTATTTGGACATAAGGTGTAGAGTTTTTAGGCATCTTGTTTCCAATCTTTGCAATCTGAAATCGTTATCAGAATCCATGACTCTTATTATGTCACATAAGAACTAGTCTGTAAATACCTAAATATGATGCTGATATGACCCTAACTGGATACTTATCCTTCCATGATTAGCTTCATAAACACTAGAATTCGAAAGTTGCCCCTCACTCAAATTTCGGTACCCTTCGAGGCGTCTGATAAGAAGACGGTCTAGAGTAATGCTACTTAAATATATATATATATATATATATATATATATATATATATATATATATATATATATATATATATATATATATATATATATATATATATAAAATTTCGGAGCTATTTATTGCCTGGACAAATTATTTTTATAGCAAGAATTACTAGGATCTGTTACATCCAGGATTGTCCTTGAAACAGTGGGTAAAGGAAAATACGAAGGGATGAAGATCCATTTATGCATGACCACGAAGAATACTCCAACAAGTTTTGGAATGTTTTCCGATGCTTTCCAAACGATCTGTTTGTTTGGACTAGAAGCTTTTCCAGGAACGCGTCCGCCCCAATGTCGCAATAATATTCTCGAAATGAATGTTTTTTTGAAGTGTCTATTTTTTCCAGGAATTTTTTAAAAATATGACTGTGATATTGCTGTTAAACCACAAAATCACGAATAAAAATATTAAAAAAAAAAAAAAAAAAATCCGTTTAGTTAATATTCTTGTAGAGGTTGAATATTGAACACTGTTTGTGCTTGTTTGAATTAGCCTTTGTGCTAGTTTCCTTTATTTTACGGACAGAGTTCTAGTTAAAAATTATCTATTGCTGTTGGAGAGTCGCATGAATAAATAACTAGTAAATAACAGGCTATTTGCCGAACTATCTTCTTTCCTTTTTTGAAATATTGTTTGACATTACCATTTTTCCATTTTATCGTAACTACATTACTACTAGACTACAAGACAATTTTCTAGGATTTATAGCAGTTCATTTTACAAGATATATCAGATATTCATGTTTTCTAGGTTATTACGTCACTGTTAATTAGAAAAGAAATATTCACTTATTTTAATTAACATTAAATTATTTAAAATAAACTAACACGGAAACATGACCATAATAAAACAGTCCAGGATTTTGTATTTTTTTTTTTTTTTTTTTTTTTTTTTTTTTTTTTGATAAATATGAATAAATATAAAAACAATAAAGAAATATAAGTTAAGAGTTATGGCTAACCCTATCCGTTCCAATTTTCTTTGTTGTTATGAACGTTTTTTCTGCTGATTTCATTTTAAAACTTAAATACTATATCCAATTCATCCTACCACTGTCCTCACAACTTATGCTGATGACACATGTTTATTATCAGTTAGCAATGATCCCTTCATTGCCTTCCAAAAACTCCAATCCCATATCCTAAACATTTAAGAATGTTGTAAAAAATGAAGAATCAAAATAAACCCAAACAAATCTCACCAAATAACCTTTACCCTTCGTCGTAAACCTACGACTTCCTGTCCAACAGTATCCTTCAATGATATTCCACTAATCCCTGTCGAACAGATCCCCTACCTAGGACTCCACTTGGACAAACTTCTTACTTGGAATCCACATACTAGACTAAAGCGACAAGAAACTACTCGTCGTTACAGGCTACTTCAACATTTACTAGACAAACGATCAAATCTCCCAATTCATTACAAAAGACTTATTTACATGACCTGTTTGGAAATACGGAGTTGAGCTTTGGGGCTGTACTAAACCATCCAATTCATCCCGTATCCAATCCTTACAATCCAAAATCCTTCGAAAAATCCTAAATGCCCCTTCCTTTGTCACCAATACGCTTATCCATAAAGACCTAATTGTTCCATATGATTCTTAGTTAGCCCAAACCAGATACCTATCCTTTCAATGTAAGCTCCATAACCACTCAAATCCATTAGTTTCTCAACTTGCTTCCCACTCCATTCCCGATAATCCTCCGAGGCATCTGAAAAGAAGATGGCCTAGAGATCTTCTAGTGTAGAATTTTATTGAAGTGCTACTGATTAATAGTTCTTTTCAAGTTGTTATATGCCATTGTAATCGTCGTTGTAATCAGCTCATTTACTTGATGTACATATGTGTATAGTTGTAAATTTCAATAAATTGATGAACCTTTCTCTGTATTGGTCATGTGTGACCTTACGTATGTTGACTAGTTAATTTAGCTATATTCTCTACTTCGAGGATGGCTATTGCTGTATAAAGAAAACTGGAATTACTGAAAGAAGATAATTCATGAAAAATTCATTCCAATTTCTTATAATTTATTTACTTTTTGTAGTTTATGATTCTCATATCATATGCCTTTACTGCTTACGTAGATAAACAAACGAGAAGTGCGGCTATACATAATACTTAGATAAATAGTTGTTTTAATTCACTTTCAACGATCATTTCATGGGTTTTTTTAAACTACAAAGTTTTTGAATGAGTGCATCGAGTGGTTGACCAATAGTCATTTACAAATTATTAAAAACATTTGTTTAAAGTTTTTTTTGTCACATGACCATTAATATTCGTCGCTATGAACATGTCCGGTAAACATGCCTATAACTGGTATTTTAGCTCATTGTAGGAAAATATAAAAAAATATTAGAAAGGAAGCTTTAGCCTATTTGTCAATTTTACTTTCAATAGAATAAACTTTTGAGAATCTAAATATGTAACCAAAGATGCCATCTTACAAACTGTCTCAACGAAATTCCCTTTTTCATCGACCAGTTCCCTTAATTTTGAACATAACTAATGATTTACCCTAGTTCTAGGAAGGTTTACGATAGTAAAATTTACAATAGTAAAAATTAAAATGTACAATGATGAGTGGTAGAATAAGAGGTTTAAAACTTACAAATTAAAAGTTTAAACGTGAAAAAACAATGAGAAATAAGTGAAAAAATGTATTAATAAATAACAAAAAGAATGATAAAAATAATAAAATTAAATTACTTTCACTTATCGTATCAAATCATAATGATGCCAACAAACAAAGTGATGATGTAATGATATTATTTTTTTTACTGTCCGATTTACGAAATATATTCCCCCCACCCGTTTAAATTGACAATATCCCCATTCCACAAACGGACAAAATGTAATATTTAGGACTGAAATTCGATAGGAGAATGTCATGGGGCCAACATATTAAGAAGAAACGGACTTCATAAAATATGAGACTGAAGGAAAAAATCAAAATAACATATAAGACAAAAATTAATGAACTACACATATTTACTAAAACCTTAATGGACCTACGCATTACAAATTGATGGATATGCTAAACAGACAAACATAAAAAGATTACAAGCTTTTCAATCCAACTAATAACACAAGCACCTTGGTACGTTAGCAATAAGACTATACACACTGACCTACAAGTACCAACAGTTATTGAAGACATGCGGACACACTACAGACTGTTTCATGAAAAGTTTAAGGGACACCCAAACAAATTCATCAATAGCATGGCCACATCTCTCATGTCGGAGAATACCAGAAGGAGACTGAAAAGAAACTGGATGAGAGACCTACTTACATAAAAATAAACTAAAGACAAGGAAGGGGTGCCACTGGGAACTATCTCTACTCATGCCTAACATGTCAATTTTGTTTATTTTATGATTTCAGCACATCCAGTGATTGTCAATTTTAATTTTTGACAGGTGTGGATTTAAAGATAAAAGTGAAAAAAAAAAAATATATTGGTAGGTTGAAATTCGAAATATATTCTATTTTCCTTTCTTAGTAACAGTTATAAAAGTGTTTTTGATACAAATAGCTTATGTCCTTTTAATCTGTCACGGTAATAAGAAAAATAAATTATATTTGTTGAGAAAGATTGTGGCGAAGGATAGCCAAAAAGCCTCAGATCCTGGGAGATCTGAAACCAGTATCCTTCGCTGGCTGTTGGACCTTTTAAAAATTCGAAAACCTACAAATAAATTACTAAAACCTTCTTTAACCTTTGAAGTGGTGAGAAAAAGTTTATTTGAGGATCCTGGCAGATTTTAAAGTTTCATCATGTTTATGTTTTAAGGATTGTATCGTTGATTTTATTATAACTAAGGGCTTTATAGCACTATCTACCTAGCAATATCTCATTGGTTTTAATTGTAAAATTAAACAAAATCAACTTTTTCCATAAACAAAAAATTGATATAGCATAAAAGTAATGAATATTTAAAAAAAAAAAAAAAAAAATCATGATGGACAGCTATAAGAGAAGGTCTGTAGTAAATAAATTTTACACATTGAATAATTCAACTATATAATTAATTAATTTATATAAGATAATAAGAAATATTTTTACTTAGTAGATATTAAAAAATTAATTTGAATGATTAAAATCGAGACACCTAGCGGAGTTATTGTGAGGCTGTTAGTTACTGTGAAGTGTACTTTATATCAAACACAGGTGGTGCTTCCTGAACCAGCCTCGTCATAGGGTGACAGCTCTGGCTTCGAATATTATTTAACTATCACTCTGTAATTTATATAGCTTCTCGTTACATGTCCTTTTATTATTAAATAGTCATGTTATAGTAATAGATTGTTTATAAAAATTAATTATTTTTTATATAATTTTGTTATTATTTACTATAGTGTTAGTTACAATATATTATCATATGAAAATATTATGTTAGGTCCCATAGGTCTTGATAACGAGTTTAGTATGCATTTGTATATTACCCCCAGAAACCTAGTTGAAAAGCATTTTATTCGTATGGTATTTACATCAATATAATAAATATAATGATCATATGAAATCTGTATGTTTTTACAAATCTTATATTTGAAACAATTGGTATAATAAACGAAATGTAAAAAATATATCGAACTAACTTTAAATCCCAGGTGATACGGTTAGGATTAAAAAATAATTCAGGTACACTTTCGATATACTGTGCGATGTTTTATGCAGATTTTTTAGTTGTGTCACTTTTGAAAACAAGTGCAGTATGAATACTTATTGAATTTAATAATCGTATGGTTGTGTCTGGAATGTAAAATACTCGTACTTATAAAAAGTAAATGCTTCCACTGCTTTGCTAAGCCGAAGTAAATTACTAAACCAACTTACATTTGACGTGTTTAAAAAATCATAGGTGAATATTTATCTTTCAAAATCTGATTCTGGGAACATGATAAGTATCTCAAAACTGAAATTTCGCTGGAAGTTGCTCTGTGTTCGACGCAACATCCCTGGGGCCACTTTAAGAATTATTAACTTCACTTTATTGCTCAGAGCACTCAAGTGGTATTGTTTGCAGCGGGCAGATCCCCCTTCTCTCGAGAATATTTTATAGATTGTCCTATCCCATGCTCTTTCATGTTCTGTTGGTATTGCTTGTGAAGGATCTCAGCTTCAGGGTGGTATGGCCCGTGTTTCAGATGCATCAGGTGCATACAATACCCTCATGATTTTTATGCACACGTGAACTGGATGGTCTTAGTACTTTGTTCTCGGAATATGCATATTTGATGTCCTTGCATAAAATTTTTACAACCCTCCGTTCTTCATAAAAATGGGGGTATATTTTTCTTTCCAAGTTTCTCTCTTACGTATTCTCTTTATACATTTATTTATAAGATATGTGTGTTGTAGTAACAGTGACACTCAATCGTATACTATGTATTGTATGTATATGCATTGTATATTGTACCAATATAATAAACATTTTCGAAGGTAAGGGGTTGATAGTGTTGAAAAACTATCTCCAACTTCCGTTGAATGCATTAGACAATTTTAAATGGTGTATGAATGATAATAAAAGTGCGGAGTGAATTCGATATATTTATTGAATGATTCTCTTGGAAAAAAACGTCCAATATGTAACAAGAAATCCCACAGACAAATAATGGATTTTTCTTGCCGTTTATAGAAATAAAAAGTATTTTAATCAGCTATAAATAAGAAATTAGTGTTATTTAAAAGAAATTATACACGGAAATTCACATAAACCTTTAAATAAATAAAGAAAGGGGAAATGAAATATTTTTTCAAGGAAGCAGTTCTGAGAGAGGGAACACAATAATCGGCTATCGCAAATCTTGTATTTAAATATAATATTCTTTACATCGGGATGAGATCAAGGATATAGAGACGTTTTTTGGTTCCAAGTAAAAAACAACCAAATAAATCCATCCACATTACCTTGATCTTACCAGGAAGAGACATGAAAGCGTGGGATGCCCTGTATTTGAATCTAATGAAGCCGTTCACGATTATCTACAGCCATAGCAATTTCAAGCATATCAAACATAATCAAAGTGAAAGAAGTTAAGAGAGGATCTATGTTCTCATACATATTCTGAGAAATGAAAGTAGGGAAAGCGATTAGCATGAGATGTAGTGTTTCTTTTTATCTCCTCTCTAACATCTTCAGTCTTTATATATGGTCAACTAATCAAAGCTGCCATAAAACAATGCTTCTATCTTTGATGAATTGTCCGTGGTATCCAATAATTTCATGACAGTAAAAAAAAAAAAAAAATGTTTTTTAATCATTTACTGCTTTGATATTTTTTCTTTGATGGATTCGCTTAATTGGATTTATTTAGAATATAATTTCAGAGCAGCGCGGTGTATCAGTGCTCCTAAATTTCAGGTCTGAGTACGAGAACGCTCGTAGGACGAAAAATTATTTTCTGTTATTCTTTGGCAGTAGGAACTTAAGAGTTTGAAGACCTTCCTTGGGTATACCCAATCTCTAGAAAGTAGGCGTATTTGTGCGACCTTTAGTTTTAGTTTGGCAACTGTCGGCCAAGAAACAGGAATGAACCCAAAACCCTTCGCAGATTGTTGAGGTCTAGGTTTTAATTTGTTTGTTTATAACTTGCTTTCAGCAAGTTGTTTTGACCTCTTTTTTTGTTTTAGCCAGCTTCCGGATAATAAAATAAAAATATCCAATATCCAATATGAAAATCCGCCATATTAAAGTCCATATTTCTTTAATAGCTAAGTGGTATATGAAAGTTGAAATTTAGTTAATTGCGATTTTGGCTTTGTATTTTGTTAGTTGATATGGAAGCTGACATAACCATTTAGTTTAATTTAATTTTTTTTTTCATTTTTTAAATTTATCTTTTACCAAATATTATATTTTAAATTCCATTTATTTCAAGGTTTTAGGGAGTAAATATTACAATCTACCTAAATAAGGCTCATTATGGAAGGTTATAAATCCGTACATACAATATGTAAAAAACAAAAAAAATAAATTAAAAACAGAAATAATTTTTAAAATAAAAATAAAAAACAATATATGAAGAAATCAATCATATTTACTGCCAGTATACTAATTCTTGAACCAAGCCTCACACTTATAGAGAGACAAGCCAGATCCAAAGAGATCTCAGCCCTGCTAACTCGGCTACGTCACTAGTGTGAAAATCTAGTGGAGGCTGTGTGAGAGCGCTATAGTAAAATCGATCAGGGTGCGAGATTTTTTTTTCTGCTTTTATTTTTCTACAGCTTTTTGAAATCCTGTTTTCTACCTTTTACATTTTATGTCTCTCATTTTATTTATTTTAACCTATTACTTTGAAATTATTCCAGACAAACTATGGAATATCACATTACAACTTAGTATTATTTTTATTAGACTATGGGTACCATAATATAAATTGATCCTCATTTAATTTAATTTTACCCTTATCACTGTCACATTCATTTAACAATTTGAAATTATGGTACAAAGCGATACACAAACACAAACATTTTTCAGTTTATCGGCATATTCATTTTTTATATGCTATTACAGATTTTAACCTCAATTGTTTTATATAATGTGGGTTTATACTTTATCACATGAATTAATAAATATTTCAAACTTCACTGTACCTGATTCTCAACTATTAAAGTTGATAATGTAACTAGTAAAATTTATACTACCGATTTATATTAGAAAACTATTAACAATCAATTTATATTGAACTACGACGGCTTTTAAGGTCCAATAGATTTTCCTATCCTGGAAAATTACATAGCCCTTATCTTTATTGTCCTATTGGAAACGATACAAGAGCTTTCAGGTTTATTGGATCGTTTATCTATAGGTCAATTACTGGCTGTGTATCTTTAATATTTACTTTAAACTGCATGGTAGCGATTTTATGCAATATTGATGTGAGTTTCCAGCATTAACAGTAGAATTTAATTATAACTTTTAATGAAGCTTTAAGTTATTTATAATATTATTACACGTCAGCAGTTACCTTATAAAATTTATCACTGCCTTCTAGTGCCTTTCTCTAAAACTTTACAATTTTGAAGTTCGTGTTTTTTTAAGTATAATCGTAAAAGGGAACATTCTATAAACTATAAGAAATATTTCAAATAATCTATACTACATCTGGTCTCCTGTTCCTTGTAAAACAGTCAAAAATAAGACTACAATAGAATAGAAAAAGAAAACTTTTGCCTTGAGAGTTTTAGAAAATTTCAAACTAAATAAAAGTCAATATAGATTTGTATTATAAGATAATTGAAAATAAAACATAATTCAGGGAAAAATGGTTGATATAGGCATATATATAAAATAATTAATTTCAAAAAAGATTTATTTCTAATATAACAAATAGAAAAAAAAATTAAAAACCTGGACCACCACAACCCATGAATGGTCAGGGGTGCAGTACTTAGGAAACGATGTGTTGTCACCAGGCCAACAGTCGTGGAAGGATATTTGGTTGAAATGACGCTCACCAGATTTTTCCCGAATTAACAATACCCAATTTATAGAGGCTGGGTGTGCCTCAGGAGGGCCGATGACCCCGATGTCGGTCCACAACTAAAATAACAAAAAATATACTTTCAACCGAACTCAAACTCGGGTCCAGGACCTTGGTATTCCAGTCCCTTACCCATTGAGCTGCCGTGCCGCCACATAAAATAGTTAAGGATAAAAACAAATAATGGTTTTAGACAGGGAAGGAAAATATAAAATAATAATGTAAAAAGTATAATATAAAAAAATAATAAGAATATCATGGAAAAAAATGAATATTCAGGCTAATGTTGTAGGCCTGAATGTCATTTTTTATATTATTATTTCTTATAATTATATTGCACTTCTATATAATTTGATATATTCAGTCTGGAGATAGAGAGGAGGTGTTAAAGGAGGAGTGTTTTGTATGTTAATGGACGGAATAAGCATTGGGAATACATGGAATGGGAGCGGCACATTTCCAGAAAGGATCGTTGGAATGCAGTAGTTCTGTAGGTGATTGGATAGAGGATTTGAATTTAAGGATATTGTAAATATAGGAAGGGTGACGGGTGTTGATAACTTGGAAGACCTATGTGTCAAGAAAGTATGCTTTACAGTAGAAGGAGGGAGAGCCAACTTACCTCGGTATCAAGATAGGAACATAGGAACGTCATAAGGTTCGAGGGATAGACCTTAATAACAATTCATGATGTTAACAAGAACCATCGAGACCCCGTCTTATATCTTTGATATTGTACATAGTATAATAAAGTAGTCTACTAGTATTTTTTCACTTCTCAGTCTTCTCATCTTCCAAAATAATATTATTGAACAAACCTCTGCAGAAATATTGATCTTCAGCATCAAATGTATGAAAAATTTTTACCCCTTTTGAATTAGACAATTTGAATAATTTTCCCGACAATTTGAATCATATCCCGTTTTAAGACCTAAAATCTCCCTTACGTTGCACATATTTAAACAGTCTTCTCCTCGTGATAGTCCAATAATGCCATAAAAACCAACTAAAAAGGTTCTGAGACAATAAAGAGTTCTTTTTCGTTACATTTCAAAATTAAATATTTATTTTCTTTTTGGATATTCTTCTAGAAAATACCAAATCTATTACATTTATATGTATTAATACGCTGGTATGGATCGAATATGAAAGTAAAAAACTTTGGAATAGGTTCATTGGCACAAACAAGCTGGAAGAGCTTCCAAGTTTTGTCTTAGAATTGTGGTTCTTAGGTTTAACATCCGTGGATCGAGGTCTTCATATCCTTGGTTAATGGCACGGAACTAACACTAACTCTTCACTAAAATCTTATTATTATGTTGTTTCCAGAAAGATTTCTGTTGGTGGAGAGGGGAAGGGACTTCTATCCCATGTGATGTCCCGGGAGATTGGCTTTCTTTTAACTTTCCTTACTAGTAACGGTGAATGCAGCTTTGACTATGGTTATTGGCCGAGGTATTTCAAATTTAGTAATCTCGTAATGTCTTAATTTAAGGGTTAATTTAAGATTTGTCTCTTCTTTCGTTAAGGAAATTTAAAGTTAAAATTTTCTAGAGGGCAGAGTATCTTTCTACTCGGATTGAAAAAATAACTTTTCCTGTTGCTTTTTTTTTTTTTTTTAGAATGAATTGAGAGCCGGATGGCTCCCATTTCGAATTAAGGCTAGCCAAGAGTGGTTGAAGTTGCCGGTTAGAAAAAATAAACATACTTATGTATTTTTATAAAGTTGTTTTTCTGCATGTTGGGTCGTTTTTGGATTTTTACATAATGAATAAAAAAAAAAAAAAACTTTAGTTAAAGTAAGTAGTTTAAGTAATAGAGGAGAAAATATTTTAGTAGAAAATTCTATGCATAAAATATCTAATATTCACAGGTGAACCATGCAAATTTTTGAAAATATGTATTTCGATTCCGCCACTATGTCCGAAACTACTGACAATAAAAATTCTTTCATAGTTAATTTAGTTTACTTAATTGTGTTTATATTGCAGGTTTTATATTCCAATCGAAAAAATATTACCTCATAATTTTATGTTGATTTTGAAAATATTGATTTTTCGGTAAATAAATTAATCAAGGCAAAGAAAATGTACCTCTGATTTCCTATATCTATAGATTTTTCTTTCTTTTTTTTTCGTGCTTGCGATTCATTACCAGCAAATTATAATATAACTTCGTTTTTAATATTGTCTTCATATCTTAACAATCCCATAAGAATGTGTCAATTCAAAATAAAAATACAAAGATTTACTTAAGAAAATTTTTGTGCCGAGAAATCATCATTAGAAAAAAAGAAAAAAAACTGAAACCTGTTTAATAATAATCTTTAGGGCGATGAGCTCAAATCTTGGATTAATTTCAAGATTTAAAAATATATTTTTTTATTTTTAAAGTTAATTTTACGTTTTCCCCTTTCATAGCTGTTTCTTCTATTGCAATATTTCTTCGTTCTTCAAGATGAAACAAATAATTTTAACCTAGGAACCTTCTTAATATATTTTATAGAACCTGAGATATTTAATTTTTAAAAAATAAAACGCAATGCACTCTAATGTTTTATTATTTTAGTTTGAGTAATAAAGTTTCAACTAACACTGTGAAACATCTTTAGCTTTCCCTGCTTTATATCGTATTCTCATTAAATATCTTTCTTTCTTCGATTTTATTTCAAACATCTATATGTATTTCACATATTTCTATGAAGGTTAGGTGAAATGATAAGTTAAATAGGTTGTAACTGCATAACGCAATTATATACAAGTTTAATCTCCTGCACATTTAGTAAACATATAATTTTTAATTGAATCACGGAAGGAAGAGGCGTTAAAATTAATTTCTAAAAATAACAAAATTGTTTGCATAGACAGCAATTTTGCCAGGCCGTGAAAATAATGTTGATTTTATTGATCGCTTGCTAACTCTATGTTATTCTTGACTCGATAAACGATCTCTGCTCATTCCATTAGACACTTAAGGTACAATAGATATTTTTAAATGTCATCTACAGCATAGTTAATATTTTAAATGATTACTAAAAACGCTTAATATATTGTCTAAAATTTCAAAGCTGATATTCCTTTACATTAATTTATCATGAATCCTTATCGTTATTACTTATATGAATACCATGAAAATTGTTTAAATATTCTTTCAGATTACAATCATTAATACTTTAACTGAAAATCAAAATTGTTCAGTCACTTTATTTCATAATAAACATTTTTTATCACATTTTTAACATTTGATTTTCTATATTTTATGAAGAACTGTAAGGGAAAAATAATTGCTAAGAGCACTGAAAAAAATTACTTTGTTTGATATGTATCAAATGGATAAGCAATATTTCATAGATTCAATTTTCATTTTTGAATTTAAAAATTCAATTTCTCCATAACTGGAAAAAAACATGAATCTTCGATATGTCTGTATATCTATAATTTACTGTTTTTCTCAATTTACATGTAAGAATTAACCAGACCAAATTTCATAAATTAAAATATCATCTACTGATTATTTGAAATAAACGAAGTTGAGAGAAAACAGGGGTTTAAAATGTGATTTTTTTTTTCAATCAAACCAATATAGCTGCTAAACAGTAATATAGCGACAACCATTATATAACACATAATAGTCTACATTAGGTTAACGAACAGAAAATTAAAAAAAAAAATTGTATCTGAGCAACACTAATAGAGCTAAAGCTTGTCAAAATGTTAAATTTTTGGGCGTTGGAAAAATTAAAAAAAAAAAAATTAAGACCCCCAGCTAAAAGACATAGCCATGTTTGAAATAAATAAATAAATCTGCCTCAGTTGATAATCTATAAAATTTTAACAAATAATTCATTTTACTAACGGTTAAGTGAACTACATTAAAAAAAAGAATTGCATAAAGATATATATATGACTGTATTATTGACAATATACGAGCAAAAGAAGTAACGAAGATAACAAAGAATTCACAAAACATAAAACGTCAGAATTAATACCATTAATAAATTCAAATAAAAGTCAGGATAACACATCTGCTGACATGTCCAAAAGTAGAAAAAAATTGGCTCTGTATTATATTTTATGGTATTGTAATAAATTGGCAATGACTTTTTAAGAATTTAAAATCCTTAAAATCGAGAAAAATAGAAAATTTGGAGGTTTATGGTTTGTTTACGACATACTAATCAAATATAATATTTTATCAGTTATCTAACTTCTTGCTGCATTATAATTCTATTATATTATTATTTAAACGTTTGTATTATTATTGTTGATTTTATTTTTCGCTATGAGTTTATTATTTTGTTAGTGGAATTCTTTACATAATTGAAAGAAATTAATTTAATAAAATATAGGATAGTAACTCTAAACCTACGCCAAAATGGATGGACTAAAAAAATTATTATCTTTTCTTCAACAGAAAAAAATTTAATTTTTTTAAACCTAAACAAATACTTACTTCTTATTATTATTTGAAAAATATATACTTTCAAATCAGAACTAATAAAAATTATTCTAAAAATTTATTCTTTAAAAAAAGCCAAATCTGCACAGTACGGTAACATTAGATTCAATTAATTTTACTGACATAAAAATCAACACCTTAACATTAAGAAATATACACCAAAAAATAATGAAAATAATAGCTAACTAAAAAAATTATATTACTATTTTAAAATATTGTATAGGCAACTGTTACCGTCGTAGACGGTGGAATGTAGAAAGGAGAGACTTAAACATTTTATCTTCCTGGAAAAATATTTTTCGCCTGGGATATTTAGAAAAGTGAACATTTTACTTGAATATGCTTCTTAAAACGAGTGGCTTTTAAGGAAACTCCAGAATTAAAAACTACAGCTATTAGGAAGAGGATGCTTCCCTCTAAGGTTAGATAGTTTTTTTTTTTCTATTTTCTTTTTTACTTCAACTTTTTAAAAGTCTGCTTCAGCACCAACTTAAGCAAATCATAATTAGGTTTCTTTCATGAGAAACACAATTACTATCAATTCACTTTGTCTCCTTTATAAATTTATTTCTATTATGTTAATTAAAAATATTGTTTTATAAATAAATGGGATTGGTATATTATAGCTTATATGCGAATGATTATCGAAATTCAAACAGTATATAAAATTCAAAAGAAAATAATAATGGAGAGTATTTTATATGTTGTATATACATCTCTAGCTGTCAATAAGAGGTCTAAAAGTCAAAATTGTAACATTTTCCTAAATCAACTCAAGTAACTTCTCCAAAAACACCTGTTGTGCTAAAATAGACACTACAAGGCCTTATCAAGAAACACGAACCAACCAGTTTTTAACAATGGTAATATCTGAAAATCTGCACAAATAAATAAATTTGAATATATCATAATTTTTTTTGCTATTTATTTATTGGTATTTACAACTGTATTTAATATAACTATCGGGTAAATGTTTAGAAATATGATTACAGTAACTAGTAAAAATCATCCGTTAGTGGTACTTCACATCTGCATTAGAAGTTGCCGCGGCCATCTTCTTTTTAAATACTTGAGAGGGTTATCGGGATTCAAGTGGAAAGAAAGTTGGGAGACTATTGGGTTCGAGTGGGTATGAAGAGTTATCATGGAAGGATGAATATCTATTTACTAATTATGGAACTTTGAGAATTCTAAAAAGGATTTTGGATCATTAGGATTGGTAGTTATCAATTTAAAAGAAAAAAAAAAAAAAACCTGATTCTGTGAAAATCTTCTCATAATATGAGTACAAACTGGGTGGATATGGTACATAAAGTAGACTACTCCTTATCCGGCGCTATCAGGATCAAAACTATAACTTGGATAAGGGGAAACGCCTGATAACTGAAATCATCAATAATTTAAAAAAATTATCAATAAAAAAAAATTCAGTTAAAAATGTTTCCCGTGAAAAATATAAGTTTACGGTATGCTCAAAGTTAGGCAACGCACCAAGTATGTAATTGAAAATTAATTCTTCAATACTATTTTATAAAAAAAACATAAATACCTATAATTACTTTAATAGTAATTAAACTAATAAATTATTTCTCTTAATTAGTATATATATCCTATCTGGTTTCAAACTCAAGTTAAAAATCAAAATGTTTTTCCGATTTTCCAATTTTTTTAATAGGTTTTTGTTCATGGAATTTTACGTTTATATACATCAAAAGAAAGCTGAGACTCTCCTCTTTCCAGCAATACCAACCAGTGAATTGCGTGACAAAGTAATGGCGATTTAAAGGCCATAACCAACAATTGGTTTAAAAATTTCATCTTCCTCGAAGAGGGTTAAAAAAATGATATTTTATGATTTTGTTAAATAAGCGTTTTTTAATGTTTTTGAGGGTGCTGAATTAGAATCTGACGTCCATTTTTATGTGAAAAAATTTATAGAGGTAGTTCACTTGAAAATCTAATCATTTCTTAAAATTTAATTAACCTAAACAAAAATCTATGGATAGACTATTTTTCCTTAAATTCGCAATCAAAACTGAAAATCTTTGTACAAGAATCATGTCGATATCATTTTTTAAACTCGAGATTTAAAATAAATTGTTTAATGCTATCTTTTTTTTTTTCTCGGCTTCTAGGGCCCGGAATGGCAAAATACGTGTCTAACATTTTTTGACTAGGAACCTCCTAAAAAAATTGCCAAAAAGATCCGTGAGAGATTGAGTGTGTCCTCCCCTTGTCAGTTGAAAATTGTAAAACTGCTGAAGCAATCTGAACCAAATTTTAACTATAATAATATTTACAATAATGATAATTTAAATGTTCAGTTCTGATTGGCATAAAAGAAGTTTGCCACGCTGTTATATACTTTTACGGTGTGTAATTAATATTAACCTGATGAAATTATACAATTATTTTTGCCGAATAAAAATTATTACTATTAAAAAAGTTATTTATATAATTATAAAAGTCGATCCTTTGCTTTTTGATATTATGTGTAAAAATAAGATTTATGGGCCTTTAGTTTTAAGCTCCGATAAGTTCATAATCCCTAAGAGTTTCTTTATAATCTCTGTTCATCTGGATTGCCAACTTATGCATTAAATTTTAAAATTGAATGCCCAATTTCGCTTTTACGCAGTCTTCAACTACACGATGAGTGCAATTTTAATCAGGTTAAAAAATACTGCTATGAAATATTATTGAAGAAATAATTCTCAATTACACACTTGGTGCAATGCCTAACTTTTAGCATATCGTAAACTTATATTGGTCGGAACGGCAAAATACGTGTCTAATATTTTTTTACTAGGAACCTCCAAAAAAATTGCCAACAAGATCCGTGAGAGACTGAGTGTGTCCTCCCTTGTCAGTAGCAGAATATTACTTACCACATATCGGCCGATTTTCAAACATCACTGAGATCTAAATGTCGCACCTCATATTTATACCTTCTTAATTAACTTAATTGAATATATATATAACTTTTATTATACTTTTCTATCTTTATATAACCTTTGTAACCTCTCCCGAATAGCGCTCGCCTCCTATCAGTCGATTTTCAAACTTCACTGCGGAGGATATATTTATTTGTTTTGTAATAACAAATAATTTGAAAATCATTAGAATTTATTATTGCTAAACCTTCCTCGAAAATTAGACATCACCACATAGTAGTTTTTTATTCTAAAAAACTTTTTAATTTGTTTTTATTTTTTATAGTTTATAGTTACTTATACATTTCTAAATGGATATTACTAATTAGGAAAGGATATTTTATAAAAGTAATAAAATATTGTATAAATGTTATATTGTATTGTATTTTTTATTTATATTAGAATGTATCACAAAACGATCAGATATGTGCAATTACTCATAAATATACAAATTATACAACAGATAGACTAATCAGTAAATATTTTTTTAATGTAGTTAATTTCATTTTATTTGTTATAGATACGCACCTATTATTTTTATTTTTATTATATTTTTTTTATAAATTTTAAACATATACAGCAAGAATTTTCCTTGTTTCCATATTGTATGATATTATATAATATTTGAAAAACATTTCTAGAGACAGACTTACAAACGAAAATTGCATCAACAGTGTGTGAGGTATAAAAATAAAATCCAATAAATTTTGAAAATCCATTCCCTTTCTACCGAGTGCATATTGCTGACCATACTCTTCTATTCCGTCTGGGCAATTCCTCTATCGGTTTATTTAGGAAGCCCTTGAAGAACTTCTGCCGGGGACTATTCTTATTTCGCTGTGACATCAAAGAGTGGATCGAGTTTGCAGAAGCACTCTCAGTTCGTCGTTTGCGTCCACTAGCGAGGCCCAAGTGCTTCTAGGTTATCCTGTCAAGTGCAAAAGTCCTTTGAACTAACTTCATTTCATTTCGAATATTTATTCCCTTATGAAAATTTGTCGCGACATTATGCTATTGATTTCAAATTATTTGTCTAAAGTAATATTTATCAAATTTTAATAATGTATTTATATAATGGACAGAACGGGAACCATATTTACACATCTAATAGAGGGCTAAACTAAGTTTAAAACAGTTAATAGAGTTCAAATGTTTCTAGTAATAAAGTTTGTTAGCAAATCATCTCGTCTGGTTCATCCTATTTACATACAATGTTTATTAATGACTCAGAACATAGCAATATAACTTTAGATTGGAGTTTATGAAATGGATAAATTCAGATGATAAAGCTATTGTACTACTGAGTTACGAAGTAATTCTTATAATAATTACACAAAAAGTTTAAAACAAAAAAAGTTTTAAAAATATTAAATTTTCTATATTCTGTATTATACTAGAGAATGATATCTGTTATAACTAGAATAAGTTTTTTTTATTTTATTTTTTAATAGAGATTTTTAATTTGTGCAATTCAATTTACTTCAATTTTACAATTTATTCTTTTCATTAATTATCAGTAATATAAACGAGAACTCTATACTCCTAGATAATACCTTGGACCTATGGTATATTGGAGTTCTTTAGTTGGGGCCCATTCTAGTGAGTGTTGAGCTATGGTCTAGACCGTTAAGCTGTAAAGCTATAAACTGTTAAATCGTTCCAAAGGCCTTCTGTTTTATTTTTAAGAACCTTTCTTCTTCAATTCGTTCCTCTAGGAACTTGGAGCCGGCATCAGTGTAAACGAGTAACATCCATCCAACCCTCCATAGGAACTTTCCGTCAGAAGCCGCCAATTTGATATTTCATCACCAATAAAGGGCATCTACTGCAACTTAGAAAATATTTATACTTTTTAAATTGACTTTAATTCTAAGAGATATGCTTATTACTAAAAAACATATTGCTGCCAAACTTTATAGGGTTGCTACATCTGATCTATTTCATTAAAGACATCATTATTCTATAAACTATAAAATTAAAATAATCTTCCAAACAGTCTTTATATCATATATTCTTTCATTTATTTATTTATTCTTTCTTTTAATATTTTATATGATTGTTAAATTTATATTATTATTACAGGCCTAGTTATTTTTTTTTTTTTTTTCATTCGAATTTCAATAATTTTGTATTTTATTATAAATTAATTTATTGTGATATGTTACATCAATTGCTTCCACTTTTATCTTTTTCATCTGTATATTGGGTTAGCAAATAAGTCCTTTCTGTTTTTCTGTTTATTTTTATATCTTTACGGCCCATTTCTTATCTGATCAATTAATCCCTTAGGTGGATTGTTCAATTTGTTTGTAATGTGTCAGCAATTATTTCTGCATATTCTTGTTTAGATTTGCTTAGTATTGTAACTGCTATTGCACAGAGAACATGGAAAAAAATATCATTTGCCCCATCCTCCGTAGCTCTAAGTGACTACGATTTATTCCGGTCTCTGCAGAACTGCCTGAATGGAAAGCAATTCCCAAGCCACTTGGATCAGTTTTTTGACAATAAACCCCAGACGTTCTATGAACGTGGCATTATGCAATAGGCCGAAGTATGGGAACACGTTATATTAAATAATAATGAATATGTTGTAGATTATAAAGTCTGTTGTCCAATCATAAAAATTCATATATTATGAATAATTTGAAAATTTATGAAAACATAATAAACTGTGCAAATGTCACGAATATACTGTATACTGTAGTACAGGATAGGGCCTCTCTAAATGTTAATCTATAAAATAAATGAGCCGTTTAATATCAAATCCCAAGTCCACTTTTTTTGAATTTTTTATTTATTTTTATTTAGAACACTAAAACGACAAGAAACTGCCCGTCGTTACAGACTACTTCAATATTTACTAGACAAACGTTCAACGCTCCCAATTAATTACAAATGACTTATTTACATAACTGTGATTAGACCTATCTGGACGTACGGAGTTGAGCTTTGGGGCTCCGCTAAACCATCTAATTCATCTCGTATCCAATCCTTACAATCCTAAATCCTTCGAAAAATCCTCAACGCTTCTTACTTTGTGACCAATAAACTTACCAATAAAGATCTTAATGTTCCTTATGTTGCTGATTTAGCCCAAACCAGATACCTATCCTTCCATATTAAGCTCAATAATCACTCCAATCCACTAGTCTCCCAACTTGCTTCCCACTCCATTCCCGATAATCCTCCGAGGCGTCTGAAAAGGAGATGACCTAGAGACCTTTTAGTGTAGATTTTTATTGAAGTGCTACAATTGAGTAGTTCTTTACAAGTTATTTACATGCCATTGTATTCATTATCAAAACATTTACTTAATGTATATTATTTTGTACAGTTGTAAATATCAATGAATGAAGAAAAACTTTTTTTTTTAATTTAAGTTTAAAAGCGCCTTTGCCTATGTCTTAAAGGCAATAGAAGAAAAACCACTAAAACCAAACAAAAATTGAATCTTAATCGCATAGTTTGTTTACAAACTGTTTTGATTATGTACACACTCAGTTTTCAGTGAATTCTTATTATGTGAGTTCTTTATAGTTGTCACATGAGGTACTCATAATGGTATAGAAGGATCAATACAATGAGGATTAATGAATTAATTGCCACTTCAAATGGAATTATTCATATCTGAAAACTAGATTCGAATGTTAAACATCCATCATCAGTTTTTTAAAAAAGTATACAAATTTCAAATCAGCACTTTGTTACAAATGAAGCCCAAGATGAACATTATAGAGAACAGATAACCACAATGGAGAAGCTATTAATTGAACTTCGGAAAATAGGAGATTTATTTACCCGAAAAAAAAAAGCAGGAGGTTATACCTAGTTGCACTCTTTAAAATCACGTAGTAGCCCATATGTTAGGTGGTAGCCAACATTAAATGTATATACACATAGATGGAAGGCATATGTATAATCTAAAATAATTTCAAAATAACGTCCAGTACAAAACAGAAATATTTTACAAATGCAAGCATGCATTAAAATTAAAAAATTAAAAATTCACAAGTTTAATGCCACTCCTTGAATTAAATACATTGAAAGATGGGTTTAAAGAGTGATCAAATTTATCTTCCGTCCAAAAATTAGTATTTTTGTAATATTTTGCCCTCCTGTAAAATAGATATAGTGGGTTTTAATTCTGAACGACTCTTTATAGGTGATCTTAACCATTTTTGGGTTTCTGTGGTCATTGATTAACAGATAAGGAACAATTTACTAGAGATAATAATTAAAAAATACACAATATTCTGATTGGGTTTTATATTAAGCAAAGTCTCCTACTCATCCCCCTTCGTCATTAGCTTTCCCAACCCACACTTAAATTCCCTAACCACACTTTAATATCCACCCTGTAAGTTATGTATGCAAATTTAAAACCCCAATTTTTTTATTGCTTCTTCTAATCATGATAGACTATTGATTAGTAATTTTTTCAAATGGATTTAGTAATCTTTATCCGTACATAGAGCTCCTTAAAAATGTTCTTTTATTTTTTTACTTTGTGAAAAAAGATGTTTTTCTTTTTTTGTTTTTAAGTAAAGTTTTTATCAGTAATGAATTTGTAAATATTAACATTTTTGTGTTATAAATATATATAAATAATAACATCTATTTAGTAATTATAAATTTTCATATAGCGTGAAATGTTTTAGAGAATTTTTTTTATTTCCAGATCGGCCTGGTAATCCCTTTATCTATGGGATTACGATAAAAATATTTATTTCTTATTTTTCTCTACTTAATGTTTTCTGCGGGGCCAAATGTTTTGTCTTGTTTTTAACTATCAGTCAGAGAAACTTAATTTTTAATTAGTTAAAATGTACATTTTGAAGGTAGTTAATTTTTTTTATTATATTATTTGTGATATTAGGTATTATTATTAAAATTGTTTGAGACCAGAATTGATAATTATAACCTCTTAAAGAAATTGTTAAGAATTGAGTCAATGCTGTTTTGCAAATTACAAATTGCAAATCGTAAGCCAGGGGGCTTGCTTAGCTCCTTGACACCGTAAAATATTCTGCTAACATAGTAAATATTTATTTTTTTTTTTATTCATAGAAAGTTACTACGGTTCACAAAGAACAAAAAAAAAAATAATTTCTCCCCTACTGGGATAAAGGACAGACCATGGATATGTCTATCTATTATCTAATGCTGTAACTAATTTACATTTTAGAATGTAAATGATCAAACCACACAATTTAATCAATATTTAAATTAAATTAACAATATAAATATATTGATTATCTAAAATGAACTAACAATAAGTTGAGAAAATAGTGGCTTAAAACGTGAATTTTTTTATTAAAACCAATATTGCTCCTAAACGGTAGGTCCTAGCGACAAATGTTATATAACAAAAATACTACCCATTAAATTTATGATCAGAAAACTGTTGTCAAATTTTAAATTTCAGCAACACCAATTGACGTAGAGCGTGTCAAAATGTATATGAAAAAATCGCTACACTAAAAAAGTATAGACATACAGCCTAAACATGTTTATTTTATTTAAAGTCTAGAAATGTAAAGATGACGTATATATTAACATGTCAATTGTAAAGCAACTAAACCTTGGTAGCACATTTATAAAAGTTGTGTATTTGGATGTTTCTAGACTTCTCTTCAGACTCCAGAATTTTGGAAATGGAATGGGAAGCAAGTTGAGAAATTATTGTATTTGAGTGGATATGTAGTTTACTCACTTAAGGTGGCAAAACGCATGGGCTTCTACAAATGTAATGACTTAGAGCAGACTAAATGAAAAGAGGCAGGTAAACCTACCTCTATGTAGCGTTAAAATGTATCTACCTAAAGTTGGGGTTCCGCTTGGAGCAGCCAGCCGCAGCAGATGCGGCTGCCGCCAGAAAATTGAAAAGCTGAGCTGCTGCGTTCGGACTGCTCTAGGGACCAGTCCAGACGCGCTCCTTCGCATCTGTGGTATGCAAACCCACATCACCAAAGTTTCTTGTACCATTTTAAACTGTATATACATATACATTGAGAGGCGACTTGTAAGCTACAGAAAGACATAGATAGCATTAACCTTTGGGCAGTGGAGAATAAATTAAGTCTAAATCCAGAAAAAACAAAGGCTATTCTCATCGGGTCAAAACCTCACCTAAAAGCTCTTCCCTACTATCCACTGCTTTTCCTAAAAAACCGTCCAATTCATTTCAAAAATTCAATTCAAAATCTGGGAATAACTTTCGATAAACATCTTGCATGGAATAGCCATATCTCTCAAATCACGAGAAAATCTATTTTTATTCTTAAGCAACTTTCACATTACCGTGATTCATTACCATTAAGTACTCGAAAACTTTTAGTATCATCACTCATTTTTCCTAACTTTGACTATGGATGCGTAGTATATGGAGGACTGTCTGATGAGCTCGAGATGAGATGTAAAAGAGTAATGAACTGTTTTATTAGATTTATTTTCGGGATCTCCAGACGTTCTCACATATCTCACAGGTATTCTGAAATCGGGTGGCTGTACCCCGGTTTTCGACGTCAATACTTCCTGGGTGCTCTCATATTTCAAACCTTGAAAACCAAAAAACCCACCTATATCCATGACCTCCTTACTCTGCGCTCCTCCATTCACCTCTTAAATACTAGAACCCAACCCATCAACCTATACACTCCGGCGCATCGAACTGCATCCTTCGAGAAATCCTTTATTATCCGTGCTTCCTCGTTATGGAATTCATTGCCCATCACAATTCGAAAAAGATCCACTCTTACTTCCTTTAAACATCATTTATTCCTTTACCTCCTTCATTTTCAATCTTCCGAGCTAGTGTAAAACGTGAATATTTATGTAATATACATTATAATAGTATACATAAGATGTATCATTTTACAAGATGTCACAGTTACCTTGTAACATATAATTTAATTATTTATCAATTTTTATTATTATCTATTGTTATTATTTATTATAATTAATTATCAAAGCCAGACGATTGTCCTATGTACTGTAATCATATGTTATTCTTAGGGGACAAGTAGTCCCAGAATAAAGTTTATTTTCTTCTTCTTCTTCTATATATAGTATTTTTGAAAAACAATTCTTAAAAATACATTTCAGAAACACAGTTTTCAGGTTTTGGTGCATTAAATATAAATTTATAAATAATTTGATACAACCTCAGGTTGATATACCACAATTTATTTATATATAAATAACTTTTATATAATTATACTATATCTTACATGATAAAAATTATTTAACGAAAACAGGGTTGTCTATAAAATGTTCATTGGACAAAACAGTAATAAAGAAACTGGAACTTAATACATCTGAAAGAAAAAATAAAATTGTGGTTCCAGCGAGTTTTCTAAATTGTCTTTCTATATATTGTGAAATCACCAAAGGGGAATCTTGGTTTTCACAGCAATGGAGACTTCCAAGTATTGGTTTGTTTTCTGGCCTTCCCACAATTTGCTAGATTTCAGGTCTGTCCACAGTTTGTTAGTTTTCATAATACGCCTCGTTGAGTTCCCGTTTATTAAAACGTTTTATTAAAAATGGCTCGTTTTAGTACATTAGAGAAATAGGAATATAGAGAAATTATAAAATCAAATTGAATGAAGTTCAGCCCGAAAAACTTCCTGAATTCCTGAATGATGAATGTTTAACTAGTCTTCGAATAATCAGTTCCAATATAAGTGACAAATAATTCTTCAAGCCTAATTGTCTTGATCCTTCTATGCCGTCGAGGCTACCTCAAGTAAGGTCTGATTATAGTCATATGGATGAATCTCTTGTAATTTCTAAATTCATCTTGATTTTTCGTTTAAAGATATCACCATAACTTTTATTTTTCTCAAGGAATTAATTTCAAATTACTTAATCATCAATGTTGCTTTAACTGTCAATATGCATTTAAGAAACTTCAATTAGATCATTGTACTTAAGAACAGCCGAATAGTGCAACCCAATCAATATTGACATCGGTCAGCTCAACGAGTCGGTAAGCGAGCGCTGAGTGAGGGCGATGTTTAAGCACTCGAGTGTAGGCCGCACTCGTAGAAAACTTGGCAGACAGTAAGCACTTAGAGGAAACAAGCAGCCTTCCATTGCTGCCCTTAACCTCCCCTGAAATATACCTGCCCCTGCCTTACTGTAGGCCATTCTCCACTCCCTCCCCCTGACCCTACAGTTTTGTTCCCAAAGAGAACAATCTGTTCAAGCTAAGAGCTCGGAAGTCGCCGGTTCGTCTATTAGTAGATGAAGATTTGGATTCAACGGAATTAATGTTTCGTCAAGCATTGAAGTATTAAAAGAACATATATTTTTTTTTTTTTTTTTTTATTTATTTATTTCCAGATCGGCCTGGTAAGCCTTACATGGATGTTCTAATAATATTAGTGATGATTTAACAATTGTAGAAGGGAGGGTATAGTCTCGTGCAAGAGACACCCATAACAGATAAGTTCTATAATATTTTATGTGGAATAATTATAACTTTAGAGGAACTATATAATAACAATAAATTAAAAGGGAAAAAAAGAGAAAAAAAAATAATGCAAAAAACTTTAAAAAAAAAAAAAAAAAAAAAATAAATAAAAAAAAAAAAAAAAAAAAAAATAAATAAAAAAAAAAAAAAAAAAATAAAAAAAAAAAAAATAAAAAAAAATATACAAAAATAAATTAAAATAATAATAATTATAATTAAAATTATTTTTTTAAATAAATACAAAATAACAGAAAAGAAAGAATATGTGTATATATAAGAGAATAATAATAAAGACAAACTAAATGAATAAAGTAAAGAATACAGAAATAAGAGATAAATTGTAGCAATAAGAACAATAATTGGTATTGTAATGAAGAAGTAATTACTGAATAGAATAGTCATGGTGTTTACATCAGGATGTCTTGCATGAGTCTTGGTTTCAATCTGCGGGATGTTGTTTGAGCTCCTATGTTGAAAGCTACTGCACCTTTAACCGCTGGTAACTTGCAATGAAACCTGGTGTAGCATTTTTTGATGAAATCGTCTATTGATTCTATGTCTAATTCACGGTGAAGTTGACTATTTCTTATAAACCAGGGAGCATCTACAGCAATTCTTAGGATCTTGTTTTGGAGAGATTGTAGTTTTTTCCGTTTGGTAGAGGAAGCAGCTCCCCACACTTCACAACCGTACATCATTAATGGCCTGAGTATAGTTTTGTAGATTAAAATAGTTATATTTGGTTTAAGAGTGGATTTTCTGTTAATTATCGGGTACAGCATTGCCAGCCTTGCGTAGGTCTGTGTAAGTTTAATATTGATGTGGTGATTCCAGGTTAGGCGACGATCTAGGTGGACACCAAGGTATTTTACTGCCTCATTAGAAGGATTCCATTGAAGTCTGTTTCCATTTAGAACTAGTTCCGGTGGGTCTATTGGTCGTCTGAGGGTAAAAATTTTAGCAATACATTTTTGTATATTTAGGTTGATCATCCATTTTTTAAAATACTTTTCTGATTCGTTTAGATGAGTTTGAAGAGTATTTCTAGCTATTGTTATGTTTTCATGTTGCGAAAAAAACTGCTGTGTCATCAGCAAACATGGCTATAGAGGTTTCGGAGGATTGGATGATATCATGAAGGTAGAAGTTGAAGAGGATGGGTGATAAAACTGATCCTTGTGGAGTACTGGCACTGATAGGTCTGATGGTTGAGATTGTGTGGTTTATTCTGACGGCGAATGTTCGTTTATTGAGAAAGGAATACAGAATATCGTATAGATATTTTGGAGTGTTTACTGACTTAAGTTTGTATAAGAGACCTTGGTGCCATACCTTGTCAAATGCTTGTTGGAAATCTAAAAATGTGACAAGTGTGTGTTTTTTCATTTCAAAACCGTTTACTATAAGTTTTGATAATCTTGATAGTTGATGTGCAGTGGAATGACTGACCTGGAATCCAAATTGGAAATCGGGAATAATGCATATATCTTGAAAAAAAAAGAAGTTAGGCGCCGTTTTATAACTGATTCCAGAAGTTTTCCTAGAATTGGTAAGAGACTTATAGGCCTGTAGCTGCTGATTTGTTTGGCGTTTTTTCCAGGCTTGTGGATAACTACCAGTTCAGCCTTCTTCCAATTATCAGGAAAATAACCTGTTCGTAAGCAACTATTGAAAATTGAAGTAATGAAAATTGTGGCTTTTCTCGGTAATTTTTTAATGGCAATAACTGGAATTAGATCATGGCCAGGACTTTTTTTTTGTTTTAAGTTTTGTAATAACCTCGAAAATCTCTTTCGGAGTTGTAAATTTCAATGGACGTTGTGCTGTTGCTTGTGGTAATGCTACAAATTCATCGATTTCATAATACACTGAGTTACTTCTTGACGGTCTTGTTTCTCTTGTAGGGACTGAAAATGTTTTTTCAAAATAGTCTGCAAAGGCTTCAGCTTTCTCCGCATCACTAGTGATAAAATCACCATTTTCTAATAGGCTTGGAATTTTTTCTTGCTTGTTTAATAGCCGTTTCGTAGCCTTCCATAGTGTTTGATCATTTGAATTTAGATTTGTGACATAATTTTTATATTGTGCTAATGTGAATTTTTCTAATTCTGTTTTGACAGTTTTTCTTAATTTGTTCCATATTGTTTTGAAATTTGGATTTTTGGTTCGTATCCACTGTCTTCTAGCATTATTTTTTTCCTTTATTTTTGATAGAATTGAAGTTGGTACGTTGTTTAAATAACTGTTTCTTTTTTTGTGGAATGGTTTTACTGTGGAGTCATTAATGGATTTAGATATATTTTCTGTGAAAATTTTTATAGCTTCATCAATTTCATTTTTGTGGTGGAATTTTTTTTTTAAACAAATATTTTGCTCCATCAATTGTTCGTACATGTCCCAGTTTATTAATCCTTTTATCATGGAACTTCGAGTGATAATTTCAGGAGTTTCGGTTGAGAAATGAATTAATATTGGGATGTGGTCCGAATTTAGAGCAGCTATTGTTTTGCTTGTGACAGGTAGGCTGATATTTGTTGATAGCATAATATCTAATATGTCAGGCGTACAACCTTTTCTAAAAAATGTAGGTTCAGGAGGTGCCGTGATTAGAATATTATTTCTAGAACAGATGTCGAGTAATTTGCTACCATTTGAATTTGATTTATGACACCCCCAGTAGATATGTTTACAATTCATATCACCCAATACTAAAGTTGATTCATTCGGAGGTAATAATTTAAGAATTTCTTCTTCTTTGAGCTTCTTATTTGGTGGCTTATATACGGCTGTGATAACAGTGCTGTGGGTAGAGTTTAGACGAATGGATATGAACTCGATATTAAATATATCGAGAATAATATTTTCAGAGAAACTGATATTTTTTTTTATGACGAGAGCTACTCCGCCAGAAGCAGTAGAACTGTTCCTATCTTTTCTCAAAATTTCATAGCCTGGTATATTAAATTTAATATTACTTGATAAATGAGTTTCAGATATACAGGCTATATCGATAGAGTTCGATTCAAGAAATATTTTAAATTCACTTTTTTGTGAATAAATACCATATGCATTCCAGTTTAAAAGATTTAATTTTTTTATTTCAGCGGTCATAGTAAAATAAATATAGTATCATTAAGAATGTAGCAAGAAAACGAAAATAAACATATTTATTATAACGGGTGGGAAAGGAATTAGTAACAGTTGATGGGCTTTTGTTTACACTAAGGCCCATTTGTGAAGAATGAGGTAACTAACGAACTTAAATGTTTCATTATTTGTGATAAATATGGTTTTATAGCATTGATTATGATTTTTGTAATAGCGGTCAATATGTTTTCACTGTTATCTTCGGTGTTATTTTTTTTCTTGAGGTTGTTGTTCAGGTGATAAGGCAGAAGAATATGAAAAATGTGGTGTGGCTTTACGAAATGTTTTACGATTTGTAAGAGCTTCTTCATTTTTATTTTCGACATTGTTTGGAACTGCAGGTGGTGAGTTAGTTTTGTTTTTAATTGTTTGGTAATAAGGGCAACCTCTATAGCTAGCTGCATGTTCTTGATTACAATTGACACAATACGGTTTATCAGTAAATTTTAGAGGACATTTTGAAAAATGATGTTTTTCTTTGCATTTTACACACCTTGGTTCTAATCGACAGTAATTTTTTGTGTGACCGAATCTTTGACAGTTGGTACACATGGGGATGTCATTGTTTTTATTTTTTGGTTCCACTGATATTATAGCAGAAAATAAATTTTCAAGTTTAAAAATATTATTGGCCTTTGTATTGTTTACTAGTGAGACTGAACAAAGCGGTGTGGGTTTTTTTTCTTTATTCAATATTCTGGAAACGTACAAAACATCGAAATCTTTGGAAATTAGTTCGGATTTTAGCTCTTCATCTGTAATAGAATATGGCACCTTTCTGATCACAACATTAAGAGTTTTATTTTTATCTAAAGAAAAAGTGTGATATTCGATTTTTTCTTCATCGTAATAACGGGTAATTCTTCTGTAATCGTCAATGGAGGAGAGCATTATTTTGGTGTCTTTTCCGGCTAATTTTGTTGAAAAAGGATTCATACATAATGAGTTTAAGTCATTTAACAGTAGTTGGTAATTATTTGCATTGTGTAGGAATATCGGGGGGATTTTAGGTGTAACCTGTTTATTTTCAGTGCTAATACTCTCTTGAGCGGTTGTTTGTTTAGAAGAGCAAGGTTTATTGGTTGTAATATCAGTTTCAGATAATAATTGGAATCTATTACTAATTTTTATAGGTGAAATTTCTTGATAATATTTACCAATTTTTTTTTACCGGTGATTGATTTAGTGGAGAGCCTTCGAGATTCCTTTTCTTCGAATTTATGTCTTCTATAACTTCGTGGCCATTTGATTTAGAAGAAAGTTGGCAATTTTGAGAAATTAATGGAGTAACACCAACATCATCTTCCGATTTCATCAAGTTAACATGAGATAAGAAATTATGAAAAAAAAAAAAAAAAAAACGATAAGAAAATTAACAGTCAAGAGAACACTTTAAACACGCCCGCACTCTATGAAAGTTAGAGGCCAACTGAAAAGAACATATTTAAAACACGTTCTTCCAATATCACCTTACATCTCAGTCAGAAATTTGCCAATACGGTTTATATTCTACAATTAATTTGGTTTAATTCAGTAAATCCGATACCAATGAAATAATTACCATCTTATTCTATAATTTTTTAAATTGAAATTTACAACTGTGAAAAATATATACATCAAGTAAATGTGTTGAAAGTAAATAACATGAGAACTACGCACTCGTAGCACTTCAATAAACTCTACACTAAAAGGTCTCTAGGCCATCTTCTTTTCAAACGCATCCGAGGATTATCTGGAATGGAGTCGATAGCAAGTTGGGATACTAGTAGATTGGAGTGGTTATGGAGCTTACTATGGAAGGATAGGGATCTGGTTTGTGCTAAATCAACTACAAATGGGACATTAAAATCTTTATGAACAAGTTTATTTGTAACAGAGTAAAGAGCGATTAGGATTTTTTTTAAAGATTTTGGATTGTAGGGATTGGATTCGTATATAAATTCAAATTTGTTTTTATTTTAATCATCAATTTCCCTGTATATAGATTTATTTATGGCTGTATGCACAGATGGTTATGTACACCTATATGTGTATTTATAAGTAAATAGGTATGTATATGTATAATAAATATGTATAGTTTTTGTAAATATTTTTTCTATATGAGTAATAGTTTCTTTTCTTTTTACATCTTTTCTAACTAATTCATTATTATTTTATTTGTTTTCTATATTTCTTTCTTTATCCTGTTTATCTTAGAATTATTTTCATCACTATTAATAATATTTGTTTTCCTTTTTTTTGTAGTAATACTCAAAGTTATATATATATATGCGTGTGTGTGTGTGTGTGTGTGTGTGTGTGTGTGTGTGTGTGTGTGTGTGTGTGTGTGTGTGTAAAATTTTGGGAATCAGACCATTTTATAAAACATATTTGTAAATCTAGGAGAAAAACATGCCTCAGAATACAGATTATGTTATTTATTTTATTATAATATTATAATTTGATAAAGTAATGATTAGACTGTCTAATCAAATTTACTTCCTGTTATTCTTAAAAGTAAATGTTATTAATTAACTTTATGTGAATGCAACCCATACTTATTAGCCCGATAGCAGTAGAAATTGAACCAACCTATGGTTCATATTATTATTTACATTTGAAAAATAAAAGTATTTAGCAAACACATAAACGTTATCCATAATAGAAAAATAACAAAAATAATTGTATTTAACAAAATCGAATAATTGATTATAATTAACAATTGCGATAATTTTTTTTTTTTTTAATAAAAAGTTGATCAAGGATCTTTATGTATAATCTAATATTTTCTGACTCCAGAATTGATGCAAAACCATGTACAGATTATACAAGTTGTTCTGAAGAAATTCGGAACTACATAAAAACTTTAATATCAAGTAATAGATCAGATCGATAGTTTAATTTCTTTTATACAATTTAAAATCTTCAAAAAGAAAACTTTTTTAGACCTTGGAGTAAAAACGGGGTACTCAACAGGCAAACTTGGGATAATACACTAAAGTGAAATGTAGCTCCTACCTGAGTGCTAGCTGGGGGCTGGGCTTACGGTAAATTGAAAATTACCATATTCTCTTTGAAAGGAGGATTTTAACGTAGTTTACGAAACTTTGCCTTAGGATAAAGCTGTATATGTCTGCCCCGTTTGTACTTAGTTGTTACTCCTGAAGAGGTTGAATTATTAAACGCTAGGTGAAAAAATAATTTTTTAAATATATGTGCATTCTTCATTCAACTGAGGATGGCCGGCAAAAAAAAAAAAAAAAAAAAAAAAAAGTCACGAATATGTAATAGCAAATATAGAAAATTTAATAATAACAAATCGTATGGATTTTGTGTTATAGATAATAACGGTGATGCAACAAATTTTTTACTTTAACTTTTCAAAAACTAACGCAAAAGTATTCGAGCGATCATCTGTTATAGATCTAAAGTGATTAGGAGGTATTAATTTAACGATTACTCACTTCTAATTTTTTAGGAGAAAATTCGTTTCTCAATAAATCTATAAAACTGATTTCATTGCTAAATAATTAAATTCAAATATAGAAAACGTTGCTGATTGCAGTTAAGAAGTAATAAATTAAAACGTAATCTAAATCCTTTCATTTCTTCTGAGATCATAATTTCTTTAATCCGCTGATGTCTTCAGAAATATCTTTATTCTTTATTTGTAATTAGAGTATCTCTAATTTTTAAATTAATGATGATGCCTTCACTAACAAGGGGAGGACACACTCAGTCTCTCACGGATCTTGTTGGCAATTTTTTTTGAGGTTTCTGGTCAAAAAATATTAGTCACGTATTTTGCCGTTTTGTTCAATGAGCCCTAGAACCGAGAAAAAAAATAAAATAGCATTAAACTGATTTATTTTATATCTCTAGTTTATAAAATGATATCGACATGATTCTTGCACCAAGATTTTTATTTTTGATTGCGGATTTAAGAAAAAATACAACCGCTCCATATATTTTGGGTTAGGTTAATTCAATTCTAAAAAAATGAATATATGTTCAACCAAACTACCTCTATAGATTTTTTAAAACAAATATTGACGTCAGATTCTAATTCAGCACCCTCGAAAACATTGAAAAACATTTATTCAATGACAACAAAAAATATAAAAATAATTCGGTGTTATTAAAACAATTTCTCGATATGGTTTTTTAAATTTAATAATTGAGGAGGTGAGATGCAAAACTCGTTCGTTCCATTTTTTTTTTTTTTAAATTGAGATGTCAGTGGATTCTAAAAAATATTAACTATCTTTATATATTTATCAATAAATATCTTTTATATATATATATATATATATATATATATATATATATATATATATATATATAAATATCTTTATATATATATTATCTTTCTAATATAATAATAAATATATCTTTATATCTTTATCTATAAATATCGTTATGTATATTATCTTTCTAAAAGATAATTAATATCCAACTTTTCAAAAAAATGGAACGAACGAGTTTTGCATCTTACCTCCTCAATTAAAATAATATTATATAATTTGTTATATTTTTGTGATAGTTTCTATTAAAAATGTGCGCATATATTTGTTAACTATATATTTTTCATGTTTTCAAAACAATAATAAACATTTCGTCGCCACTATGTAAAACTAGTGAATGTAAACAAATCATTTTTATTTTCTTCGTTTACCGTTGTATTCTACAATATATGTAGTAAAATTCAAGAAATTCGTCAAAATGATATCACTGACTTCGGTCTTTTAAGTGCCGAACAGATTCGAAATTTTAAAGGTCTTGTAGAAAACATCAGTTAAGGAACGGAATAAAAAAAGGGATTTTTAATATTCGTTAATTTTACATAGTGCCGACGATTTCACCGAATTCCTTAAATATTTCGTCTTCTTGAACGATGGTGTATAGCGTAAACATTTTTTATAGTAAGTTTTTATTTTTTAACAGATCATCCTCGCTATTTATAGATAAATTGTAAAAGGCAGTTCACAAACATTTTTTTTTCCCTTTATTTTCCTCCGTTCATCGGTGAGATTTTTCAGGAAAACGGAATGACATATATCCGAGTCACTGATTAAAATCAAGGCATGTCAAAAAACAAACAGCTTCATGAATCATGTCAGGTTATAAACATGTTTGCTCATCGAACCCAGAGGCCTAACTGCCAATTCCTGTAATTATTGCCATCACTCTTACTTTATTTACCTAATTTATCTATTATCAGAAAATAGATAACTTTTATCGATATTACAACATATATTTCTCACGATTACTGTAGCTTACTGATAAACTGATTAAATTTAAAAAAAAAACAACAATGGAATTCAGGAAAGTAGTATGAATTTTAGTATTCTAATAAAAATTAATTAACCAGTCTCATATAAAAAAATTAAAAATATGAGAATTATAAAATAACTGACACATAGAAATATACCTAATTAAACTAATTTTGTGTTGGCTTATAACTAAAAATATAAAACTAGTAATCAATAGCAGCTCATAACTACCAAAACATTCTTCGGTAGTAGAAAACTATTAAATAAAAAATAAAAAACTTTATCAGAATTTTTTTCTTATTAAAGCGAAACACGGAGATGGGGCTGAAAAGAGTATTAATCAGTAATAAGCTAATACCATACCAATGTTTATGAATTATAAATAAAATAATATGTTTATTCATATAACTTAGAGTATTTAATTAACTATTTACTCAATGTTTTTCTGACAAATATTAGTTATTAATTATCATTAGACCACATTAATTGTTTTTGCAGCTACGATTTTGACATAACCTGATATCAACATTGTTTTGATACAACCCCTTTTATATATATTTATATATATATATATATATATATATATATATATATATATATATATATATATATATATATTTATCTCTGTATTGAAAACTAAATTAGAAACGATTAAATTGTTATCTAAATTTATTTATGAGAATCACGTATTATTTTAACTTTGTTTTTAAAATTGGAATTTCTTTTTTTAAAAAATTAATGTTTTTATGTGAAAGAAAATTTAAAAATATTTTATTTTAATTTTTTTAGATTCAAATCTTTATTCTCACCAGTCAATCATGTCGACTAACAATCAGTGAATTTGATGAAATAATGAATTACTTGGCGTGAAAGGTATGAGGGATTCTTCTCTCCCTCAATTGATTTTTTGTTTTTTTAACTCAGCACCGGAAATTTTGCACCATCCTTTTTTCAAAATTTATGTGACTGAACGTTTCACCCAATTTCGCTGTATCATTAAATACGAGTATATCTCCTAATATCTTAACATTAAAAAAAGTCTAGAATAAAAACTAGAAAAACGGCTGTTTCCATTCAAAAACAGGTATTCCAGGTTTAATAATAATTTAATAACATGATCGTAAAATATGAGGAAAAATTTAAGTATTGACTCCTTTAATATTTTCATATTTATTTTCGATTTTAATACTAATAGAAAAATAATAAAAAGTGAGCATTATTAGGATTATCACATCAGCACACACATGTGTTTCTAAGTTGATAATTTTCTTCAAATAATAAAACAGCTTCTGAAAAGAGCCATCGAGTTCCCTAGGGAAGGAAATGCCCGGCCACATCAAAGGAATTTAAGGGCTTGGAAATCCTTTTAACCCACTAATGAGGAAATGACTTGTTAGTGCATGTCATGTCGTTTTTCTACCAAAATTATTTAACCTCTCAAATTGTAGCATCTTTTATATGTGATATAGAAATAAATTCATCACCTAATAAAAATATCCTGATTTTTCATAACGCTTCGTAACCTGTTAACCACGTTGCTATGTTTATAGCTTTACCCTTATAAATAACTTTATTAGCATTACAAGTGACGAAAACCAGTCGCGAAAATATAGTTAAAAATCGTGTGTTACAGCCAGGACGACCTTGTTCCAAATACAAATCTATGAGCATATGGACAGAGTAAGATTTTATCATTCTGCCATTTTATAAAAAAATCACCTCAGATATATTTCAATTTAATGACGATTTCTTTTATCGATCATATATATGACCATAACTTGATATCGAAACATTGCTTGAAATGTGACAAGGCACGAAAGGTCGTTCTATTTACAATGCACATTTTAAAACAGTATCTTTCTAATTTCTCTTCTTTATCTCATTCAATCTCTTTTATCAGATAAAGTTAGGCATACCTTTCATAGATGTCTTGATGGTAATGACTGGACTATTTTAAATTAAAATTAGGATCGATGTATTATTTTCCACTTTTACTGATTTTTTTTATTCGATGGCTAGTTCGGAATGTTAAACATTTATCATCAGTTCAAAAGAAACATGCGAAAAATCTAAACAACAGCACTTACATTTTTTTTTTATTGAAGACATTTTTTACAACAATATGTTCTATATCTTTACTAAAAATAACTTAGTTCCATTTTTGTCTATCCAACCAGTCCCCCTCACACATTCCTTCCATTACGCCCTGAACCCAACGTCTTCTAGGGCGACCTTTATTCCGTCTTCTTTCCGGGCTCCGTTCGAAAATTCTTTTTGGCCATCGCTCCTCTTCCATCCTCATAACATGCCCAAACCACTTTAGTCTCATAGTTTCAATAGTGTAGAGGATGTTATCCATCGGTTCCACCCTGCCTAATTTCAGTGTTTAGAATTTTCTGAATCCGTAATACTGCGCAAGAACGTCTCCAATAATCCATTTCTAGGGCTAAAAGTCTTTGGACCTTGGTCCTGAATAGACCAAGACTCGCCTGAATAAAGTGTTACACTTTCCAGAGACGATTTATATATATTTGTTTTTAAGGACACCGACTTGCTCCATAGTGCGGAATTCAAAATTTTAATTATTATTCTACCGTTGTGAATGCTTCTTTCAATGTCCTTGTCCGTTGTTCCTGCATCACTCGCTCAGCTCCCTAGATATTGAAATTAAGCCTCAGGTTTTAGAACCTATAAATCTATGGATAGGTATTCGAATTAGCTAATATAGGTCTTATATACCGTTTTCTTCTTGTTGAATTCTTTCCCCAGCTTGAGTACTCCTGGAGAAGTTTTCTCATCATATTTTCAGCATCATCTACATCCGACGTTATGCTTCCTTACATGCATGAAATTTTTAAAAACGTGAGACAGGAAATCGATCATGTTGACACTCACCTAATTAGGCAAAGTGAAAAGGGCTTCTAATCAGATAATCAGGACCTGGAGCAGACTGAATATAAAGAGACGAAAGGGTCAAGTAAATGGGCAGTCTTTTAGGTTTTTCCCAGTGACTGGTCGTGTTTTTTCTTTTCCTACTGAGGACAAATTAAAAATGTGACTATCAGAAATATTCATCTGTTCATATAAACAAAACTTTTTATTGGCTTTGAACGATTTTATTATTTCAGGTTCGTAAATAATAGGTATATAAATGTTTTGAATTTATGGTTATTTTCATTTAAATAGCGAAGGTGGAATTTATTTGGAAGTGAAAGTGTATTTTTCTGAGAGAATTTTTGATCATTCATTTTCATTTTAATTTAGTTGAGTTTAAAACTGCATTGTTGAAACATAATTTCTACATGATAAATTAACAAATCAATAATTACGTATGACTATAACCTATGAAGGTCATTCAGTAACTGATACGATTATATTTTCTCTTGAACAGCTGTACGCTGAGAGATTCCGTCAGTATTCGAGTTTAATACACAAATTTTTCTTCCACTTCTACTCATCTGTATCAAATATAAGTAAATTGCTAAGTAAGTAGAGAAACTAAAAAAAAAACTCCAACTTCTCTCTCTCTCATTAGGAAAGAACTCCCCCAATGGAACGTTCACGCAACCTAATAGTTCGCAGAAAGGGATACTTGCTGCTGGTTACAAAGGAATTCCTTACATTTTCTTAAACACACCTCACTACTCCCATCGGCTTCCTCCAGACTCTTTGGTCTAATAGACCCACTGATTCTGTCTCTAGAATAGGAATTTTCACTTTCCACACCCGCTGTTCACTATCCTCAGACAGCGGTGGATATACAGAATAACTTAATTGAAATATTTTTTAATAAACTATATTTAATACTAAATACACTTAGAATATCAAGAGATTTATATTTTGGTGTTGTGCTTAGTGTGATACATCTTTTTAGGGTACTAATTGTAGTATTGCTTTAGGAATTTCTAACAACATTGTACTAGCTCTAAATTGTAAATTGCTAGACCCTAATTAGCAATGCTTGATGATAGTAAATCATTACCCAATTTATCCTAGGATTATCTTCTATTTTGCTCAGATAGGATAATAGGAATAATTAGGCGCTAATGACAATAGAATAACACTTTAGAAGAAAAAACATTCTAAACACCTGCTAACGACCTTTGTAGTAACAACATATTAGTATTCTTCACTCAATATTTTTTTCTGGTTCCAAAACCGGCAAAATAAGCCCCTAAATAACACAAGCCTTTTTGGGTGATAATCAAGAGGTAATTCAAATAATCCTTGAATTCATAGGCGTATTGATAATAAGATATTTTGTGATATTAATGAATAGTTCTTTACAAGTTATTGACATGTCAATTTAATCATTTTACTACGAGTTTACTTATTATATATATTTTATACAGGTTCAAATATCAGTAAATGATTTAAAAAGTGAAATAAAATAAAATAAAACTCAACAAGTTTACGACTCTTTGAATTAGCACCTCAGTAGTATCAAAATAAAAATCTACAAAAAAAAAAAAAAAACTAGTAGGAAATTTTATGTATTTTATTTAAGTGTAGTCATCTTATTATTTTAATGCAAAATTATTCACTTGGAGGTAAGAGACTAGAAAAAAAAATAGCATATTTTAATCTTTTTCTGTTTCGGAAGAGATTCAGATAAAATTTGGATTTAAAGACCCTAACAAAATTAAACAGCGATTAAGAAAAAATCTCCTATATTTTTCTTTACAATTTTCAATATTCGAACTCAAGTGGTATAAATAAAATTGGTTTTCTGAATTTCAAAGTGGTGTAGAGCTTAAATATACTATACAAAAAGAAAATTGATTACTGTATTTTTAATGTAAGAAAATTTAATGTAATTTTATTTTTTTCAATAAAAATTTCCTGTGTTAAAATCTATATATATTTTTTTTTATGAAACACGCATTCATTCCCTTGATGAAATGGCTATTATATACAACGATTTTAACTTCTATTCCTTTCAGAAACAATTTTGGTTTTATTTTGATCTTGAAACTCTGTTTCAATTTAACAGTGAAGAGCTGTTGCACTTTTCCCTCTAATCTCTCTATTTCCGAGAATTTAATATTAAATTTGAAAAATACTTTATCAGGTAAAGTATTAAATTACTGACTTTATTTATTCTTTTCGAGCTTTTATTAAAATTTTCTAGATTTCTGTATACCGCCCATAACGAAAACCCAAGAACGCCAAACTCATAATGGAGTCTTTCTCAGAACAGTCTGTAAACTTCCACATTATTTCCACATAAATACGAACAAACAAGTGTTCTAAATTTTTCATTAATATTTTAATGAAAAAAACAAAAAAATATTATGGTTTATATTATTTTTGTGTTAGTTCTGCTCGCTCTTCACAAGTTGAATCTGATAGCAATCACAAGTTACTAAACTTTTTACTTTATTATAGCTTCAGAATTTACGTTGGGACATTTTGAAAAAAATAATTAATTAACCTTCGATTTAATAGAGGAAAAGATGTAAATATAGGCACGCTTTTTTGTTTTTTATTTAAAGTTACTTTCAACCTGAATAATTTTAGATTTTTTTCTTTCATTAACTAAATGAAATGGAGGTTCCTGGTCAAAAAATATTAGACATGTATTTTGCCGTTCCGACCAATGGGCCCTAGAAGACGAGAAAAAAAATAAAATAGCATTAAATTAATTTATTTTTTATCTCGAGTTTAAAAAAATAATATCGACATGATTCTAACACCAAAATGTTTAGTTTTTATTGCGGATTTAAGGAAAAATACAGCCACTCCATTGATTTTGGTTTAGGTTAATTGAATTAAAAAAAATGATTAGATTTTTAAGCAAACTACCTCTAAAGATTTTTCCAAACAAAAATTGACTTCAGATTCTAATTCAGCATCCTAAAAAACGTTTAGGACAACATTGAAAAACATTGAAAAACGTTTATTCGACAAAATAAAAAAATATCATTTTTTTCACGCTCTTCGAGGAAAAATGAAATTTTTAAACCGATTATTGGTTACATACCTTTAAATCGTCATTACTTTGTCACACAATTCACTGGTTGGCATCACTGGAAAGAAGAGAGCCTCAGCTATCTAAGAAATAATAAATAAATAATAGGAGAAGTAGATAGTTGGGGTATGCAGTCATACAGATACTCAGCAATTAAAAAATATGTTTTTTTAATTGCTGTCTGTGTATCTGTATGACTGCATACCCCAACTATCTACTTCTCCTAATACTTAACAGTCAACTATACCTTATAAATATAAATAAATAATAAATAATAATAATTACTTTAATATTTATTATTAAAGTAATAAATTATTTCTCCTAAATAGCATATATATATATATATATATATATATATATATATATATATATATATATATATATATATATATATATATATATATATATATTTGTTTTATTGATATCTATATATACATACGTTTCCTAAGTTTTGAGGGTTCAAAAATGTAATTCTAGGGCTAAAAACATATTCTATCACATTTTACAGTGTAAAAGCTAAAATGTTTCAAGTGAAGTGCATTCAATATATTTTTTCCTAAAGAACCGACATCGGATTCGAATTCAGCATTCTAAAGAACCCTTAAATACAAAATTTCATCCAAATAGAAAAATTAAAATTCGTAAGCTTCAAAATTTGCCTGACCACATGGTTGGCAACTTTTGTTTAAATTGACAAAAACATGAATTACATTTAGACGGTTATACGTTTCAACTTTATTTTTTACACAAAATATAGGGAGGTAATACGCTTGAAATGACTTTGGTTTCATTATCCTATCTGCTTTCAAACTCAAGCTAAAAATCAAAATGTTTTTCGGATTTTCCAATTTTTTTAAAAGGTTTATGTTCATGGAATTTTACATTTATATACATCAAAAGAAAGCTTAGGCTATCCTCCTTCCAGTGATACTAACCGGTGAATTGTGTGACAAAGTAATGGCGATTTAAAAGTATGTAACCAATAATCGTTTTAAAAATTTTATTTTCCTCGAAGAGCCTGAAAAAAATGATATTTTTTGATTTTGTTGAATAAGCGTTTTTCAATGTTTTTTTAGGATGCTGAATTAGAATCTGACGTCAATTTTTGTTTGAAAGAATCTATAGAGGTAGTTTGCTTGTAAATCTAATCTTTTTTTAGAATTTAATTGGCCTAAACAAAAATCTATGGAGTGGCTGTATTTTTCCATAAATACGCAATCAAAACTAAACATCTTGGTGCAAGAATCATGTCGATATCATTTTTTAAACTCGAGATATAAAATAAATTAGTTTAAAGCTATTATATATTTTTTCTCGGCTTCTAGGGCCCATTGGTCAGAACGGCAAAATACGTGTCTAATATTTTTTGACTAGGAACCTCCCAAAAAATTGCCAATAAGATCCGTGAGAGACTGAGTGTGTCCTCCCCTTGTAAGTTCCTTACATGTTTAAACTGAAAAATAAGGGTTCCACACAATTTTATCAGTAGTTGATTCAATATTATAAAAATAAAATTCTCTGATCTATGCTCGGAACTTAAATTTTTACATATATAATTTTATATACTTCATCATTGCCGAAGTATATATATTTATGCTAGATAATATTGCCAAACTTATGTTTGAATAAATATATGCGATTGCTGGAACATACATTATAAGTGGCTTAAAGTTTTAGTCTTTTATGGTATTCGTTGCAGTATGAACTTTTTACTTAGCTATAAAAAAATAAAAAAAAGCTATAAAAATTACTAACACATCATATAATTCAAAGTTTGAGTTCACATATAAAAAAAATACTTTACGAGGAAAAGGCACTTTTAGGTCCTCTTTTATTATGTATTTTTATAATCTTTCGTCGTAACAATATTTTATACTTTATGAAACAAAGTTTTTAATTTCAATTTCAGACTTTATGATTTAGTTTTCGTATCTTTTAAAAGCAATTCCAGGACTTAAAGGAGAAGAAACTGCCTGTCTTTCAGACTGCTTCATCATTTACTTGACAAACGATCAAACCTCCCAATTCATTACATAAGACTCATTTACGAGATTGATTAGACCCATCTAGACGCACGGAGTTGAAATGTAGGGCTCCACTAAACCATCCATTCATCTCGTGTCCAATCCTTTAAAAAATACGAAATGATCCTTACTTTATCAACAATAACCTTATCTATAAAGTTCTAAATGCTTCTTATGTTGCTGATTTAAGCCTTACCAGACACCTATCCTTTCATAGTAAGCTCCATAACCACTCAAATCCACTAGTTTCTAAGCTTTCTTCTCACTTCATTCCCGACAATCCTCCGAGGCGTCTGAAACGACCTTCTAATGTAGATTTTTAGTGCTACTGATGAGTAGTTATTTTAAAGTTTTGACATGTAGTTGTAATTGTTATAAAAACATTTACTTGATGTAGATATGCTGTATAGTTGTAAATTTCCATAACTTTGTATAAAAAATATATATAAAAAAAAAACAATTCTATTATAACATTTTTCACTAATTTTTTTCATAATTTTAATTCATATTATTAAATAATTTCATAGAGGAAAAGAAGCCTTCGATGCCACATGGCCTCGTGGCAAGAGCATTAAGAAATGAGAAGCAGCCGCTGTTTGTCTTAGCTATGTCTGATTAGCCTCGAGTGTACCTCCTCCTCCAATTATACAACTCGCGGTGCTTTGTCACTATTAATTTTAATTCTTGAATTTGATTGGTGAACACATTTAAAATTCAATTATCAAAAGCAACTTATATGTCACCATTTGCTGAGATAGCAAATAGTGACCAATCGCAACTTCAATATAAGTCTTACTTCTTGTACAAACTCGATATTCGAAATGTTAGAATTTATTGCAAGATTTTATAAATACTACGATTCATATTAAAATAAACAATTTTCCAGGAATTTTACAGTATCATTAAAAATTAATTTTATAGTCAATGCAACTTTACATGGAGGACTCATCCTCAGTACAAATATGCATAAAAGAACGGGATTTTTTAAAATTATTTTAACTAGCTTTCCTCTCCGCCCGCTCTTATAAGAAAAGAAAATCGATAATTTTAACAAATAAGTTTTATTTGTCCATCGATAAAAATCTTGAGCAATTGAGCATTATTTCTTCAAGTATATTTTCATACATATCAGTAATTTTTAACGTGGTTAAAATTGAACTAATTAGGTGTTAGAAGATAACATAATAATTTTACATCCAATTTTTAATTTTGATGTATAAGTCAGTAATCTAGATAGACATACTTTTAGGTAACTTACGGATAATGGGCTGTATTACCAATGATTAAAACTAAAGGCTCATGAATCATTTACACACGATATAAAAAAGCAAAGGATCGACATTTTAATTTTGTAATTATGTTTATTGGGCAGAAATAGTTTTATCGACTTCATCTGGCTGGATTTCAATTTCTAACTATAAAAATATTTGTCAGTGTGGCAAACCTCGTTACTGCCTCTCAGCATTTTAAATTTTTACTACCGTAAACTTTATTATTGCTAAAACTTCCAAGAACTGTGAAAATGATATAGTTAAAAATTAGAGATGGGCTTAGTAGTTTTACGATTGTAAACTCTATTGTGGAAGGGTGTTAACCACTTATTGGTGGATTTTTAAACTTCACTGGGAACTATATGAACCACCACGTATTTTTTTTTTTTTTTTCAAGCTCAATATAACACTGTACCTTTGTAACCTCACATGCAGAATGACGCTCGTTACGTAGCAGTCAATTTTTAAACTACACTATTCTCCACATATTATGACTTATTGAATTACAAAACCTTTAAATAAGATGTAGACAAAATTTGGTACAGATTGGTTCAGTAGTTTTCGAGGTTAGTGATTAGAAACGGAAAATGAATTGTCCTTTTATATAATAGTATATTCAGAACTTATATTTTTATTTTATTGTCTCTTGGAGCGTAAAACAACTGAGTTATCGATGCTTTAATAAATTTTTAAAAAAATTATCGTTTAGATATATAGATAAAAGTTATTATATATAGATAAGAAATAAATCTTATCAATGAGTCAATTGCCTTTGGTCGTCTCCTAATATGTTTGTTCTATTCCTAGCTGTTTCAATACTTTTCTATAGTATTGGCACTCTAGATTAAGAATTATGTTTTCAAATGTTGAAATACAACGGTGTCGAAAATGCAGAATCAAAATAAATCCCATCAAATAACCTTTACCCTTCGTCGTAAATCTATGACTTCCTGTCCTTCAGAATCCTTTAATGATGTCCCATTAATCCCCGTTGAACAGATCCGCTACCTAGGACTCCATCTGGACAAACGTCTTACTTGGAATCCACTCACAAGACTACAATATACACATACTAGTATTATACAAGAAACTGCCCGCCGTTTTCGACTACGTCAACATTTAATTAATTACAAAAGACTAATATACATGACTGTGATTAGACCTATCTGGACGTACGGAGTTGAGCTTTGGGGCTCCACTAAACCATCCAATTCATCTCGTATCCAATCCTTACAATCCAAAATCCTTAGAAAAATCCTAAATGCTCCTTACTTCGTCACAACAAGCTTACCCACAAAGATCTTAATATACGTACCTTACGTTTCTGACTTAGCGCAATCCAGATATCTATCCTTTCATAGCTAACTCCAGAATCATTCAAACCCATTAGTATCACAACTTGGTTCTCATTCCATTCCAGATAATCATCCGAGGCGTCTGAAAAGAAGATGGCCTCGAGACCTTCTAATATTATACTTCATTATATAGAACCTTTATAAGTGCTACCAATGGGTGGGTAGTTGCTTTAAAAACAAGTGACGTGTCATTTTTATCATTATCGTCGTATTTACTTGATGTATAATATATTGTATATACAGTTATAAATTTCAATTAAATAAATTTTAAAAAAATGTTGAAATACTTATTATTATGTTTTTAACCGTTTTACCGTGAGCAAAAATATTCTTCACTATTATTTTATGTGATTGCAATATCTATTATATTTTTACTTCGCTGAGCAATTCTTGATTATAATTTTTAAATATTTATTATTTTCGGATGTAAATCAACTGCGATTTAATTCATGAAATGTAGCTGACAGAGAACCCAACATCGATGATTAGCAAACAGAGATACCCCATTGTACAGCCTCTCCCCTCGAACCCTGTACTGTGCACATTAAGCTTCAGTAAGCCAGTGAATAGATCACCGCAATGCCTTGGGCTGGAACAGTAGACTGGGCCTAGAACCATTTGCTAGGATCTGAATAATCATGTTTCCTCTTTGGGCGATTGTTCCTCTCTCTATATTTCATGTCCTTTCCAGTTAATTTTCCTGGAAGTCCTCCATGTTCTCTTTCTTAACCTCCTCTATATTATCTTTATGGCAAGGAAAAAATGGCTTTTGGCATAACTAGCTTGTTTTTATTTTTTGTTCTTGGGGAAATTTATTAATATTGATTTAGATATCTGTATTTTTTTTTTGTTTTTTTTCTGTAGACTTTCTGGGCTACTATGAATAATGAATTTATCCTACTTAGCTAATTAATCTTTAAAAAATACAAACTTCTTTTATAAATTATTTGTAGAAGATAAGAGTTATTATATAACATGAAGCATTTATTTTCCAATTTTATTTATGAAGAATTACACTGCAAAATGTTTCGGGATTTTTCGATAAAAATATAACTTTTGGCTGGATGTCTATGGCTTTCATTTGTAACAATTTTTCACCATCAGAGCGTGTAACTTTTTTTTTTTTTCAATTAAAAAATACAATATTTTGATACGCTCTAGCTCTGTTGATATTTCTTGGATCGAGAATCGGATGGCAGTTTTCTAATTGGTAATTTAATGGAAAACCTTCCTTATCAGAAGTAGTAGATATTAAATTATGGGTATACATATCCATGATTTCTTGTTTTTCCCTTTCAGAGAGAAATTATGGTATTTCTCCCATATTATGGCTTAACAATCTAACACATCATTTATTGCAACTTAACTGATACAATTTGAAAAAAATAATTTCTCTGATTATTGCATGACAATTGATTTCTCTATTATATTAGAAACGCTGTAAAATTTGTATACTTTAAACTTGACCCATGTTTTATTTAAAGAAAAAGGTTAAGAAATTTGAATTGAAAGAGTGATAATGGGCCTGAAGTGATACAATGAATTAAGGTATTGATTTCTCCTTCAATATTATTTTTTTTTTTATATTATTATTATTTTATTGAAATATATGTACAATCTGCCTCAGTTAAGGGCAATAAGTAACAGTCCTAATGATGTAGTTCATTTGTATCATATATACAAGTTCTCATCCATAAACAATTGATAATAATAAGAGATAAAATACAACAGTCATAATACAAAAAATAAATCAAATAGTTATAAAAAGAAATTAAATAAATAAAAAAAAATTTTTTTATACATTCATACTCTATGTACAATACAGACACACTCAGCCTAGGGGACGCCGAATCGAGCCTATTCCCCCACTTATTGGGAGTCAAGGCCAGACCCGTAGAGATCCCAGCGCTGCCCTCTCAGCTGCATCACCAGTAATATCCAGTGGAGGCTGAGTGGGAGCGCTATAGCCACATATGCTCAGAACTTGAGTAGAGAAGCTGGTCATTACTAGGACTCCAACATAACATTATATTACAAAAGGTCTCCGGGCCATTGCCGTTTCAATCTTCTGGGGGGGAGGGTTATAGGGATGGTTAGAGCTGGACAAGGATTGAGTCAATATAATAAGGAAATGATTTTCGAAACTAAGCAGTCAATCTGTACATGAGAACAAGGCGATTATATTGGATCGGACATCCAACAACTCCTCTCTTCCAAACTATGGATGATGCAGGGGTAGGAAATAGGCCAAGAGAGAACCTAAACTAAGATAAGTGGACACTCGAAAAAACGACATAGACTAACAAGGTTTTATGATCTGGAAATTTAGTTCTGAGGATAGGCAAAGGTGGGAAAGATTGTAGAGGCAGATAAATATCTCCAAAGTCGGTAAAAGGGAACTAAAAAAAAATGTTGTTTAAGAATAAATGAACTAATAATATTAATGAAATAAACTATAAATACTTATTTATAAAGCCACTGAAGGATATTGGTTTCAGAACTATTAGGATCTGACGATTAGTTTTCTCTTCATGAAAATCGATGATTTTTTTTAATTTTTAAAAGAACACTCTCTTTCCGATTAATCCTTTTCACTGGACATCAAAGGGTAATATTTTGATATATTCCAGGATCTGTCGATTTTTAAGATTGGCGAACGATATTCCGCCACTAACGTCCTTTTGAAAATCAATCAAATATTTCATTTAAAAAATAAAAAAACAAAAAACAACCAAACTCTCTTGCCGTTTAATTCTTTAGATTTTGGTCCTTTTTGTCGTTATCTGACACATTTGTCGGAATGTGAGAGGTAGTCACTCGAACCTTCCGTCGAAAGTTAAATATGCATTACTATTAATTATAAATATTTATTATTAATCAAAAATATTTATTATTTTGTATTGCTATTTTTAAATATTCCATGATATAAAACTGTAAAAAAAAAAAAAATTAGAGAAATTGCAACGACCTCGAGGAAATAAAACAGACCATAAAAACAGGAATATTGGTGTAACTAACCATTTCGCCGGAAGCGCTAGTCGCTGCACCAATTTATCGCCATAATGCCATATCAATAGCGACCGCTCCAAGTCCCCAAGGCCTCGGGCCTTTTTCCCCCTCGCGTTCCGGCCCTCTCCAAAAATACATTCGGTTGGTCCTCTCCAGCTCCAGCAATATTGTTCCATCATAAAAAAGAGAGAAAAAAAAAAAAAAAAAAAAAGGAAAAATCACCATCATCATATTCGACTATACCATAAAGCCACGGCATGTTGTTTCATCAGCTCATTCTCTAAACCGACGCGCTTCCAGTGTCGGATAACGCGGATAATTCTCACCTTATATGATCACACACACACACACACACACACACATATATATATATATATATATATATATATATATATATATATATATATATATATATATATATATATATATATATATATATATATAACAATAATATTTCAGCCGTAACGGATATCATTAATGAATGAAAATTACTAAATTAAATAATATTTGAATAATAATTATGAATGAATGAATGAAATAATACTGTATTTTGTAAATTACAATTACAGGAGGTCTGGATCTTTTGAGGGAGATATAATATAATAATATATTTAAAATAAAACTTATTATTTTCCTTTTTTTCTCTTTATGCAAGACAAAAAACAACAAAAAAAAGTTTAAAATCTAACAGACAATTAAATTATACTCATAATCTCCATTTTAATAATAGTATGTTAATATCAAACAAAATTTATACGAATCAACTGAAAATAACAAAACATAAAAAAACAATATTAATCACTTTGTTTAATATTTACTGACTTCAATATGCTATAGCAATTAAAAACTTTTAAATACAATTCAGATAATCCTTCTGAAAGTACTGATTACAAATAAGTAAAAACTGCAAATTCGCTGGCTATTTTTACAAATTAATAAATTTTTAAAGTTTTGAATTTCACTTTTATTTAGTCCTATGTATTGTAACAAAAAAGAATCTCTTTCATTGAGGAAGGCTGTACAATATAACAAATAATGAATGACATCATCTTTATCATGTGAAGGGCAGTGCCTACAAGGATATTCACTGTTAAATTCTCTAGCCTTGCCTAGAATCCGTGTGACTTTTTTGCTTGCCATGCGCAACTGGGCAACGACTCTTAATCTGTTTATTGCAATATTGGGGCAAATATGGCTAATACGGTTCAGGTGGTCCAAGGTTGCTGATATTTCTGTTTTTCATTGACTCTACGAGTTCACCACAACACCTGCTAATCTGTTCTACATCCTGAGCTTCCCAGATGTCGTTCGCACCAATAATAGAACGTAGACTTCTAAGTTCTGAAGCCCAGTTGAAGGTGACAGTGGTGGTATTAATAATATTTGCTAATCTATTATAACATATCATAGGCAACTGCTCATCTGTCATACTTAAAATTTTAATCCACTGACTTAACATTCTCTTGAAAATTTTAGCCAAAACATAAATACGCCCTGTCTCATTTCTAGCATAAAAATTAGGCGTATTCCTCGGTAGATTTAGTAGATATTTAAAGAATTTCATATTAATTTTATTTTTAAATGCTGTTATATATAATCGACCAGAAGCATATAAAATAAAATCATAAAATCGTTTATGGTCATTGATTCTAAAATTAATGTGTTTCATTGAGTAAAGTTGCTAGTACATTCACGCCATTCTCTAATGCTTATCAAGCTTATTTATTATTATCTCAAATCATAGAAAAAAAAGACAATTTTCACGCTACGGCTTGTTAGACAATATGTACGTTGCGAACTTACAGGCTCTGATTTTTACATATAAGATTCATTTATTATTCACGCAAAAAAAAAAAAATCTCAATGCTACAATTTATATATGTGAACATGGTGAATATTTCAAGTTCAAACGCTCTCATTAAGGGTAAAAAGGATGATAGTAATAACAATAAATAAATAAATAAATAAATAAATATATATATATATATATATATATATATATATATATATATATATATATATATATATATATATAATATATATACACACACACAGAAGAGAGAGATTGATTGTTTTATTGTGTCAGGGCCAGTGGTCCTATCTTACAGAAAAAAAAAAAATTATATCTTAAAACTAAAAATGAAAGAATCTTCTTTAATACAAAACTTAAACCATAAAAAAACATAGAAACATAATACATAAATAAACCAAGGGTTTAAAAGATATATTTTTAAATAGATAGATTATAGATATACTTTTGGTCTAGTAGGATTGCGATTTTTCACGTGAATAAGTAACGAATCTCACGTGGAAAAATCAAAACAAAAAGTCTGTAACGTATATATTGTCATATGTGTAAATTGGAGTTTTATTTTTAGTATGATACAATACTGAATTTCTATGAGATATTTTTAGTGAACTGAGTAAAGGAATAATCAATTTTACTTAAATGAAGCATATTAATTTTAGTAGCAGAGCTTTAAATAATGATCTGGTTTTCTTTTAAACGTTTCAGGTCAATTATATGCTTCAGCATTTAAAAATGAAATCAATAATGCATCAAATATTAAAAAATGTATTTGATGCATATCCTATAGGAACTTTATCAGGAAAACATATTGATAGTAATGCTTTGGAGATCCTTCCTCTCAAAATAAGATACAGTAGAAGAATCTTTCCATAAATGTTTTACACAATATTCATTTTGTGTTTTATAATTAATTGATCCTAATTTGAACGGATGAATTTCACCGTAATAATTATATATCATTGTAATAAGGTAAGATTGAATAAATCAAATACCAAGTTAGTTCTCTACTAACCGTTCGCGGATATCCCGGCAACAAATTGTGTTGGGTCTCAACTTCTTGAAGTAAAGTCACTTAGCCGTTGGCAGGTTTAAATTTTAACTGGATGTAAGTAATCCTTCGGAAGAGTTCCACTAAGAAGGGAGAGCATTAGAGATCACAGAGAGAGGGGGGAGGCGTGTCACTCATGTATGAGTGCGTTATATCACGGTCCGAGGATTGGGGTACAATAAGTTAATTTTAATATCAAGTTAAAATAATTTGTGGAGTTTTGTAACAATTTTTCTTTTTGTACTCTACATAACGTGTCACCCGTTGTAGTGTCCAACATTAGTCGGGAAGCATCTTCTAATTGCATTTACCGCTATGCATTTTCCATTTGGACTATCTCATGATGAAATCGTTCTCCGTGTTGATAGTGAAGAAAAGCAAATGGGAACGTAGAAAATGAATTTTTGAGGACAAGTTGCAACCCATGGCCTTTCGCTCACCATCACTTATGCTCACCAATTATTTTTCATTTTGTAATAGTTTATAAAATTTTCAAAATCAAGTAGGTTTTTTTTTTTTTTTTTGTTGAAGCTTTCAATGATAAAATAATGCTCGAAATGTCGAAAAACACCTCATTTATTTCCTGAATTTAATATTATATTAAAAATTGATTTTTTAAATTATTATTTTATTTTACCTTAAAGTCTCTATTTATACCAGTCAACCAATGATATGACCAATCGGTTGATTTGGTGAAATATTGAATTATTTTGCGTCAAGTGTATAAAGGAGAAATAGAGTCCTGTTAGCCCTGTGGCATCTTTTAACTTGAATATTACTTTTTTTTCTAACTACACAGGATATCTCTGATCCATCTTCTTTTTAGCCTTCTCTGGGTTTTGTCTGGAATGTGAAATGAGGCCATGTCTTTTTTGAGTTCTGTGGGAAGGCCTCGTAATTTTTCATGAAATCGTTGGTGATTGTCCGTATTTGTTCATGAACAGTTGGTCTACGAAGGTCAGAATGCAGTTACGTTGCTTATGTACTAGGGTGCTTTTGTGATAATTCAGAATGACTGCACCTGAAAAATTTGGAGGTTGTGAACTGGTTAAAACATGCATAATATTGATATTTTTAATCAAAACTGTTGCACAGCATATCATTTTTCTTTCTTATTGTATAGTTTATTAATGATTAGGTAGTTACTAACTTTACGATTATTGTTTTCTTAAAGAGACAAATTTGTATTTATTTTAAACGCCAGCAGAGTGATTCCTCCTCACTTGATCACTTGATATGAAAAGGAAGACAACTGTCAACCAAGGATCGATGTTAGAAACCAATCTTAAAATGCGGGGAAGGTAAAACAAGATCCTTCCATTCCGATATTATTTCTTTATTTTTATATTAATAAATTGGAGGACAAGAAAACAAAATATTTTGAAGTAACTCATTATTTTATACACCTGATAAGAAAATCTTCCTACAAAAAACTTATATTACAAAATCCGACATTCAATTAAAAAATGATAAAGTTAACACTAGATTTTTGGAGTCTAGGAATAGTTTTATATTCATTAACTAAGTCTTCTTTTTTACATTTCTAAAGTTGTACAAGATTCTTTCACTAGGTACTAAAAACAATGTATCGACCAGAGTTGGGCAAAATTCAATTACATTGTAATCCGATTACAATTGCATTACATTATATTTCAAACAGATGTAATCGAAATACATCGGGTATGAATTACAGTATTCCCACAAAGTAATTCAATTGGGATTACAATGTAATTCATCAATGTAATTTAATTACGGATTACATCATTGGATTACAGATTTCGATTACTTGTAATTCAAGGCATGAATTATTTGAAAATTTAGTTCGATTACAATATTTCTTCCATTAAATAGGCAAATAAATATCGGCATATCAGTTTTCACCTCCACCATTTAAGTTTAAGATTTTTTCATTGTCAACGGTTTTGAACTGTCGCCATCTTTTTCTAGAGAGAGGAGTGGGGGGTAAATTTCTAAATTGAGAACGGCTGGTCCGATCTTAATGAAATTTGATAATTATGTTTCTTTTCGTACTTATTAGCGTATATTTGGGGTTTTAACTGTTTTACTAATTAGGGGGGGGGGGCTAAATTTCTAAATTGAGAACGGCTGGTCCGATCTTAATGAAATTTGATAATTATGTTTCTTTTGTACTTATTAGCGCATATTTGGGGTTTTAACTGTTTTACTAATTAGTAGGGGGGGGGGGGGGGCTAAATTTCTAAATTGAGAACGGCTGGTCCGATCTTAATGAAATTTGATAATTATGTTTCTTTTGTACTTATTAGCGTATATTTGAGGTTTTAACTGTTTTACTAATTAGGGGGGAGGGGGCTAAATTTCTAAATTGAGAACGGCTGGTCCGATCTTAATGAAATTTGATAATTATGTTTCTTTTGTACTTATTAGCGTATATTTTGGGTTTTAAACTTTTTTACTAATTAGAAGGGGGGGGTGGGGGGGGGGGCTAAATTTCTAAATTGAGAACGGCTGGTCCGATCTTAATGAAATTTGATAATTATGTTTCTTTTGTACTTATTAGCGTATATTTGGGGTTTAAACTGTTTTACTAATTAGTGGGGGGGGGGGCTAAATTTCTAAATTGAGAACGGCTGGTCCGATCTTAATGAAATTTAATAATTATGTTTCTTTTGTACTTATTAGCGTATATTTGGGGTTTTAACTTTTTTACTAATTAGAAGGGGGTGGGGGGGGGGGGCTAAATTTCTAAATTGAGAACGGCTGGTCCGATCTTAATGAAATTTGATAATTATGTTTCTTTTGTACTTATTAGCGTATATTTGGGGTTTTAACTGTTTTACTAATTAGGGGGGGGGGCTAAATTTCTAAATTGAGAACGGCTGGTCCGATCTTAATGAAATTTGATAATTATGTTTCTTTCGTACTTATTAGCGTATATTTGGGGTTTTAACTGTTTTACTAATTAGGGGGGGGGCTAAATTTCTAAATTGAGAACGGCTGGTCCGATCTTAATGAAATTTAATAGTTATGTTTCTTTTGTACTTATTAGCGTATATTTGGGGTTTTAACTGTTTTACTAATTAGGGGGGGGGGGGCTAAATTTCTAAATTGAGAACAGCTGGTCCGATCTTAATGAAATTTGATAATTATGTTTCTTTCGTACTTATTAGCGTATATTTGGGGTTTTAACTGTTATACTAATTAGGGGGGGGGGGGGGGGGGGGGCTAAATTTCTAAATTGAGAACGGCTGGTCCGATCTTAATGAAATTTGATAATTATGTTTCTTTCGTACTTATTAGCGTATATTTGGGGTTTTAACTGTTTTACTAATTAGGGGGGGGAAGGGGGGGGGCATATTTCTAAATTGAGAACGGCTGGTCCGATCTTAATGAAATTTGATAATTATGTTTCTTTCGTACTTATTAGCGTATATTTGGGGTTTTAACTGTTTTACTAATTAGGGGGGGGGGGGGGCTAAATTTCTAAATTGAGAACGGCTGGTCCGATCTTAATGAAATTTGATAATTATGTTTCTTTCGTACTTATTAGCGTATATTTGGGGTTTTAACTGTTTTACTAATTAGGGGGGGGGGAAGGGGGGGGCATATTTCTAAATTGAGAACGGCTGGTCCGATCTTAATGAAATTTGATAATTATGTTTCTTTCGTACTTATTAGCGTATATTGGGGTTTTTAACGTTTTACTAATTAGGGGGGGGGGCTAAATTTCTAAATTGAGAACGGCTGGTCCGATCTTAATGAAATTTGGTAATTATGTTTCTTTCGTACTTATTAGCGTATATTTTGGGTTTTAACTTTTTTACTAATTAGAAGGGGGGGGGGGGGGGGGGGCTAAATTTCTAAATTGAGAACGGCTGGTCCGATCTTAATGAAATTTGATAATTATGTTTCTTTTGTACTTATTAGCGTATATTTGGGGTTTTAAACTGTTTTACTAATTAGGGGGGGGGGGGGGGCTAAATTTCTAAATTGAGAACGGCTGGTCCGATCTTAATGAAATTTAATAATTATGTTTCTTTTGTACTTATTAGCGTATATTTGGGGTTTTAACTTTTTTACTAATTAGAAGGGGGGGGGGGGGGGGGGGGGCTAAATTTCTAAATTGAGAACGGCTGGTCCGATCTTAATGAAATTTGATAATTATTTCTTTTGTACTTATTAGCGTATATTTGGGGTTTTAACTGTTTTACTAATTAGGGGGGGGGGGGGGGGGGCTAAATTTCTAAATTGAGAACGGCTGGTCCGATCTTAATGAAATTTGATAATTATGTTTCTTTCGTACTTATTAGCGTATATTTGGGGTTTTAACTGTTTTACTAATTAGGGGGGGGAAGGGGGGGGCATATTTCTAAATTGAGAACGGCTGGTCCGATCTTAATGAAATTTGATAATTATGTTTCTTTCGTACTTATTAGCGTATATTTGGGGTTTTTTTAACTGTTTTACTAATTAGGGGGGGGGGGCTAAATTTCTAAATTGAGAACGGCTGGTCCGATCTTAATGAAATTTGGTAATTATGTTCTTTCGTACTTATTAGCGTATATTTGGGGTTTTAACTGTTTACTAATTAGGGGGGGGGGGCTAAATTTCTAAATTGAGAACGGCTGGTCCGATCTTAATGAAATTTAATAGTTATGTTTCTTTTGTACTTATTAGCGTATATTTGGGGTTTTAACTGTTTTACTAATTAGGGGGGGGGGGGGCTAAATTTCTAAATTGAGAACGGCTGGTCCGATCTTAATGAAATTTAATAGTTATGTTTCTTTTGTACTTATTAGCGTATATTTGGGGTTTTAACTGTTTTACTAATTAGGGGGGGGTAGGGGGGGTATATTTCTAAATTGAGAACGGCTGGTCCGATCTTAATGAAATTTAATAGTTATGTTTCTTTTGTACTTATTTAGCATATATTTGGGGTTTTAACTGTTTTACTAATTAGGGGGGGGGGCTAAATTTCTAAATTGAGAACGGCTGGTCCGATCTTAATGAAATTTAATAGTTATGTTTCTTTTGTACTTATTAGCGTATATTTGGGGTTTTAACAGTTTTACTAATTAGTGGGGGGTAAGGGGGGGGGCTAAATTTCTAAATTGAGAACGGCTGGTCCGATCTTAATGAAATTTAATAGTTATGTTTCTTTTGTACTTATTAGCGTATATTTGGGGTTTTAAATGTTTTACTAATTAGGGGGGGGGTAGGGGGGGGTATATTTCTAAATTGAGAACGGCTGGTCCGATCTTAATGAAATTTAATAGTTATGTTTCTTTTGTACTTATTAGCGTATATTTGGGGTTTTAACAGTTTTACTAATTAGTAGGGAGGACACAATCAATTACTGACAAGGGGAGGACACAATCAATCTCTCACGGATCTTGTTGGCAATTTTTTCAGAGGTTCCTTGTCAAAAAATATTAGACACGTATTTCGCCGTTTCGAACAATGGGCCCTAGAAGCCGAGAAAAAAAAATAGCATTAAACTAATTTATTTTTTATTTTCAGTTTAAAAAATGATATCGACATGATTCTTGCACCATGATTTTTAGTTTTGATTGGGAATTTTAGGAAAAACATAGTCGCTCCATAGATTTTGGTTTAGGTTAATTAAATTCTTAAAAAAATGATTAGTTTTTTAAGCAAACTACCTCTATAGATTTTTTTTACACAAAAATTAGATTTTATTTAGCAATCTCAAAAAACATTAAAAAACGCTTATTCAGCAAGATATCATTATTTTTAGAAATTTAGCCCCCTCTACCCCCCACTAATTAGTAAAACTGTTAAAATATACGCTAATAAGTACGAAAGAAACATAATTATCAAATTTCATTAAGATCGGACCAGCCGTTCAATTCAATTTAGAAATTTAGCCCCCCCTCTTACCCACCACTAATTAGTAAAACTGTTAAAACCCAAAATATACGCTAATAAGTACAAAAGAAACATAACTATCAATTCCATTATGATCGGACCAGCCGTTCTCAATTTAGAAATTTAGCACCCCCCCCCCCCCCCCCCCCCCCCCCCCCCCCCCCCCTACCCCCCCCCCCCACTAATTAGTAAAACTGTTTAAAAACCCCAAATATACGCTAATAAGTACAAAAGAAACATAACTATTAAATTTCATTAAGATCGGACCAGCCGTTCTCAATTTAGAAATTTAGCCCCCCTAATCACCCCCCCCCCCATAATTAGTAAAACTGTTAAAACCCCCAAATATACGCTAATATGTACGAAAGAAACATAATTATCAAATTTCATTAAGATCGGACCAGCCGTTCTCAATTTAGAAATTTAGCCCCCCCCCCTAATTAGTAAAAACAGTTAAAACCCCAAATATACGCTAATAAGTACAAAAGAAACATAATTATCAAATTTCATTAAGATCGGACCAGCTGTTCTCAATTTAGAAATTTAGCCCCCCCCCCCCTTACCCCCCACTAATTAGTAAAACTGTTTAAAACCCCAAATATACGCTAATAAGTACAAAAGAAACATAACTATTAAATTTCATTAAGATCGGACCAGCCGTTCTCAATTTAGAAATTTAGCCCCCCCCCCCCCTACCCCCCCCACTAATTAGTAAAACTGTTAAAACCCCAAATATACGCTAATAAGTACAAAAGAAACATAACTATCAAATTTCATTAAGATCGGACCAGCCGTCCTCAATTTAGAAATATCCCCCCCCCCCCCCCCCCCCCCTAATTAGTAAAACAGTTAAAACCCCAAATATACGCTAATAAGTACGAAAGAAACATAATTATCAAATTTCATTAAGATCGGACCAGCCGTCTCAATTTAGAAATATCCCCCCCCCCCCCCCCCCCCCCCCCCCCCTAATTAGTAAAACAGTTAAAACCCCAAATATACGCTAATAAGTACGAAAGAAACATAATTATCAAATTTCATTAAGATCGGACCAGCCGTCCTCAATTTAGAAATATACCCCCCCCCCCACCTCCCCCCCCCCCCCCCCTAATTAGTAAAACAGTTAAAACCCCCAAATATACGCTAATAAGTACGAAAGAAACATAATTATCAAATTTCATTAAGATCGGACCAGCCGTCCTCAATTTAGAAATATCCCCCCCCCCCCCCCCCCCCCCCCCTAATTAGTAAAACAGTTAAAACCCCAAATATACGCTAATAAGTACGAAAGAAACATAACTATCAAATTTCATTAAGATCGGACCAGCCGTCCTCAATTTAGAAATATCCCCCCCCCCCCCCCCCACCCTCCCCCCCCCCCTAATTAGTAAAACAGTTAAAACCCCAAATATACGCTAATAAGTACGAAAGAAACATAATTATCAAATTTCATTAAGATCGGACCAGCCGTTCTCAATTTAGAAATTTAGCCCCCACTCCTCTCTCTAAGAAAAAGATGGCGATAGTTCAAAACCGTTGACAATGAAAAAATCTTAAACTTAAATGGTGGAGGTGAAAACTGATATTCCGATATTTATTTGCCTATTTAATGGAAGAAATATTGTAATCATACTAAATTTTCAAATAATTCATGCCTTGAATTACAAGTAATCGAAATCTGTAATCCAATTATGTAATCCGTAATTGAATTACATTGATGAATTACATTGTAATCGTAATTCATGAAGTAATTGCATTATATCATGGAATGTAATCCCGGCCGGGATTACAATTACAGTGTAATCGTAATTCATAGAATATATTTCAATTACATTTTGCCCAACTCTGGTATCGACGCCTTAGCTCACAAATGTGCTATTTGCATAAATAAAATTTTATAGTATTCAAATTTGAAACTTTGAAGCTCAAAAAGTGGTATTAAAATTTTATCATTTTTAGTGAACACGAGTTATTCTATGTTTACATTAGCACTTCGAACAAGATTTTTGGTGATATCTGAATATCTAATTGCTCTATTGAT